>CAWVOI010000110.1:1200000-1626369 GCA_963930915.1 Forcipomyia taiwana | reverse complement strand
AAGACTCAACCCACTGTATGAGAAGAGGCCGAAAACGATGTAAAAAAATATTACATTTCATTTGAAACAAAAAGTATAATTTTTGGGAAATTTCAGGAAAATTGACTCAAGGCTCATTGTTCATGGCTAAGCACATTTTCAATCATATTGTTTCTTAAGGATTTTCAGTCACCATGACTCTGAAAGCTCTCCTCATTCCAAAAGAAAAGTAGATTCAGAATGACGGAGAAATGAGCTCTCATTAGCTCTTCCGAAGGTTTCTCAGGGTTCTTCCAGCTAAGAAAGTCACAAGAAAATCCCAAAAGCAAGTTTCCTTAAATTTTTAAAATGTTTCAAATGTGCAAAATTTCTTGAAACTAACCCACCATCAAGAGAAGTGGATTAATCAATGACCTTTCCCTAAAATTCAGTCTCAAAATTCTGCCCTTCGGTCGAATATGGGTTAAAATTCCAGCTTTAAAGTGTTCTTCAGGTCAATTGAACTTTTTAATTGAATTGAACGTTTGAAATTACTCGGAAAACACGCTGGAATTTAATTAGCCGGAACAAAAGAACACTCCTGAAAGAATCTTCTGAGTTCAATTGAATCGAGGTGTGAAGCGGCAGAACTTCTCAGGCACCCAGACAGACAATGAGTCCACCCAGACGTGAGAGTAGCGCTATTTTGCGGAAAATGCATTAAAGTCACACAGATAAAGCGACTACTTCCACGGCCTACAACTGGTAACTAGTCGTCGCTGCTGCTTTTGTTGCTATTCTTATTGTTCTAATGTGTGTGTACAAAAGCGCGTGTGTCGCGTACGTACTGCATGCTCGACGGACATGTGCGAAGGGGAGAGGAGGAATGTATGAAAACAACAACATAAAATGAGAATAGGTGCATCATTTATATGTTATTATGCAGTCAGCAGTATGGTTGTTAGTTTTTGGTTTTCAGCACGAATTCACACGACTTGAAGCACAATTTTTAAATTAAAGCGCGCACACAGACGCGGAGGGAAGAGAAAACGGAGAATCGAATGCAAGCCACGATTGCTCAAAAGAAACCCAAGCATGTGTTACTCTAATAAGGAGTGCGGAAAATTAATTTTTCCAAAAGAGGGCTCCCGGGGGTAATCCGTCTTCTCTTTATTGGGGAGCAGATCAGGATGTGGGTCATTGAACTTTGTGTTCGCTAATGGAGTGGTTAGAAGACATGCATGAGCAATTCATGGGAGATTGATGGACTAGACAACTCACAACTGAGCTTGGAACTTTGACTTTTGGAGACCTAAGGCTGCTCAAGGGATATTTTTAGAACAAGACAATCTATATATGATACTCTATGGCCACTCAACAGACAAAGTAAAGTTTCCCAACTGAGGCTTCCATTTAAGTAGTTGGAAAAAACTTGAAGGATCTCTAGATGTGATACTCTATGGCTGCTCAAGTGACCCTTTTTAGAACAAAACAGCGAAGAAAAGGAAGCGATTCCAAAGGCTAAATCAGAGCGAGAACTAGTGAACTACAAACTACCCTAATCTTCCTGTCAGTGCCTCCATCTCACCCCTTCCACTCTCAAGAATGTGAAAAGTGTCATGAAAAATTCACACCACGGAATGTTGCGACGACAGAAACTCACATGAGCGTGGAAAAAAGGGAAATTATTAGATAACAAATGGCATTAAGTGAAAGCAATCCCCCCACACACACATTTCAATCGTCCGCACATCAAAGGACTCACTCGCTGGCCTACATGTGAGTGAGTACGAGCTTTACAAAGGGAAATGGGTCAAGGGCGCCGAACATTATTGTATTAGGGCTGGTTTTTCAACTCACGAACGGGTACTCCCGTGCTTCCAGGAAATCTAACCGCCAGAAGATAAACTTTGCCTTTGAGCTACGCGGCGTCCGGAGCCTCGGGCGAATTCAATTAAGGTCTATTTCAAGCGAGGGAAATTTTGGCTCAAAGCTGAAAAAATAATAAGGAAAAATTCCCCCATTCCAACCTTCGGATCATCCTTGGATGGCACGGCACTTCTCTCAAATTAGCCCATACAAGAACACTACTCCCTTGGAGGCACTTTGGGCGCATCTCGGCTCACATAAACAAGCAGCAATATAAACTCATCATATCAAATATTCTGCAATAATTTTAATAATAAATGAAATCCGAAATATAAATATCTCCATTCTACATTCATTTCGCCAACTTTTATGCTGCACGAGTGGCGAGTGCCCGTACACACACACGAATGGAGGAGAAGGGCAAGAAAGGCGCACAACAATAAAAAGTCAATCATCAGATTTAGAATTAATCCAATGCCATAGACGACGACGACGACGATGCCGCCGACGCCGCCACAAAACAACACATCATGATTTTCACACACCATCACAATCAATGAAGACGAGAGCTGTATGGCGTACGTATGCTCCGGGGGGAAAAAGGAGAGACGGAGGAGGAAGGAAAACAACGAGAAACTACAAAATATTATACAAATTTCCTCGTGCTCTGCTTTTATTGCGTCCACTTCGGGTTCTCGCAGTTTAGCTCCTTTCACCACTTCACTTCCGATCCGTCCGCAAAAGCTCGAGGAAAATCTCGTAGCTTGGCTCCTTGTCCTGGGGTCAGACTCAACTTTTGGGAAGGTTTGAACTTTGCCTCAACTATTCATAGTTTTGGTATAAAATGAGGAAAAATTGTTTTGCTTAGAATTTTAAAAGATTGAAATTTTGGAGCATTTGAATAACTTTCAATATTCCACTCTTATTTTTAAAATTGTTTGCTCCAAAAAACAGTAAAAAATTACAGTTTTTGTCGATGAACATTTTGTAATATTTGTACCACTTAGAGAGGGCACGGGTTGACTGTGGAACAATTTTATGGCTTGTATTATAATTCTTAATATGAGCTTAATAAAAGGCCTCCGTCAAAAAGGCCCCTAGCTTCGTCCCTGTAGGAGAAAGGGGTCACATGTGCTCCCATGAACGGTTGGTTTTTGTACGAACTGTTATATACCAAAATTTCAGATGTGGAATTTTCATAAAACGGGAAATCCCCTCTGGTTCCGCCTTTGAAGATTTCCCAGGAATACCAAAACTTTTCGCCCAAAACAAAAAAAAAACAATTTCCAATTTTTGTGACTCAGACAGACAGACGGACAAATCGGACACAAAGTGCACCAAGCCAAGCAACCCGTCCTTCAGAGGCCACGCGTCTGACTGGCCTTTATCTCCCACCGAGCCCTCTTCCGCTGCGCTATTTGCTTTCATGTCTTTCCTCCTTCATTTTTCTTTCTTTACACGCATTGACTTGCGAGTACAGCATAGTAAAGGGAAAAGAAAAATTAGGACACTATTGTGGTGTACGATGTTTTTCCGCGCTCACGCTCGTCGCGTGTCGTGTGGGAGCACATACGAACTATATATACGGCAATGTGGCACGTTGTCGGAGTGCACAATATTGAAATGGCAAGCCGTATGCTTTTCCACATAAAACAAACGTTGTAGACCGAAAGTGGGCCTGTAAAAATCAACGAAGGAGACGTTTTGAAGTCCGTCCGGTGATTACAATTGCGGTTTGTTTTGAGGAGTCTAGATGTGTTTAGGTCGTTGCAAATTGGACTTTTTGCTGAACAAAAAACCCCTTAATTGAAGGAGGTCAAGTTATTGGACAAACTGACAAACATTCCTCACTCCGTTGGTCCTCGAAACGAACAAACACTAGCTCAAATATGCGCAAAGTATGTATGATTGAAGATCCGGCGATAGTGAGTACCGCGACGCGACGAACGGGAAAGTATTGCACAAACGGAACCTACATCGGCCGAATACGTTGTACATTTGCTGCTGGCCATTGTAGGTCAGAGTGTCAATTGTTAATTGATGCGTATTTTGATAACCACCGCGACGCGACGTGCCTCTATACGTAAGAATATAAATGACTCCAATGAAAAGTGCGATAAAGGCGACAGGTCCTTGAAGGAGCCTTTCTGTCGCATGTTTCCCTCTGCTTGGGGAGTACCTACACAGGGCTGGCAAATCTAGATCGTTTTGTCCCACGAGTTTCTGAGACATAAACTGTTGTTTAGCCCATTTCGAGCCAAGGGTCGAATTTTTTTTTGGATCACAATAGGATTTTCGAGAACTGCGTGACCTTCTGCCCTCTCCCAAATCTATTTCCGACCATAAATTTTGGATTTTTTTTTCTGACATAACGGTAATAAATAGAAAGCTAATTCTTTTTTTTAGTCGAAATATTTCATCTTTTGTCTTTACCTCATAAAAATAAAGTTTCCTCCCGAGACTCTTAAAACAAGCTTTAAAAGTCAAAGATGAAAAAATCACGTTTTTTTATATTTAACATATGTTTGATATATTTGATAAAAATATACTATTAAAAATAAAGAAATTCTATGCTGGATATGATGTGGATAGTATAGTTGCAATTTTTGCGAAATATACAATACAATAAGATATATTTTTTTACCTCAAATTTTTTATACGGTGGCAAAAAAGAGCTAAAATTTCAAATATGAGCAGATCTATGTCCGGCTCGAAATGGGTTAGCGAAAGGAGATACTCGCTTAAAATCAATTGAAGATTTGCGAGTTTTTGGCAGTGATTCGCTAGAAGCCTTTTTCTGCTATTTTCAGCAGACTTCTTCGTTACTTAAGGCCACAGGAAACCCATTTCCTTGATTCACTTGAAAAGTCATAATTTTTTTTCTTATTCAAGTAATATACATTTGTATGAAGCAAACAGGTGAATGTGATACTGCTGAGACATTCACGCTTGAAATTTGCCCCCTTTTGTGTATTTTTAAGACATAAAAATCAGTAAAAGGAAGAATAACAGAATTCAGCCTACGCGTCTTTACGGTGGCCCCAACCTTGAAGAAAATGGAGTCAAAAATTTGGGGCTTCTTTGAAGGACTTTTGGAGTCTCTTCACATTCTTCATAAATAGAAACTGTGCCCAAAAAATACCTACAGGTTTTTAAGACGACAAGAAGCTCAGAGAAGGCAATAACTCTCTTGTCATAGCCACACTGGTAAGTCCAAGAATCAAGTAAAGAGGCTCGGCAACCCTACTCTCAACAGCACTTGAAACCGGATCGCAGCTCAGGGGACCCTTGAGAAGCGAATCTTCAACACTTGACATCCTAAACTCAACGCCTAATCATTCAATTTTCCGACTTTCAACCCACATGGCCAATAAAGTTACTGTCAATGGATAAACGGACAATGAGGGGGGAGCTTTATGACTGCAACTACAGGTACATTGTCTCTCTCCGAGCCCGACCATATAAACACTCAATTTGATGGACATTTGTTGGACACCATTCGATATCATTACGTTTATTCACGTTGCTTTGCTTCTGTCAATTGCGCAAAAGGGGCCCTGTGCTTCGTTAACTCTCTTTACAGCATTGAAAATTAATGAGAATCATACGGGGAGTGGAATGTCGTTCAAACACATCCATTCCGTGCCATTTCGATTTCTAGGAAGAGGCGAGGGGAAATTCCGGGAAACTCTTTGGCTTTGCCATGAGAACGCTCCGAAGGGTACTTAGGTGCCACCGGCTTGTGGCTGGCTGTTTTTTGGCATCAATTTTTCTATTTGCTTGAGTTATTTATTTGAATTTGATTGGCGGAAATATACGAGGTTATCTGAGATCAAGACTTTATGTGAGCTTCAGTGACTTCCATAGAGGCTGGTAGATAGAGAGGAACCGAAAGATTTTACTAAAGATTACAATGAAGTCAAAAGTAGGGCTCAATTTGGGCTTCAAAACCTGGACTTCGAACAGGTTTGAGTCAAGTGGGCTCTGTCATTTTCGGAGAGTAATTTTTTTATTCGAATTTTTTAATGCAATTTTCTCAGTTTCAAATGAAAAATAGCGAACTTAGCATGGAAGTGGTTGAAAGCTCTACAGATAAGACAGTCAAGAATCCCGTTCAAAAGAGCCCAGACTTGACATGAAAGTGTTACCTCCCTATAAAAGGGTCAATTTTAGGCGACAAAAAAGAATTTTTCAAAAAAATCAATGAAAAAAATTTTGGGGGTTTTTTGATTTTTCAGTACCCTTCTTGTCCTCAAGCTCTATGGTGACTAAGAGATAAGAGACATGCAGATTTTCCTACAGCCAGCAACTGCATGAAAGCGCTAAAACAACTCCGCAAGGTCCTCACTCGAACACCATGTGATCGACCGCCGCAATCCAACGACAGCAACCCGCCAAGACAGCAACGACCTTGACCCATAATTTCCCCATTTTCATTTTAATTGCAAACAACCGCCGATTCGGACTCCTGCTCTCGCCCGAAAGAACCCCAATTGGACGATTCATCACTGCATTTTCCAATCACTGAGCTCGTCTTTATTCGTCTTGTAACTTCACGCGCTGCACCACTTGCTGGCCACACAGAGGTCTGTTTGTGTGTATGTATGTGTGTGTGTGTGTGCATGAAAAATTAAAAGAAACATCACGGCAAAGCAGTGGCACAAGCATTAAATGGTCGTCGTCTGTGACTTTGGCAAGAAAATTTGCTGAATTATGCACGCGATTTTGCAGCTCCACAAAACTGCATTTCGATGCAGAGCAGCAGCAGCAGCAGCCATCGACGACGACGACGGAGACAGTGACAATGTTGCATAACGTCTCGACTCCGAAACCGAATTTTCCACCCACGGGGGGGCCTTTTGGTGGCAAAAGGGGAGGCCGAGGCTCACGCGAGAACCGCAAAAAGGCCCCCAAGTTGGCGGAAAATGGGGGAAAATCGGGAAAATTGGGCTGACATTGAACTACATATCGCTGCACAGTGTGTCTGTGTGGCGCTGCACAGTGTGCGCAATCTAATGCTCTGCGACTTGCGAGGGGACTCACTTTGAACGTGGCAGAGACCCACTGAAAACTGCCCCAGCTCCGGCATCTGTCGCAGGATCTCCTCCGTCACCAAATGAACTCCGCGGTGCTGTGGTCGCAAATTGATTTTTCGCTGGAACCACGCTGAACCAATTTGTATTCCACGATGATTGGACGAAGCCATGTTGATTTCATATGACTCGCCGCGGCTGAGTTGTCCTCCAGCTGCTTCGTCCAGCTTTCTCCGGCTTCCCCCACCGATCGTCGTGTCCGAGTGCGACCCGCCCGACACCTTGCTAGACACCTTTTTTTTCGCCTGCACCGCGTCACCCGTTTTCGCAGCCGTCTCGAACCGTTTTTTTCCTTGGACGTCGACGACGCGACTGTCCTCCCTTTGCTCACACGAAAAGCTGCCCTAAATCGCCCGAAATTCACTATTTTCCCGACTGCACGGTTTTTCTTTTTTTTCTCGCAAACCCTGCCTTGCCTTGCCTTGCCTCTTGCTCAACTCTCTCTCGCTGCCACCCAATTTTTGTGCACTTTGCCTTTCTTCTCGCTCAATTCACTCGATTACGCGCCTTGTTTAGCTTTGATACGACTGTTAGATCACTTCGTTAACACTATCCACCGAACATGACACATTTATTTGCAATTTTCACACTAATTTCAAGACATTTTTTATCGAATTCTATATTTTCCCCGTCCGATTCTGAAAATCTCGTTTTTTTTCGCCCTGTCCCAGACTGGCAGAAACGTACTCTAGACCGGATGAAAACAGCTGTCAAAACCAGCTTTGACAATCTGCACTTCATACTATTTCAAAACATTTACAGTTTGCTGATTCCAACAAAGTTGTGAGGAATTTCCGTTTTTCGGGGTTTTCGGTGGCTTTTTTATTTTTTAACTAGAATGGAAGCAAAATACGTAAGTTTGAGCGAGTAAATTTAATTTCATAACATTTACAGGTTTTTGATCGTGAAGCCTCTCCGATACAAGCTTTTTCAGAAGCAACTTTGGATGCTCATAATCAAACACTTATCAAATAAATATTGAGGAAAAATATATGATTGAAATTATTTGCAAATGTTTGTAAAAATTTGAGAATCTTCCAAATTATTTGATTGATATTTGTTTGTTTGAAAATATTTGATAATTTGGTTGTTCGTTTACGAGCTCGATTTAAATGGAAACTGGTGGCTCTTTTGGCTAAATAAAACCACAACAGAAAATGAAGGTTAAGCAAGTACCTAAATTCTCTTATCGAGCTTGTAGTAGCATAGATCAGCGTCAAATTGGAGCTACTAAAAATTTTTTTCCCCACTCAAAAATTTTGTTTTATTTTAAATCTGTCCAAGATGCAACCTCTTTAAAGTGGCACAATTTTTGGCTCAGTTCCGTTCATCCTCGGCGATATTCGATCAATGCCATAAAGTTTGAACACTTTTATAGCATCTGAATAGTTTTTTCGTTGCATTTTTTGAAGTCGTTTTGAGTGAGTTCTAGGGGAAATCGCATTCGAGCGGCGGGAATTTCTCCCTCTTGGGCGCATGTCCCATTTCTACTCACATTGCTTTGCGTATTCTCCTTCATTCATAAATCCCGTACACGCACACACACAATACTCGCCTCAATGCCCCATTGTGTGGTGAATTCCTTTACATCCTGTGGGAGCGTACGAACCCTGGCGGGCAATTTTGATTTACATTTATTTTTACAGGTTTTAAAGCAAATTTAAGTATCACATCCAGAAACAAAAGGGCTGCCTCAAACTTTGGCAAGGTTGATGAGGCTCGCGTTGATGTGTGACTTGATCTCGTTCTCCAGGAGCTTCTTGTCCTCTCCGTACTTGTTTCCGGGCTCTAGGGCCTCCTCCAGGAACTCCTGTCTCACGAGCTCGAGGGCTGAAAGATTTATTTTCTCTCAAAAAATTTTATATTTGAAAGAAGGGCTGTTCAAATATTACGTCACGGTCTGAGGGCATGAGTCAAAATATGACAGAGATAGTAGGGGTCTAAATTCTCCAATTTTATCTGGAGGGAAAACCCACCTTTTCTCAAATCCATGTCATCCATCTCCGAGTTCTGAATTTTCGCCAACTTCTGCCTGAACTTCCGGGCAATTTTTCTCCTCTGGAAGTCCGCCTCAATCTCCTGCTTCGTGCGTGGAATCCTGAAGCGAAAGCAGCAGCAGATCATGATGACGAGGCTCAGGAAGGCCCCGCATCCGAGGAAAATCACGTGCCAGATGCGAAAAATTCCAAACGCGCTGTGCTCCAGCCACTGGGGGGGCTCCTCGGGGGTCAGTAGGTCCATCTGCGAGTTATTTTAGGGAACGGGATACTTCACATTACCGCAGGCAAGAAGCAAGCAAAAGACTGATGCCTAATAAATAAGTTTGTTGCGCTTCGAGTCGCGTTTCTTTATGATGGAATGGGCACCGTAAAGCCCAAGGCAGCTATTGTCGGCCAGAGAGACAGACAAGCACTGCTCTCGGGTCTGGCGTGCGTTGCAAAACTCTGTGTTGGCATAAGGGGTGCGCCAAGCCATGATCCATCGAAGGAGCCCATCCAGCTATGTGGGGCAAGCACGGGGACTGTGGAATTCGCCCGTATATAGTCACACCCTGCTGATTATATTTCGCGTCATTATGATTATTTTTCATTATTAGAGGCTTGTCGTGTCTACACACGGCGCGGTGGAACGTCAGCACGGGCATTTAGCAGATGGACGGAGGAAAACGAGGAAAAGTATAGAAGAAGAATGGAGGAACAAAACGGGCGGGAAATCGGCCGTAAGTATTACGAAGAATAATCACCCCGGGGTTCTTGTTGGGCCAATTAACGAAATAACAAATCATGTCGAAGAATATGCGCGTCGTTGGAGGAATTAGGAAGTCCTTGGGGCTGGATACCGTCATGACTCAGTTATCGTTCTCAGTTAGTCTGAAAGAAATGAACTCAGATCAGATGTGCCCAAGATATGTGGCTTCAAGGATCCTGGCCAAAAATAAGGAAGCTTACCCATTTGATAGCAGGATTTTCAAACTGCGTCCAGCTTCCTAAAATCGATTTTTTTGGTTGAAACAAATGTTTCAGTTGATTAATTCGTAAAAATTAAATTTTTAAAAATGTTTTTGGAGAATTAAAAAACAAAAATATGCCCATAGTTCAAAAATAGGTTAATTTGTTTGAACTCAATTCTAAGTATTGTAAAAGAAACTTTTTAGAAATAAACACGTGAAGTATTTTTAATGATTTTTTAAAAGTAAAAATTCAAAATCAAATATGGCGGTCAAATAGAAAAGTTTTTTTTCTGCTCTATAAATCAAAATCTAAAAACGACTACCAAAAAAAAAATTAGCAAATTTCGAGAGCAGAAGTATGACATTATTTGAAAATGCATTCAAAACTTGCCCTTAACTTTAAGTTTTCCCGGAATAAATTTTTAAAAGTTGATGGGCTACCAGTGCCCCTAGGTAGGCAATGGGTTAAGAAAAATCTTTATGGACTTTGAACGTGATTCAATTTCCAAAACTCGAACTTTTGAATTTAAGTGACGAAATTTGTTAAATAAAATGTCTGAATCTTTTAACAGACGAAAACTAAATGAGTTTTTTCTGATGCATCTCTAGGCTAGTTCAAAAGTCCCTGAGGGTCTGAACCAATGTCCTTCAGTAGTCGAAACTCCCCTTGAAAGAGCTCCTCAATAAGGAAACCAGCCAGTAAATCGAACACAGAGCTTTGCAATAGGTATTTTATTATTACATACTTTTATTAATTTTATATGTATATCATCATTGTTATAGTAGGCGAACTAACACTTTTCTTTGTTTAATCCTTTCTTTCTTTTATGTGTATCAATTTGTTTAAAATGTAATCTTCAAGATGTTCTCTTTGCATAGTTTCATCATTAAATATTATTATTATTTATCATTATTATATGTATAGTTTAAAGATATCATTATTATTACAATATATTACAGAAAACACATATTTTCGGGGATACAGAATGAGTGGTTTGTTTTATATATCTCCTTATCCAAAGACCTTTAACTTGTTACTGCGATGCATGCCAAAACGTGTTCCCTAAAGCTACTTGTGTTATTTACTTCTTCTCTCATAATCTTGTTAATCCTTATAAAGGGATGATAGATGCGCTAGTTATGCTACGAGTAGAAATGTTTTTGTTTCTTTTTCCTTTTGCAATAATTTCAATATTATTGTTTGTTATTTGTCTAACTTCTGCCCTACTAAGATTGCAGCTATGTGTTTATTTTTTTCCATTTTGTTACTAAATTGTAATAATATCTACTATGATGCGTAAAGTTACTCGATGGCCCGCTTTTCTGAAAAACTAGAAACTCAAGAGGTCGGCCATCTTCAGCTAGTTTAGGGTAGGTAAATGTGTTACTTTCGAGACTATCTTATTTTCTGTGAGTGAATCTTAGATCATGGAGTTGTTTTATCCGTTCCTTTTCTTCCTTCAGCTGAAAATGAAGAAAACTTTAACTGGTTCTTTTGCAAACTCACTGGTAACAAAATTAACTCGATTCAATGATTTTTTTTTCAAATTTTTGACCTTGATGTTGAACCCAGGTTTCTTAAGAAAAAAATTTGACCTCAGGTCAAGCGGGAATCGGAAAAAAATCCCATGATCTAAGGTGTGAATTCGTTGAGAAATGAGGGCTGGAATAATATGGTACTCGTTAAACGTTAGTGTTAATAAAGAAGAACAAACATAAATCAGTCACATCATTTCAAATGCCTACTTAATTACATACTTTATTTGTTTCATTTCTCATGTGGAAGTTAAATCTAATGCAAAAACTTGTTTGTCTCTTAACCCTAGGATTGACTCAAGAAAAATATATGCGTCAAATAATTTATATAAAATACACTGAGTGTGACCAATTAAAGGCATGGCTACTATGATGCGACATTTCCTGGCGCCGTTATAGCTTTGAAATATTCCATTACTTGTATTCTACCTTCTCTCAAACTTGATAGTATTAAAGTGAGTTTTGACTAAATTCATTGCTGCTAACAGTTAATTACCTTTTTGCTATAAACTCTTATTGTTACTGATTCGTCGGTGGCTGTGGTGGTCACTGGAGAGCGAGCTCCCACAGCCCCCGACCTTGTGACGGCTTTTATTTTACTCCTCTGGTTTGTCATATTTTAACTTACAAATACTATTTTAATGAAAATCGCCTTTCGACGCCCGTTTCGACGATCCCCGGCTTCTCTTGAGCGCTGAAGGCCGGACCTCGCCCCGGGAGCCTAGTCGGCGTGATTTGTTCTGTCTGAAATCCTACGTTCATGCGAATGGGAAGCGAATGTCGGGAGCCCAAATAACTGGCCTGCAGTTTTCGGGAAGTGAAACTATCCAAAACGTGGGATTCCATCTGATTTACTCATTTTTTAGCACATATAAAATATTCGGGTAGGTTTGAAGTGGAGAAAAGTTCGGGTAAAAGGTTGAGTCAATAGTTGGTGCAGCAGCAATTCAGGGTTCTAACTTGTCACGAAACTGTACTCACTTGAAACATTACGCTAATTTAGACAAACACTTTTGCAATCGCGTCGGCACCGGCACTGGCGATGTAAGGTTTAGACGGATGGAACGCGACATCGAGGATACTCTCGTCGAACTTTTTGCGGTGCGCCGTAATTTCTTGCACGCACGTCTTGTTCTCCATGTGCCAGAGTCGGATGGAGCAGTCGTGGGAGCCGGAGAGGAGGTACAAGCCGTGGGCGTCGATCGCTAAACTCGTAACTGCATCTAAGTGGGCCACCATGGAGTGGATGAGGGATCCGGTGTTTGTGTCCCAGAACCGAATGTGTCTGTCCTCGTGAGCCGTGATCACAATCGGCAGTGTCGGATGACTAATAACCTGAGGAATGGAAAAAAGGGGTCAGTGAGGAATTTTTAAAAGCGTAACTAGGATTTGTTCAATCAAAGGCTGGCTTCCATGGCTTCAGAATTTAATATTATCTTACAATAAATAAATTAAATTATTTTTGGTTGTTAAAAGTCAATTTGGTGGCGAGCTACTTTATTTTCATGTTTAAACAAATATTTAAAGTGAATAAATCATCTAATTAGGAACAATATTAAGGACTGTTATGGGTGTAAAATTTTAAGAGTCTGTATAAATGTCTCGGGAAGTGGTTACTTAGTAAATGAATGTTCCTAAATAGCTTCAATTTTTTATTATTTTTACTAAAGGTTCTTGGCTGAAGAGTAATTTTAAACCAAGGGCAAAATAAACCCCGGAATGGCAGAAATGACCTCCCAGAGTCTTTAAACCAAAGATTTACGCTTCAGGGTATTTTAAAAATCTACAAGTTATGTCTTAGAGTCCGAAAAAACGTCCTTCACACGAGACTAGAAAGTCTTCTAAAATAACGCTCTCAGATATTTTTGAAGTACTTACTTTGTTGATATATTTCCCAAAGGTTCCTCTTACTTCCTGCTGAGCGTCGAACTTCAAAAGCGTCTTCCGTGTCTCGGTGTCGTAAATAACACAGTTCGAGCTCTGATAAGCGGCCACCATCTTGTCGAGCTCGTCCCGCACGAAGTCGATCGAGGTGGGGATCTCGGGGTCGGATCCGGCCGCCATGTCTGGCGTAAAGGTCGCCAGCAGCTGACTCGTGGCTGCGGCTGCCGGTGACCACAGTTTTACTGTTCCATCAGCACTGCACGACAGCAAGTTCCCCTTCGTGTGGTTGACAGCGAGACCCCAAACAGCGTCCGTGTGACCCTCAAGGGCGCCCTTCAGCACCTCCGCATCGTAATTGTCGTACGGATCGATATTCGAGTTGGGCAGCTGCCACACATTGATGAGCCCATCGAGGCCCCCGCTGTAGCACTGGTCTCCATTCGTGGACATTGTGAGACACAGAACGGGTCCCGTGTGTCCCCGGAACGTGTAGAGCGGCTCGACATCGAGGCTAGCTGACTTCTTCGCTGGCACCGTCTTTTGCAAATTCCAAAGCTTCAGCGTGTGGTCCTCCGACGCCGTAATCAGGACCGGTTCCTGTGGATGAAATGCCAGTGCACGGACGCAATCGAAATGCGATCGGAGCGTGTACTTGGCATTCCACGTCTTGCGGAACGGCTCTTTCGAGTTTGCCATGTCGTACGTGCTTTCTGCCTCATTGTTGATCGTCAGCTGCGCTAGCTCGCCCAGTCCGAGGGACTGATCAACATCGTCGTCGTTGCCGCCCATCCCGGGCATCGAATGGCGGGATGCTTGTTTGTTCGAAAATCCTAAAATGGCGTCAATGGTTGATTTACTGAACTCTTAGGGGTTTTTAAAAAGTGCAATTTCATTCAATTCATTTTTCAAATTTTTCTTTGTGGACTGGAATTTATTTCCAATCATATATTTATCGTTCAGAATTTTTTTTTTATTAATTTTGCGTGACCCTTAAAGCTTTAAAAAATCCAAAGAACAACCTACAGCCAAGATTGACCACATGAGGAACTCAAAAGCAAATTACGCAGCTCTTAAATTAGCTCTTTCATGGGTTTGGACGTAACTAGAGGCTCAAACGACTCAGTACTTTAAAATTGTTAATTATTCAGATTCCAACTTAGAAATAGTTGAGAAGTTTAACAATTTAATTCAGTCTGACAAGTATATAATTTGCATAATAATCTAGTGACTAGCAAAATCGGTGTTTTTGAAGCATATTGATGAGGAAAATATTTTTTCAAAAAATAAGGGCTTCAAAATAGCTTTTTTCTGACTTGAGCTTGAAATTGGGGCTCCATTCCATTAGAAAGTCAAGCGAAGCAAAATTAAAGTGGCCTAATTCATCAGCCCTCAATGACCTAAATTTAATCCGCTCAAATCCAGATTTCAATGGATCGAAACTAATCCAATTAATTAATTAAAAAGTAAGTTCTTGATTATTTCAATGACGTCTTTTATGGAAGTCTAGAATATGCACTCACCAACTTGACCCCAGTCATCTTGATTTCTGTTTTCCAAGTTGGCGTTTTCGCCCTCCGTGAGAAGATTCAACTCGTTCAACACCTCGTCGGCTTCAGCGTCAACGTCGTCTGGAAACCAGGAAGCAAATTAGCAAGAGCCAGCTGACGTTCCAGCAAAAGTACCTTCATTCACTGCCATCCCTTTGGTCCTCCGCTTGGCAGTCTTAACGTCAGATTCATCAACGTTGGCAACCAAATCCAGATCATCTGCCATATCGTCATCGTCGGACATCTCGACGTCGGCCTGGGCCAAGAACTCAAAATTTGCCAGAACTGCTGCCTCCGATTCCAGCAGCATTGCTTCCGTCATGGCTGTTTGTTGTGTTTTTTTAGCTGGTGTGCGACAACCTTAATGTTAATCAAATGGCAGCAGGTTGGTCAAAAGGAGGTTTGAAAGTAAGCAGAGTGGCTGACACGGCAAGCGAGAGGGCGTTGGGGTTGGGGACCAAACGTTTATGTACAAGATGGGAGGAAGGGAGAAGAGACAGAAGAAGGTTCATGCGTCCGGGAAAAACGAAACTACTGAACTACAAAGTGCATTTTGGGGCTCGAAAATCAGGAACAGATTCCATGTACCCGTTTCAATGGGCAACACAAAATTTATTTTGGTCCAGCAGTCGGGTCAAGCTAATTGTTTTTAATAAGGCGAAGACCACAGAGTCCGAAAATGGTCTTATTTTTCTCTTATAATTTTTTTCTTGAAAACATACCCCCATTAGCTACACTACTGACATTGTGGACATGAAATTTGGCACAAAAATATTTAAAGCATGTCTGCTTCTAACGAGACCTTTAGTTTGGTTCTAGAATATCGGGTTCATGAGTTATGGAAGCTTAAAGTTGGCCATGATGGACACTTTTTTATAACTTTTAATAAAGTCTTCTAATTTTTGGTGTACTAAGTAGTAGGCTAAATCTATCAGTAGCGTTTAGAGATTAGAGGTTGGGTTTTGTGGAACCCTTCTTCTTAGCAAAAAATTGAAAAAAAGTGAGAGTTACTCTAGCGAATTTTTAATGATGCTGATAGTGCCTTCGTGAAATCAAAAAATCTTTGTTTCAGGACATTTTCTTTAAAAATCCCAACAAAAAAACTAGACGTAAAAGAAAAGAACAGAATTCTGTGGCCTACATTTTATCTACAAATTTGATTTGACCCGATTGCCCGACCAAATAAATTTTGTGTTGCCCAGGGTTATTAGTGAAAGTGCACTCAAAACTGAGATCCTCATTCGTTTTACCTTGTGACTCACTGGCGCGCTTGTTACTTTCCGTACCATTTATGTTGGGATTAACGTTCTCTTCCTGCTCCTGGTTGTTATTTAATCCTAATAGAGAGCGCACACGATTCGACCGAACGTCAATGATTGTGTCAGTGTAGCCAATTTCCTGTAGATACTGACGCAGTAATTGTCTCCCTTGTCGCCACGTAATATTCGAAGCGGTACTAAATGGTACTTCGGGATCTGAAAAAATTCAATTATGCCATTTCGTGTCTGCGAGCGAAACCGATCTCATTACCTGGCGCCACCTCGGTAGCGATTCCTCCCTCTTCGGTGGGCGATTTCAGATCGTTTATCGGGGGATCACATCCGTACTTGAGACGATAGAACTTAGCACGTTCCTGCTTTAACGCATACTCTAGCATTTTTATGCGCCGAATCAGGTCTGACTTGAGTGATTCCTGACCCTTCCGCTCGCCCAGCAGCACGGCTATCTTTGCCTGGAAAGAAAAAGATACGAGCCGTTAGTCTTCCGAAACGCGAATGTTTGGGCAATTTTCCGGTCGATTGCTTGCAAAATGAGTTCGTCTGTCCTTCTCTGCCTCGAATTCGTTTGTTCTGTAAGTGAGACATTTGCGAAATTGAGTTCTTTGCACATTCCCCGAATTTCTTGGCTACCGTGACCTGTTTCAAGGTCAACCGGAGTGTCGATTTTCGCGGCTCGAGTTTCTTTTTTGCCAGAACTTAAGAGACTCTGGGTCTTAGATAGAGCGAGAGGGCCTTTTCGGTCATTTAGTAGGAGCCATCAAAGAAATATCTTTGGTAACCATTTCCATACGATTTTTATTGGCTTTTCATACAAAATTTAGTCAATGGATCTGAGCGTTTTCTGGGAAAATATGTTCCATTTAAAATCCCCAAAGGAAGATACTTTTAGAAATTATCTTGATTTTTGGGTTTTGAGTTGGATTTTGAGGCCTGTAGCTCCTCATTTCCAGGGACGACCTTGAAGGGCTCTTCAGGTTCCTGTAGAAAAACTTAATTCTCGAATCCAAAAATGACAAAATTTAATGCCAAATTGAGTCTTCAGAAAGTGTATGGAGCCTGCCTTAAAGGTCCTAGATGTTAGAAAGGAATTTCAATGATCAAAAATCTTCCGTCTAGGTGTGTTGTATGAGTCTAAGGTGAGTAAGACCAGGAAACAATTTACCCTCCAAATTGAACGAAAAGGCAAACCCATCAATAATCCCAATTGAACTTAATAAGCCCATAAAACCGATTGTCTCCGCGCCCAGAGAGCCGAATTGATGTGCGACGAGATTCGCAAAAACAACCAAATTGAGTTATAAAGTAAGCGAGTCATTGACCCCCTAATTTCATTTCATCGCCCCAGTTCTCACTCCTTCCCTTCCGCAGACTCGAAATATTGAACAATCATATTCTATTCTCGTAACTTAACTTGCAGATTTATATTTTGATTTGCATGTTTTCCGCAAATAATTCTCTTATGAATATGTAGAGCAAAAAATAACGACATTCACTCACTTTGCATGGCTTTCAGATTACTCAGACACTGCCGCCACTCGCCTACCTCCGCCGACCGTCGACCCACACACTTCTGGTGGTGTAATTTTGCATAATGCGGATGATGTATTCGCAAAATTTTCCCGATATATTAATTTGGCTAATCTCTTTCAATAAATTTAGTGCCCACAATTTTTCATCGACCTGAAACTCGGCTGCCGAAAGACTATAATGAGCAAGGGAACGAAGCACGTCCACTTTTGGGTCTTTTAACTCACGATTCCCCGAACGGCCATCTCTCTCTCTCGCTTGTCTGTCACACGCAGGTGAAACAGCTCTGGGCTTTGCACAAATGCCACTTTTCCCCCCGTTTTTCAGCCGCTCTCGACTCTTCATGTATGGTTGGGTGCAAAGAAAATATGTAATTTTCACAATTCAGCTAATTCAGCGGCCGCGGAATTGTGAAAAATACTGTACATGCACGGCTGAATTCACTCGGACTTGCGGAAAGTAGGTCTATATTGCCTCCCCTCGCTCGCAAGCTCGCTCAGGGGCAATTATAGCCCTTCTTTCCTCACTTTCCGAGTGAATTCAGCAGTGCTGTAAAATACTATTGCAATGTCGTTTTGCTCCATGTGTATTTTCCATGGTTGATGGAGTTTGGAGACAACGACGGCAAAGCAGTTTCAGTTTTTTTTGCCGCTGCTACTCAAATGACAGCGCTACAAAACTTTCTACACACCGCACATCAAATTTCATTCATTCCGTTATTGATTACTACACATTTTGTGTTGACTGGCTCCTAGTAGAGACGTGTAGCTAGTTACACTCTATTACAGGGCTTTAGTATCGAGTTCAGGGCCGCTCTTTTGGGGACAAGTTGGGCGAGCACTGACCTTTTTTCGTGAATTTTCTATGAATAACCTTTCAGCACTTTTAAAATCTTATTAGACCCAAGACTCAAGCTCTTTTTCAATATTCTAGCATTTGTAAATTTTTTAAAGTGAATTTGAGACTATTAGAAAAACATCTCTCTACTAGAGAGCGCTAAAAATCAATTTTTTCAGTGTCCTTCAGACTTTTTTACTCCCAACTTCAAGTCAAGATTTCATTTTTGCTTTTTTAGCAGATTTTTAATGTAATTTAATTTTAATAATTTAATTCTTTCAGAACCTTTCTTCAAGCCGAGAGTCGATTTTTACCATTAATAGTTATTATGGACCTTCCTTCCCAAGTGGTGCTAAAAAGCAATCCTCGAAGGGTTCTTGGGGCCTAACTAGAGCTAAGACTCACCGTTTTGATTTTTTTAAAAAACGAATTAGAGCTTATTTGGATGGAAAAATGGGCATTTCTCCTCTTCAAGAGGCGCTAAAAACAATCCTTTCAAGAGTTCATATGAGTAAGGAAAATTTTTCCTGCTTCAAACGTCAAAAAAAACCACCACAAGACGGCCCTGACCTCGGCAACGCGAAGACATAAAGTGGCCCATCTTGTGCGTGGCTAATGACGACACTACACAGACTTGACGAGCTACAGCTCTATTTTCACGAGGCGTGATTTGATGGATTCTTTAGCAGGCAGCGCTTAATCGTGACACGGAGAGCCGAAATGATATTCTCGGACTGCGAAGGCGGCTGTCTAGAAGCCCTGCCTAATAACTCAATCCAACTTGGGTCGATTCATCACTTTTGGAGCCATAAAGCCCCAGAAAGACGCGAATAATTGCTCAAACACATGTTTTCCATGGGCGCAAAGTTTACGCATTAATTAGCGTAATGATGTTGCATGCCGGTAATTGGGAACCGGGGAGAGAAAGGTCGTGGGCTGAAAGTGGCGGGGCTCCCCAAGGTTGCGGCCACTTGCACCTCCCTCTCCCACTTAAAATTTCGCCTCCACGAGGTTTCCCGAGGTGTCTTCGTCGAAGAGCCCAACAATTGATGAAGATTAATCGCCTGTTGACAGTGCGAACGGTGAGGAACGTACGGAGGCAATGTGTGAAATGCGTAAAGAGTAATGGCTTTTCGGGGAATTGAAGCTACGTATCAAATGAGCCGATTTTGTTTTGCTGCTCGGGCTGTGTTTTGGATTAATGAATTTCATCTATCTTGCAGATCTCTTCGGGCCTCTTAAAAAGCGCTTCTCGTAGATTTTCAACCCTTTTTCCCTTTATTTTTCATCGTTTATCCTCCCTTACAGTTGTTTTTCTCGTAAACATCGTTAAAATATGCCATAACAAGCTTTTAAACTACTTTAACATGGCTCTTCAACTTTTGCATCTCTTTGCAAATGAGGCTGGAAGCTTAGCAGGAATTAGTTTTCAGCTCTTAAAAGCACTTGGAAAATTACGTTCTTCGGAAAGTGAAATAATTTCCTTTCAGGGCGAGTTACTTGGAAACTAATTCAAGTACTTTATGCTCTATAACTTCAATAGGGTAGGAAAACTTCTCAAGATTCAAAAGGAATAATAGAAAAGAAAGAGCCTCACATCTACCGCCTAGAATCGATGACTGTAGGGCGTCCAGAAGTAATTAAAGTTAATTTGAAATTTTGATTCTTAAAGTTATCAAGGAAAATAAAGGCGTTTTTGATAGAAATATTGAGATATTTTTCATTAAAACTGTAGCATCTAGAACGGTATTAGGGGATACAAAAGTGAATCAACCAAATTTGCGAAAATAAAAAAATTCTAATTCTACTTTTTTTGGGCATTTTTCCCTTCGAGCATGGAAATTTTTTTGGTCGGTCGCTCTTCTCATGGAGTGGACAAACAGAGCAAAATTTTCAGCCAATTTTCGTGGAAGTCTGGATTTGAGATGACTCGGATCTCCCAAAGTACTTATGTCCGGAGGCTCATCTCTTGGTGGCTGTTTTTAGGGGTCCCTCTAATGATCGTCACCAAAGATGGGAGCTCTAGCCCCCGTACTTTGGGAGCTAGAGAAAATCGAATTTTTGTGAAATTTTTGTATTTGAAAATTTCACCAAGATTTGATTTTCCCTAGCTCCCAAAGTACGGGGGCTAGAGCTCCCATCTTTGGTGACGATCACTATTGGGACCCCTAGAAACAGCCACCGGAGTCTCCGGACTTAAGTACTTTGGGAGATTTTTTTTTCGATCCAAGTAGGTCGCAAACCCCTACTTCCAAGAAAATTGGCTGAAAATTTTGCTCTGTTTGTCCACTCCATGAGAAGGGCGACCGACCAAAAAAATTTCCATGCTCGAAGATTTTTCCACCCTAATTAAATTTAAAGAAAGGCTTAGATTAATTTTTTTCTAAAATCAAATTAATGGTGCAGTTATCAAACGTATGACATGGACATCCGTTGAAAAATGTTGGAATATGTCTTCTCTTTGTATATCACTTTTTTTAAGCACCCTACTGATGGCACTTGACCAAGGCCACAATTTCCCTTGTTTTGAGGCAGGAAGAATCTCCGGTAGCGATATCAAGTTCAGAGGAATCTCTATGACAACTATAGAATTACCTGAAGTTCTGCCCGATCCACATCCCACTGCGACCGTTCCAGCTCGAAGCGAGCCCATTCGTGCTGAATGAAGTGCAACACTCCAGGAATCGTGTATTGCGCCGCATTGTTGGCGTTCACATTCGACTCATCAACCCCCTTGTTGTTGGAGTTGGCCACATTCTGGGCACTGCCACCGCCCAAAACAGCCCCATTTTGGTGTGACAAAGTATTTTCATCCATGATTCTCGACGATAATCCACTGACGTTGTTATTGTTGCTATTTACTTCCTGGCTACTGATAATTCTCATGACATGACCACCGTCCCGACTGACTTTTCCAATATCACAATTTCTCCTCGGTCCAACTGAGCTGTTTCTACCTGCTGGCTCTCTCTACTCGACCTCCGTTCTGTCCCTCTGGCTTTTGCTGTTCCCAAACGGCGCTCCCGGATGTCGTTTTGTGCGGAAGGTCTTTGCGAACTTGATTGAATTACTTTAAAGTTAATAAAAGTTGGATACCAAGCGCATAAAGAGAGTTGTGGTGTCGTCGTCGCTAGAAAAATTTTTTCACTCCGATTTTTCACATTAAAGACGACCAGAACCGAAAACTTTTGCTTGCAAGTTGGAGAGCTGCTAGAGCTTTTACTTGTTTAATTTGTTTCGGCTGATTTGAACACCGTTTATGGGGGAAAATTGAAAATTATATCTCGTAAATTGTTGAATTTTTTCTCGGCTTGCGTTCCACTTTTCCTTTACTGAGCACATTAGTTACTCCTCTTACCGCGACGCTGCGCTGGGCTACTTCGAAAATCTCGTTTATTCCGATCAGCTTGCGTTCCGCATGCTCAATAATAGTGGACAAAACATTTTAAAAATTTTAGTGAGATTTTTACACATGATTGGAAGAAGCTTCTGTTTTAAGTAGAATCTTATGGTTCTCAAACCTTAAACAAGAAAGGCTCTTCAAAGAAAAATTGTGGGATCTGGAAAACACCCGTAACGCAAGTTGACAGACCGACTGACACAACAACCTAAAGTGAAAGCTCCACACTAGTAAATAAACCAGACCAGATAAAAGCTTGAGTTTTCTCATCCAAGTTTATCCCCTAAAATAGCCCCTCAAAACCGGATGACTCGGTTCCTGCAAAGCTAATCAGTCAGCCTTCCAGTATCTCTCAAAGTTTTCCCCTTTTCGATGAGTTGCGAGCCTCAAAAGACTGTTTTGCTGAGGTTTTCATGACTCATCCTTATCAAGAATTTTTTGTTAAGAGCACGTAGAATCTTTCCAGCAATCAACTAGAGTCGACAGGGGGCAAAATGGATGACAAGTACTTGCCATCAGCTCCCCCAAGCTATGAAGAAGCAATGATGAGCCCTCCTCCAATGGGATCCAATATCAGCTCATCGACGACCATCGAAATTCCCCCAGTTTACCCGACTCCGCCTCAGCCTAATTACGGTTCCATTTCCGCTGTGACGACAACCCAACCCCAGCCCACGACGATCCACGTTCAGGAGATAATCACGGTGAACGGATGTCCCGTTTGTAGGATCGGGATGCTGGAGAAAGAGTTCACGTGCCTTGGGATTTGTTGCGCAATATTCTGTTTCCCTGTTGGTGAGTCTTCCCTCGTTTTTGTGATAAGCAAAATTGAGATTTGACCGAAATTTATTTTGGCACCTAAAATATTCTGGTTTACTGACCTCATTAAATCATTATCGCATATTGGACCCAATTTAGATAAAAATGTTTCGACTGAGCTCTTTTTAGTTAGTGAAACTTTTGGGAATAAATTTAAGGAACTCAATAGAACTCGCTAAAATTTTTACTCTCTCTTTCAGGAATCCTATGTTGCCTCCTGTGCACAGACAGAGTGTGCACCAACTGCAACGCGCGTTACTGAGAGGCTGAAGTCGTTAGCTAAATTAAGAATAAAGATTTGACTTTTTATAAGTAAAAACAGGGTGTCACTTGGACTCGCAATATTAATCCTATAATAGTTTTACAATCTTGTTATTGATGTGACCGTTTACCTACTAATTGTTGAAGTCGTGAGGAATTTAATTGGAATCTGAATACTTTCTTAACTTAATCTCTTTTCTTCTGACCTCGAAATTTGCTCAAACTAGAGTTGTTCAAACTAGAGAGAAGGCCCATGATCTATGATTTTCACTTTAGAATCGATTTTTGTGCTTCCAAGGCCGTTCAATTTAGATTGGAAATTGATTTAAATTGGTGATAAAATGCCTTTTAACAAACTTGAGTTCCAATTCCCAGGCACTTTAGAAACTTAATTTCTTTTGTAAACATTTTAAACTCTTTACTGGGGTTCTAGAGAGGCTTAATTTGGGGATTTGAGTCACTTACAGTTCTGGTTAAAATTGTCGAGTCATTTTGAACCGCCACTACTGGAAATATTGAGGGAAAAATAAATTTATATTTTAAGAAACTGACAAAAATCGAAAATTTGATAAATTGCTGATTGATAGTGGTCCTAAAAATGTGTCTAAAAATGTTTTATCGTCTTTATTGAACAAATCTGTAAGCTTCAATTTTAGTTATGAAATACATGTTAATTTTTATAAAGCATGATAATATTTTGTGGAGACCTGCACGCGCCAAAACGAGAATTTGGATCCCCAAACCATTGCATCTTCCTGCCCCCTTATCGCTGCTGGTAGATTGGAATGTTCCCGGGCGTGGCCTGCGGATGGGGGTTGAACTGCGGATTCACCTGGCCCTGGTACTGCGGCTGGTGGTTCGGGGACTGGTGGCTGAACGCCGGCTGGTGGTACAGCATCTGCGGAGGCTGCTGCGGCTGCATGTTCTGGGGAGGAGGCGCCTGCTGCGGGGGACTGATGGGCGTGAAGGTGTTCTGGGGAGGGGCGGGCTGCGACTGAGGGGGCGGAGCGAAGCTCTGGGGTCCCGGGGCCTGGAAATTCTGTATGGGTGCGAACTGCTGGGGTCCCGGAGCGGGTCCTGGAGCCGTCTGGGGTCCCTGCAGCCCGTGTGGAAAGTGGTTAAAGGCGCCGGTAGGGGGCGCAAAGTTGGCGTGTGGATGGTGCATGGGGGAGCCATTGGGGAGGCCGTTCTGTACAAAGCTTGCGGGTCCGGGGGCGTACTGACTGTAGGAGTAGGGAGTGTAGGGAGCTGCCATGTGAGGGGGCGGGGCCATCGCGTGCATGGGGAAGCGGCCGTCCCGCATCAGGGAGTGGTACAGGGTCACGGCCTCGGCAAAGTCGGCGCTGAGTTGAGACAGCTGGCCGTGCTTTCGGTCCACCCGGTCGAGCTCGGAGTCGATGAGGGGCCCCATTTGGTTCACCATGTTCTCCAGACGCAGCATCTCGTCCGTGTCCTGGGACGGGTCCTCGGGGTCCGCCTCGTGCAGCAGATGCAGCAGTCTGTCGATGGTGTCCTCGTTGATCTGCGCCGGCTCCTCCTTCACCAGATCCTGCTCGAACTGCATCGTCTTCGTGACGGTGGATTTTTTGCTCGACTCGGCCTTGAGCGACTCCGGTTCGGCGCTCAGGTCGGCGGAGACAAAGTTGGCGGGGAAGAGACCCTCGCCTCGGGCGTTCTGGCCCTTCCACCAGTTGGGATCCGAGTCGTCAAGCACGAGCACGATCTCTCCCGAGAAGAAGGTGAGTTCGTTGTCCTCCGCGGCCTCAAAATCGTACAGAGCGCGCACTTTCCGGGGTTCCGAGACCGAGTTGGCGACCACCCCCGACCCCAGGTCCATCGACGGGTACAGACTAGAGGCGGCCGCGGCGGCCACTGAGGTTCGTGAGGCACCTAAGCTCTTCGGGGACGATATCTTGGCCTCCTTCAGCGACAGCTCGATGGCCTTGGCGATGTCGTCCTCCTCCTGCTGACTCGAGACCACGTTGGGGTCCTTGCTCACCACCTCGCGTTTCACGGGCTTTGAATGCTCGCTGAAGTCGTGTCCCTCGCTCTTGAGTCTCTGGAACAGCGAGGGAATGAGGTTGAGCTGCGGATCGCTCTTGAACTCGTTGTCGGCCCATCTCTTGAGGCAGAGCTTCAGTTTCTGCAAAAGACACCGGGGTTAGTGAATCTCGGCGAATACTGTGGAGGTGCTAAGCTTTGGGAAAGGGTCAACGAGCGATAAGAACTGCAGCGAATCTTGGCAATCTCACCGCTTTGTTGGAGTAGAAATTGACCCCAGATAAGTCTACCTGAAAAAGATAATATTTTGGATTTTTCTTATCAAGGGCTGGAGATGGATTCTCGTTTTCTGCTTACGTAGAAACTTTTTTGACTTCAAAATACTGTTTTGTCGTATTTATAGCGGCTTATGAATCTTTTTGAAAACTTATGGAAACGGAACTTTTCCTCGAGAAGAAATATTTGCCCTCAAAGGAGATGGATCATTGAAGTGACTCCTTTAGCAGCTGTCACGCGAATTCTTAATTTATTTTAGAAAATTGAATTAAGATCTTTTTAAATCCAAGGTGCCTTTTTATCCGAAATTTTTCCCCAAAATATTTTCCAGGGAAATCTAAGAAAATTACAGACACTAGATTATATTGTATCTCGACAATTTATATGTTCTCAAGCCCAGGACAGAGTCGAGCGTCCGAATTATCGTTTAAAAATCCAGAATAACTGTGACTGGTGCCTTGAGGTGTCCAGAAAAATACAAGTCGAAAATTTCATGATGGAAATTTTGATGAAAGTTTAGGTTTTAGAAAGTATTTTCTTCAATGACGAGGGTCTAAAACAGCTTCAAGGCAATAGCTTCAAAGGTCACGGTTTTGGGGTCACTTCCGAGGTTCTGGAGCTCGACCAGAATGACGCAAGAACACCCCATTTTAGGCTCTGACTCACCGTCGTTATCTCGACCGATTGCGTTTTGTTAATGAGCTTCTTGAACTCCGTTTCGAAGTCGCGAGATGCCACTTCTAGGTGAAAGCTCTTGCCACAATTACTGACACAGGCGTCCAGAAGCTGTAAGAGAGAGAGCGTAAGCAGAGATAACCCCAAGGTCGTGAGTAAAAACGGAGCAGGAAGTGAATTACCGTGATAGCTTGAACCACTACATGGGGGTCAGTGTGATTGAGCCTGCGGATAATCGATCGCAGACACTCCTTGGCATTCACCGAGCTGTTTCCGATCTTATCACAAATTTCCATTATCAAATCCCACTTTTCGCTGGTGTTGTTCTCGCTGGTGGCCCGTTCTAGATACAAAAAAAAAAACCAGGAGAGAGGAGATTTGCGATCAAATATGGGTTTACTGTAATTTAATTAGCAACCGAGACAACAAAGGAGCTCACTGGCGCAGCATCTAATTGCACCGAAAAACGGCAGAAGCTGCGTCGGAGAGCGGAAACTGGGGACAAAAAACTCACCAACAGCCTCGTCAAAGCCTGAAGCAGCTCCGAATAGACCCATTTTGCTCTTGCTCGACCCACTTTTTCTCTCCACCTAATGTTTGCCCAGCTGCTTCGCGATCCAGAGCGCGATACAAGTCTTGATTTGGCGTGGCTAAAATTGGGTTCTTCGGTGATGGGACAATTTTTAAATGTTTTTCCGAGATATTTTGTTAACAAGAAGAATGACTGACTAATCAAACTAGGGTGGACCAACATTCCATAAAGTGAAGTTTTTTCAGACAAGCCCACATATGTCACAACAAATTTCTCGAAAACCCATCAAAAAGACAACCTCAGCTTTTTATCACGATTCCGTTACCTCCAGCTGACTTTTTAGCTATGTTGGCTTAACACTCTGGGGCAACGATTGAAAAAAAGCAAAATCGGAGATTAAGCGCATTTTCAAAGATTTCAAGAGACCAAACTTTGAGGGCCCCTAGCTCCGTCCCTGTACTAAATAGAGGATACATGTGGTACCATGAATTGCTAGATTTGACACAGACTACAACATACTAAAATTTCAGCTCAATCGGATGTAATATAAGGAGTTTTCATACAAACGTAAAACAACCCCCATTCCTCCCCAAGAGGGGGTAGGGGTCTAAAATTGTTAGCCTGCACCCCTACAGACCAGGCCCTACACGATGCAAAAAAACCGCAGCTCTCTAGCTCTTCCAATTCTTGAGTTATAAAATTTCAGACAGACGGACAGACAGACAGACAGAGGGCAAAGCGGCCACAAAAGTGCATTTTTTGTAAAATGCTGAAAACGACTAACAACTCTCTCTCTTTTTAGGTCGAATTTTTTTAGCGCCCTACGAAGCCACAAAACTGTCACTGTCTGTCAAATTTCTAAATCGAATTCGCCGTTTCTTTGAAGTTTCCGAGGCGAATTGGAGTCCGGCGGCGAGAGTTTTGCAAAAACCAAAACAAACACCCATTCTTGACGAAATATCCCTAGGAAGTCCACCAAATACCCCTCCAAGAATCCAGAAACAAGCGTGAGCAATGGCCAAGCATCATCCAGATCTTATTTTCTGCAGAAAACAGCCGGGAGTCGGTAAGTCATCGATTTCGCGAAAAAGGCTTCCAAACGATTACAAAAATTGCAATTTCCAGCAATCGGGCGACTCTGCGAGAAATGTGACGGCAAGTGCGTGATCTGTGACTCGTACGTGCGGCCCTGTACTCTGGTCCGGATCTGCGACGAGTGCAACTACGGGTCCTACCAGGGCCGATGCGTGATCTGCGGAGGCCCCGGGGTCTCGGACGCCTACTACTGCAAGGAGTGCACGATCCAGGAGAAGGACCGCGACGGGTGTCCCAAGATCGTGAACCTGGGTAGCTCCAAGACCGATTTGTTCTACGAGAGGAAGAAGTACGGGTTCAAGCAGAGATAGTTTTACTTCGCCTTTCGTGTCACGTTTTAGCGTAAGGTTACGGATCTAATAAACTTAATTTCAATATGGTCATTTTCCAACATTTAAGACTTTTTGGCCTCTTTCTCTGTCTGTCTAAAATTTTATGACTCAGGAACCAGAAGAGCAAGACAGCTGCGGTTTTTTGCATGATGTTGAAAATAATCTGTAGAGTGAAAGATTAGTAATCTTAGACCCTCACTCCCTCTAAGGGGGTGTTTTACGTTTATATGAAAGTTCCTAATATTTTTAACATCCGATTGGGCTAAAATTTCAGCATTTCGTAGTCTTAGAAGTTTAGAAAACGTAAAGGGTCGATGCTAGAGACTCCTAAAGTTTGTATGAAAGAAATTTTGATTCAAATGTTGAAAAAATTAAATCAATCAAATCAAATTAAATTAACTAAAATGTTGAGTGTTTCGTATATGTTTTTGAACCTGAATACATAAGACATCAGCCCTTCTCAAAATTTTTAAAATGAGCTTAATTACTACTTTTGCTTGATTTAATTTTTAAGATATCAAGAACCTTAGAGGTGCCTTTGAGCTTCTCTTAAATCCCAGAAAACTCAAGGTGGACTTTTGAAAATATTTATTTTAGGTCAGTAACCCCCCAATCAATCCCCCTAGCTGCTTCCGTCCACCTCCTCCAGGAGCATCTGACACTTTTTCTTCAGGCACTTGACGGCCTCGATGAAGATCTCCTCCGGCTCTAGCGCGCCCACGGACTCCACGGTGAAAATAAAGTGGTCCTGAACCCTTGCGATCGTCACCGAGTCCGCCAGATGAGGATACCGGTACACGTTCCGGCTGCAGCTGTCGTAGCGGGCACTCTTGACGTACGCCTTCCCCTTCTCGTTGATCCCAATTACGCCTGGGCTAAAGCACTTCTGGAGCAGCTTGGCATCCTCGCCAGCTACCTCCCTGTTCATCGTCACCTCTGGCAGCAGCCGGTACCAGGCGGTCGCCACGGGGCTGAACTTGGCGTGGTCCTTCCCGATTCCCTTCACGGCTATCAGCTTCAGGTCCAGCTCGTGTCCTGGCCTCACCTTGGCCACGAGGATGTCGGGCTCAATGGGACCCAGGTTCTGCTCGCGGAACATCGTGGCCTGACGACCCTTTGGGAGCCACTTGATCTGGCTCGAGTAGACCCCGTGGTTCTTCTCAAACACCTGGCTCTCCTTTGTCTCCTTCCGACTGCACTTGAACTTGAGCTCGAACTCGAGACTGTCGTTCTCCGTGCCCTCTGCCTCCTCGTCCAGCTTGTACTCGAACAGCCGTGGGTCCGCTCGCAGCGGGATGAGCCCGAGACGGTGGGCCAGGACCTCGTCCTGCAGAATCGTGGTGTTGTTGAAGATGAGGACCTTTTCGATCGCCATCGAGGGCACCTCGCTCAGCATGATGCGGCGCAGGGAGTTGGCAATGGCGGCCGGGATGCCGATCATGTCGAACTCCAGCACCATCGGCTCTCGTCTCACCCGCACGATCTGGAGTCGGCGCTTGAAGGTCTCGAAGTTCCACAGGTCGTCCGCCAGCCCGTAGTCCTCCGAGTCTGTCTTGATTTTGTGCTCTGTGAGGTACATCAGTGGCTTGTTTTGCCGCTTGCTGGATTTTGCTGACATTTTTCCTCAGTTCTTTGATATTTTGGGAAGATAAACCTGCTACTTCTCCGGCATGGAATTGTTTACTTTGTTGGTAAGGCGACGCTTCGCTTTTTATTTCAAAATGGCTGTTTTATCAAGTTATTCCCCAATTCTCAGCTTCTCTCTTTCCTCGATTTTTGCGTCAAACTCGGTAGTTGACCTGCAATCACGATGTCACAGCCTTCGAAAAAATACTTCTCAATAACCCCAAACTCTGTTCAGTTTTCCAATTACAAGACGAATGGAAAATACTCCCGGAAAATCACCATCACGAATCTCGCCAAAGTACGTCTTTAATTTGTTGTTGTTAATTGGTCGAGCTTTTAAAATTGTTATAAATTGTGTTCAATATTTTCCTTTTTGGCAAAATTAAATATTAAACCATGTATTTTTGTAGTGTATTTAAAAAATAAGGAAATTTGTGAAATTCATTCCCAATCTAATTTATTAAAATTTATGAATGACGGCAATTTTTTATATAGAAATTGTTTACTTATTGCTTTTTACTTACACCCTGAAATATCTCAAGTCAGATGTCTTTTGACACGTGAGTTTTCTGCAATAATGTCCTTGAAATTAAGAGTAGTCGGAAATTTTATGGGGTGACTTTCTTGCGTTTGATCTCAGCTCCCAGGGCACGTAGAAAGGCAAATGGTGGCTTAAAAGTTGCACACACTCTCTTAGACGAGACCGACCTATGTACATTTTGAGTCTAGGTTTTAAGGGGTTTCGGAGCTCTGAGAGCTCCCCTGGAGGCCTATCAAGACGCCCGTTCTCTACTAATTCCCTCCAGACCCCCAGATATTATATTTTTCCCAGATAGCCCGTGAAAAATAAAGTTCACTTTGCCACGGAAAACCCTATCTCCGGGGGCTCCTTCTATTTATTTTCGATTTTTTTCTGAAAAAATTTTCCGTCAAATTTCACAGTAGCCAGGACTTTTGAAAATCGAAATCGAAATACTTTCATAATTTCTTTTTCAAAATTTTTGACATCAATATTATTTTTGGATTTTGCCAGCTTATTTTCCTAATTAGCCTCATATTTCCAGAAAGCCTTTCAGCTATGCATCAACTTTACGGAAACGGCAGAGATCAAGGTGTTAGTTACCGGCAACCGAAAGCTCCCTCCCGGTCTGAGTATCATCGTTGAAGTAATTTTCCGACCTTCACGAGGCTTCGAGAGCCACGAGAGCGACAGAAGACACGAGATTCGCATTTCCAAAAGCAAGAGTCAGGCGGAACATTTAATTCCCGTAATTTGTGAGTAATTTGAAATTGCGAAAGTTCTTGACAATGTCAACATTTTTCGTCAGTGCTCTCCCCGTTCCCGAAAATTTCCCTCCCCAAGGAAATTGCGCTTCCCCCAACTGCAGTGGGATCTTCCACCTTCGGAACGTTCTTTGTTGCCAACATGGGAGCTTCCTCGGAGGAATTCGCTGTGTCGTGTTCTGAGAACCTCAAGGTCAAGCCGATGAGGAAGACGTTTCGCTTGAAGCCCCTGGAGGGCGAGACTTTCGTGCTGGAGGGGAAATTCAAGGGGCCGGGGAAAGCCAGAGAGGCCGTGAGGATCAGGTTCGAGAGGAAAAACGCGGTGATGGATGTTTTGGTTTCTTGTGAGGTGGAAATTCCGAAAATCCACTTCCTCGAGCAAACGCTGCATTTTCCGGACACAATTGCCGGCAAAAATACGCTGATGAGCACAATTCTGCGTAACGACAGTCTCTCACGAGTTTCCTTCGAATTCGCCGCTCCAGCAGCCTATCCTGAAGCTTATGGCAGCTATTTGTACTACCATTACGACAGGATAAACGATATCTTGTACGAGGGAGTCATCTCGAGGCAGGTCCACACCAACATCCTTGACCGCCAGCTCGCCGAGTACTCGTGTGCCGTCCAGGACATGCGGGTTCCCTTCCAGAGCCCCTGCTTCCGGATCTTCCCGATGAGGGGAGAAGTCGCCCCACAGTCGGGCACGACCATAAACGTCTCCTTTGAGCCCCCAGTCGAGTTCGAGAACCGATTCGTGGAGACCCGAGCGTCGCTACTCGGACTCGAGCACGCTTTTCTGACACTCAAGGGCGCCATCCTTGGCCCAGAAATCTGCTTCGTGCCTTCAAGAGTCGATTTCGGGAAAATGACCGCCGGTCAAACGAAAGCAATCAGAGTGAAATGTCGCAATAAAGGTTTCACGGACACAATCGTCGCATTCAGAGCCTTCGAAGCACATTTCGGCGGCGAAATTCGGATCAATCCGACCCAAGTCGCCGTGAATCCTCATTCGGAGGCCGTCCTTTGTATCGCGTACTGCAATAAAAATGTCGGGAAATTCATGGAAAACGTAATATTCGACGACTACTTGAGACTCACCTTAACGGGCGAAGTTAGGCAGTCGGAGGTTCGAGTGGAGCCGAGTACAATAAATTTTCACGACGTGGCCATCTGTTGCAGCTATGAAAGGAAAATAAGCATCGAAAATGAGACGGATTTTCCAGTGAAAGTGCTCATAAAGGCGCCGCAATTCAATCATTCCGAGCTCTTGGCGTTTGATGAATTTTTCTTCGAATCCTCGAGCGCCAGCCGAGTGAAAAATTACCGAGATATCTTGGAGCCGTATAATGAAATTTTCACCTCCTCACTCCCGTGCGTTTCAGACGTCGGATCATGCGATGACGTGAGGGGCTTTGCAGCAGATGAGCCTGAGAGGTATGATTCTGTTAAATGTAGCTTACAGTATCCTTCCATCTATCAAATTAAGGGGTGATTTCCGGACTGAATTGGAACCTTTTTTGGGAAAATTTTTGAATAACAAGTGGACACATTTTTATAAATTATTTTAATTTTTTAAAGTAAAAAACTAACCCCTAACTGTCTTGCGGGATTTTGTGGTTCAAAACATCAGGGTACAAAATTTTTTTTCATGCGAAAATTTTAGCTAAAAAATTCTAAATTTTACAGTTAAATTCAGCTACCCATGCAAAATTGTCTCCTAACGAAATTGGAAAGGGCAGCTCATTTTCAACCCAAAAACCTTTTTTTAGGGGCTTTTGTAACCATTTTAAAATAAATTTTCAGAAGGTGTTTTAAACTTTATTTCAACATTTCAAAATAAACTGAACATTTTTGACAGAAACTTTTTTTGATTTCGATGAAACTTGGCAAATTTGTTTAGTTATTAAAACTAAATTTTTTGGCGTTTTTAGTTTTTCGAAATTCCAATATGGCCGCCATAGAGGTTACTTTGAAAATTCGAGTTTTGCTAAAAATGATCCAAACTTTGTAATTGTTTCTCCTGAATCACAAGCCCCATTTAGATGAATTAAAACTTTTTAGAAATTGCATTGAATTTTCAACAAACTGACGATAAAAAAATTGTACATATGTATATTTTTTGAATGAAAAAAAATATTTTTTTGAAAATTCTGAATTTTTGATATTTTGTTTTTTATTAAAACACACAAAATTTTATAACTTTCGGTTCTTGGTTTGGGAGATATGGCCAAAAATATTCCAAAAATGGAAATTTTCCAATATTAAAATTTCTCGGTTTTTGAGTTTTCTATATTTTTGAGCTGACAACCTTCAAACCTAACAAAACTCATTTGTCCTTAACGTTTATCTCTCAAACTAAGAGTATTTAAAGTTCTTCTAAACTAAAGGGGCCAAAAACTTTTTAAAAAATAATTTCAATATTCTAATTCAGCCTGCCCTGATCATAAACCCAAGAAAAAACGCCTGAGAAAATCCGATTGCTGAATATTTTACGACTTTTTAATGTACCTACCCCTCTTTCCAGCTCACGAGTCGTTGAATCGGTTCTCATTCCAATCATCGAGAACATCACTCGCACAGTTGAGCTAATCGACCAACTTATCTGGAACGTCACGAAGAAGTCGTCAGCTATCGCAAAATCTCCCCATTTCATCCCATTTTCCGGGAAAAAATGGACTCTGCTGGAGGACGCCACCGAGTACAAGTGCGACCCAGATGAGCTGCTCCTGCTGGCCAAGGAACGGCAGGACGTGAGTGTCAAGGTCATCCCCAATTGGCCCGGGGTTTTCCGAAATTTCCTCGAACTCCAAGTCGGGGAAAGCTGCTTTCCCGTGCACATACCACTGAGACACAGCTGCGTCGTGCCGCAACTCAGTGTTTTCCCCCAGATCCTCGAGGTATTCTCGGTCATTGGGGAAACGACGAGCGTAGAATTGAAAATCAGGAACGACGAGAGCACGCTGGGCTTTGTGGAGTTCTTCGATGTGGTGAGCACCGAAGTGCGCATCTGGACGACTCCGAGGAAGGAGGTGATTTACGGAGGCGAGACGAAGTCGTTCGAGATGCACGTAAAGCCACTCGAAGCAGGTGTGCTGGAGCACTCCGTGAGTCTCAAACCCCTCGGCAGCTACAAGTTCTACGAGGTACTGGTGACGTGCAAGGCTTCAGTACCCGTCATCGCAGTCAATCCGGCTTCTCTCGACACCACTGTGCAGGTGCTGGAGCAGACGAGCTCTGTGGTAGAGGTGCTGAACCCCAATCCCGTGAGCGTGAAGATACGACTGAAGGTGCTGTCGGAGTTCCCGGAATCGGTGTGGCTGGAATCCAGCAAGGCTCTTGTGGGTGCGAGGTCTACAGCCTGCGTGTCGGTTTTCAGCTGCTTTCCGACTAGCGGCACCTTCAGGTTCAAGCTGAGAGTCGAAACGGAGCATGACTTTAGGCAGGAGATCAAGTTCACTCATCACGTGGTCGGGATTCCCCTTAAAGTGACTCCAGACGTCACTCACGTTACCTTCCCACCGCTCGTTTTGGGAGAAAAGTGGCCTTCGTTCGGGTTTACCATCCAGAATATGAGCTCATCCCCGTATTCGGTTGAACTCAGATTTAACGAAAACCGCCTCAAAGTAGACGATCCCATCAGACTCATTTGTGCCAAGTCAGAGACGAAATTTGACGTGAAAGCGGCTTACAGATTTCCAGGAAAGCTTAACGAGCTTCTTGCAGTAATGGCTACGAGGGTTCGGAGGAAAAACTGCGAGCTACTTCGGGAGATTCGATTTCAGGCAGAAATCATCCGACCGGCTTTGACTTTTAGCGAGAAAAAGCTTTCCTGGAAGTGGAAATACGGAGATCGAATTGACGACCTTGGAGCAAGTAATGTGACAACCAGAAGGGGTGTAACTGGGGCAATGAAGTTCTTTATCTTGTTTGGAAAAATCGCATTTTTCGCCCTCAAACGAATTTGGAGACCCGTAGCTCCGTCCCTGTACACAATAGGGGTCCACAGACAGTGAGACGAACAGACAGACAGATGAACATATTTTATCAAAGAGATTTTTTTTAAGTTTCAAAAGTTAAATAGAATCTGGATAACCCTTGGCCTCACCCCTGATCTTTTCAAACATTTTAGCCAATAATACGATTTTCATGTTCCCTTGATCCGGGGTAGTCCGACCAGGAGTCAGATGGAGAGAGAACTCTTAACTAAAAATATCCCCCAGTTACGCCTCTGGTGATAAGCCGAGCTTTCCCGTTTCTCAACGATTTTCTCCATTTCCAGGGACAGTGGTCGTGGAAAATGTCAGCAAAGTGCCGATTCCAGTGAATTGTTTTGTAGACAATGAGCTCTTTTACTGCGAAGACGCCCCCTTAACGTTCTCCTTGAAGCCCCAGGAGACACGAGAGCTTACGATAAACATCGTGTCTGCGGTGTTCCTGGAAACGAAAGCTAGCACAGTGTTCCAGGGCACCCTGAAAGCCTGCTTCAACGCAGAGAGCCTGGGAGTCGTCTGTTTGGAAGCCTGTCTCGAGCTGCCCGAGGTGACTGTCGAAAGGGACTCGTACAGCGTTTACAAGTCCCTCCTTCCCTGCTTCTTCACTTTTTGCCTCACCAACCTGTCGAACGTCGATGCCGAGTACTCGTGGGAGGTATCAAACTTTGAGTACATATCTACAGCGTCTGATGTTGACAAAGGTAGCCCCAAGGAAAATTTCCTCAAACTGCCGCGTTTCGAGAGATGCGATTTTGTTCGAAATTTACTGGATCAGGTCGAGCGGGAGAGCGAGAAGGATTTTTCCTTGGAGGATCCCGAGCCACTCACTCCTCTCAATGAAACAATTAAGAAGAAATCGAGAAGAACGAGAGCTCTTGGAGGAGGATCTGATGCGAGGAGCGATATCACGGCGGCCAGCAAGAAGGGAGGCAAGGCTGGGAAGAAGCGGATGGCTGAAGCAGTTACTGGGAAGGAGAGAGGTGAAGAAGCAATTCACGTTGAAGAGGTTGAGCTGCCGGAGGAGGAAATAAAATCCGCTTATGAAGCTGTTGAACGCATCTTTGAGAGCGCGGAGGAGAGTTTTGAAGACGTGGGAAGTGGAGGACGAGAGGTTAGGCCGGGATTTTCTTCAAATTACTTCACGTTGGATTTTGTGAGAGGAATTTTGTCTAGGAGCGCCAGACAATTCGTTTCTATCAGATTCGAGGAAAATGATGAAGGTAAGAATGTCTGCTGAGTCAGTGGTGGTGGTAGCTTTGTGGCCCCTCCTATTTTTTTAATCATTTGAAAGCTCAAAGAATTTTGAAAAGTTCTTCTCGTTTTTCAAAGGCCCATAACAACCTTATTTTATTTTTGTCAATTTCGGTCCACAATCAAGAGAGCTACGAGTTTAGACTCGAACAAACACATTTTAGTCTTTACTAAGTCAAGAATTAATTTACCTGAGCTAATTAATTCTTGACTTAGTAAAGACTAAAAGGTGTTTGTTCGCGTCTAAAATCGTATTTAGTTTGTCTTAACGTTACACTTGAGCTTTGATATTGGAATATATGAATCTTTTGGAATGTCAAAATTGACCCTTTCCAAAATTTCTTCTAATTTCAGGATTTCTTTGTCCAGATAATGTATTTAAGGCGCAAAAATTTACTTTCTAATTTCCCAATTGGAGGGTGTTGCTTTTTCTTGTAAAAAGTTTTTGCAAAACGAATTCCCTAAAACTCATCTCATGATCCAAATTAAGGGGTTTGTGGCGTTCTGAGTTTCAGAAGGTCGAGAATTTGACATTTATATAGAAAGAAAACGACCATTTTAATTTTTCGACGGCTTAAAAATCAGGCTTGCTTAGAAATGTAAGTTTTGGAAGAATTTAAAGGACCCCAATTCTTTCGGAATTTGCTTCCAACTTGGACAAGATCTCATTTGGTTAAGGAATTTAGTGCCGATGAAAAGGAGATTTGTTCCTCAAGTCTCCTTTCTTTTGCAGTACTACAAAGAAGAAGGAAGAGCCTCTTCATTACCGAGAAAGGCGCTAATCAATTGAATTAAATGTAAAAGATTAATTTTTTTCCAGAGTCCTGCTACGAGTTTGACCTAATTTTGTCCGTCAAAGGAGGCCGTCCTTCCAGAGTTCATTTCAAGGTGAAGAACGGAAAGTATGGGGTAATTTTTCACCGTTTTAGTTTTTACTGCCTCCTCAGAGCTAATTTTATGCCCTCCAGGGAAGACGACATTTTCCAATTACCTGCAGCTGCAAATAATCTGGCTCCAGCGCAACCATAATGAGCCATTATGATGCTTAGCTAGGCTTTAATTACAAAATTAATTGCAAACAAATGTCGGAGCTGCAGCAGGCACTAAAAGTCATTCTACGAACCTGTAAATAATTAAATAAAGGCAAGCTGCAGTTTGCAGGAAAAACCAATTTTCCCTAATGGCTGACAAATTAACGTCACAGCGATGCAACCTCACGCTTCTCTCTGACGAGAGAGGCTGCTGAAGGTCTGGTCGCTATATCAAAAGCCAGGTTCGGCGTATTGGCTGTAAATTGATAAATTTAGTGCAATCTACCGAGTGCATGGTGGTGTCTGATGGGGAGCTGGATAATGGAATAAGGTCTGATATGAACGTGATAACTCGAACAACATCTGGCTTCCTTCGGTTGTGCAGAATAAGCGTTTATTGTAACTTGTGGGATACTGGTTGTCGCCAATGGAGTTTGAAATCTCCAAGACATGGTCCAGTGAGCTCGATATTGGCAGACTCCGACTCAGACTTCACCTCATATCTGAGGTTTCTGATTTGATTTAGAATTCAGTGAACTCAGCTCTTTGGGGCTTCACATGATCTCAGACGAGAATACTATTGAGACAGGTTTCAGGCTTCAAAAGCAATTCACAAAGGAGTTTCAATGGACTTTCAAAGTAGCCTCAACTCAAAGCACAAGGACCTTTTGGCATTTTCCTTCCCACATAAAATGAAAATGACCTTGATTGGGCCCACAAAGTCGTGGTCTTAAGATTGTCATAAATAGTCTTGGAAATTTTCTAGTAAATATTTCCTTCAGTTTTTTCTTGAGAAGATAAATATTTTCTTCAGATTTCTATGGTTAAAGAGTCGTTGAAAAAATTTTAAGACCGATGTTGATTCGTATAGCTTTTGTAAAAGTAGAAAGGTCTCTAAAAGTATGAAAATGGCCCTGGTTTTGAAATAAGGTCCTTGAACATCCTTGAAAATCTGAAATCGAAAATGTTTTCTATGGAAAAAAATCGACCCGTTCTTCTTTCGTTGATTCTATCTCTCAAAGTTAGAGTTGCAAATATTTTAAATTTTGTAGGAACGTTTGTCACTAATCAAAGCACATCTTAACAAAATTTGAGACATCTAAAAAATCAGATTTTAAAAAAACATGACGATCAGTTGAATTTAAATTTTATTCGAATTCTAAAATGCGTCCAATCTTTAAAATAGAAATTGAGGTTGGGAAGAAACAATTCAAATGTGTGGAAGTTACGAAATTTCGAGATGACCTACATATATGAAGGCCAAAAAAATAAAAACGTCATTATAATTGTTTTGGCTACATTAATATTTTTACGAAAATCAGAAACAAATTTGACAAATTTTTTTTGGTTGTCCCTCTAGTAGTTATCTCCATGTTCGTAGTATATTTATTATCATACTTGCAAAGATCATCGAACTCGTTCTGAAAAGTGTCTGGGAGCAGAAAAAGACCCTTGCTTTGAAATATGGCGCTTCATTAAGGTCGTCAGAGATTTTTTAAGCAACGTTTTTCTCCTAAGCATGAGAAACATTTCATCTTTCCACACTGCTAACAGGTCCTCTTAACACTTAATTTACCCAAATTATCCTCTGAATGTCCTTCTTTTCTTCCTTGCATGCTCCAACGCACGCACCTTTGTGCCATCATCAAAATAAAAAGGACCAACAGAGATTATTCATTCTTCTCCTAATCCTTTGCAGCACTCATTCAACTGTGTCGGCTGCTACACAGACGAAATGTTCACAAATCTAGGACGATGGAAGAAAATCCAGAATGAGTTAAGTCTGCCAGTGAAATCCGGTGACAAACTAAACTATGTGTGACATCTTTTAATTAACGAATTTGTTTGTCCCCAAAATAACTGTTGACACTCTTCATGGAGGTTCAAGCCGATCCGATTACTGGGCAGTGGGTGGCAACGACGGGATAAAGTGCAGGTGCTCGAAGACAGTAATTTGCTTACCTGTATGTCTCAGTTACACTGATCGGAATGGAGAGAAAGGAATTTTATAGCTAGTTGAGCAAAGAAGCTTTAACTTTTGTGCTCCTTGGTACAGCTGGGGGAGTGGTAGACGAAGCAGAAAAAGAGAGGGAGGCTTTATTTGTTCAAGAGGCTTTTGAAGTTGGAAATGTAATATTTCTAGCCAGACACAGACATGCTTTTTGTGCGGTTTCAGATGTAACTTTTTCCACTTTATTTCCCTCAATTGTAGGTAAGAAAATTTGTCTAATTGAGGTCAAGATCCTTCTTTGAGGACTGGTAACTGTGGAACTACTGGTCAGATTGAATCGAAGAGGATCCCTGAATACCCTTCAAGGATCTCTTGGAAAAAAAAACTTTGCGTGAACCTCATTAACTTTCTGTGCTGAAACATCAACATTTTGTCCGTCTGTCTGTCATCTAAGCCGCAAAGGTTCCGAAACTATAAAAGCTAGAGAACTGCGTTTTTGGCATGTTGTTAGGTGTTGTCCGAAGAGTGGGTCAAATGCTTTGATTTTCCTGAAAAACCGTCAGGGACGTAACCTGGGAGGTTTTCTCGAAACTTTCTTATACTAGATCCAATTGGACTCAAATCCTAGTATGTTGTAGTCCATGCAAAATCTGGCAAATTATGGAATCACTTTTGACCCCTATCACTGACAGGAACGGAGCTAGGGGTCACCCAATTTTGTTATGAAAACACTGTTTTTAGTTTCTTTGATTAATTTTAGAATTTATGAACTCGAGAAACAGACACGAGTTTGCGTTGAATATGAGATTTGATTCAATCAAGTCTCCACGTGCCAGCTGAAATGCGATCCAAGACTGCACCCGACTCATCTCCTGAATTCAAAGAGATTACACATGTTGACACGCTTCGAGGCTGCAGGTTTCATATTTCTCTGTCTGCCACGTTCATGTCTGACACACAGAAGAGACTGCATTCAAGAGCCTCATAAAATGCAATTCCTGTTCATTTGAGTCCACTTGACTCTGGCAGAAGGAATCCTTTGCAAGCACTCTTCTTCAGTCCTCGAGATGAGCGATAAACGCTTTGCTGTTTGATATCACTTCTCCTTCTTCAAGATTTCTTCCGAGTGTTGTGTGTGTATGTGTGTGTTTGTGCTAGGGATTAGGACAAAAAACGTAACGAGATGTTTATGATGCTGAAAATTGCTTTAAAATTGCACTACTTTGCATCAAGCTGCTCAAGCCTACAAAAGCTCTTGTGGACTCAAAAATCTGTAGGTCGGGGTTCTCCAACTACACCCGTAGATGCTTTGAGTAGACTTTTGCCACTGTGCTCGGTTTGAAGCTAATTTGAGAGAGAGAGAAAAGAAAAGTTGAGCAAACCCAAGGTTGATTATTCCATCGTTCTTCCTGCACACAGAGTCAGCACAAAGTCTCCGAGTCGCTAGCTTGAATGCGTCAAATTTTCGCCTTTTTGTGACTCGAGCAAGCAAGGGTTTTTTTTTGTTCAAAAGAGCGTCTCAACTCGAGGCATATAATCAAGCACAATCACAATCAAGTTCGCAGAAACTCGCGCCTTGACGTTTTTTTTCCGTGACAAGACGAGTTTTTTTTCGCAAGGAAGAAAAGTCCTCCAGATACAAAATTAAAAAGCCACCCTTTGTTCCGTTTGTCCGAAGTAAGCATACCTCGTAACTGAGTACGAGATTAGATAAATAAGTCAACCTCAAGACGAGCGAGATATCGTGTTTTGGGATGCTGAAATGACACTCAGAAACACAGCTTCAAATAGGAAGATGGCCAGGTCCTGGGAGTCTTTTACTTATCCCAAAGCGGATTCAAACAGAATTTTGGCGGGATATGTATGGGATGGAAAAATTGGATTAGAGAGAGAATTTGAGAGCAAATATTTTAGCCTAAAATTCAAAATAGTTTTCATAAAAACCAGATTTTTGCCAAAATCGTACTTTGGCTTTTTTGTTTTCAAAGGAAAAAAGTTTCTCGTAATCCAGTGGTTTATTTAAAAATTTTCTCAAATTTTAGAGTGCCCATCAAGAAAAATTTCCTTTCTAAGAACATCTAGAAAATTATATTATGAAGCAACTTCCTCATCAAAATTTTTAAGTCTCGAACATAACCAATACTGGGGACTAAATCCAGTGACTTTTCGGCCCAGAAAGTGTGCCCTAAAAAGGTCTAGAAAACTCCTCTTTCAGCTCCAGTGGACTGGACATTTAAAAGCAGCCTTCCAGAAACGAGAAAAGCCAAAGCAAGAAATTCCTATTGGAAACGAATCAAGACGTCCCCTTGGGCTTTGTCGACTGCACTCGGTGTTGTGGAATTCGCAGAAGAAAAGCATCCCAACGGTAATTTTCATTTTCTGAAGGGTCTTTTGGTTAACTATTTACTCGCATTGAGCAGAAGATGGGAGTGTGAACCGCACATCTGCTTCCCGAACATAAAACGCGTGTATGAGTGCGTTCGGTGTGAGTGTGACGGGCGCCCGACACCGTGAATTAGGCGGGCGCTCAATTGAAATTGAACGAAAAAGTGTACGTGATCATTATCGGGAAGGAATGTGTGATATGTATTTTTGATTTGGCTGTGTATGCGATTTGGGAGCTCGGGTGAGGGTAATTTAACGGTTTCAACTGGAATTTAATTTTTGTGGCTCTTATTGAGTAACTTGCTGCAGTACGTGGCTCGAATACATCGCTGCTGGAATTTCTTTTCGATGGCGTTAAGGCTTGATTCATGAGGTAGAAGGGCTTTGTTATCCGCTCCAAATGGGTTGGAATGTCCTTCGACGTAATACAGGTCATTCAACTCTGACCCACAGATGGACACAACAGTAACTTTGAGTGACTCGTGATGCTCTTTCTTTCCGTGCTTTCGGTAGTAGTTTTGGGGGAAGATTTAAAAAACCCATCAACGCACTTCCAGTTAACGTGCTGTCGTAAAAGTTGAGAACGGTTTGATTGCTCCAACAGCAGCTTTTAATTCGAAAAGTTGACGCCAGAACAAAGAACTGCTTGTCTCAGTCATTCACGGATTTGAACAGCTGAAAGCCATTCGAATTACTCTCCTCCGACGATAACGACAAAATGACACATTTCTATTGCCAGTCGTGCGTCAACGTTTGTTCCTGGAAAGGCCGCTTTGGAAGTTTTGAGGCTCGCAGGATCAGTTCTTCGAATGAAATTTAAATATACGTCAAAGACCGCAAAAATTAATTAAATCAGCAACAAAATTGATTGACCATTTCCCGAGTTAAATTAATTATTTTTAATTAAATAATTTTCCTGAATTTTTATTTAATTCGAGACAGAGTCTTTTACGGACTTTAAGTTTGTAAAAAATTTAAATAAGCTACTGGTTTTAGTCACTTCCACTTTTGGTCTTAAACTCGAAAAATAAGCTTCTTCAGTGTCTGAAAAATTCGATAAGAAGCTAAAAATATGATCGGTCTGGGCTTTAGATTCCTTCCCTGATTTTTTAAGAAAATAATTAAAACGTAAAAGATCATTCAAAAATCAAAAACTCCAAAAAGTTCAAATTCGTGAAGAAATGAATTTTTAAAAAATATTTGAAAAATTTAAATGACCACAAAGGAGAAAGAAGGACGAACAAGAAGAGGCAAGTAATATCGAAGAAGCAGCTGGAACATCATAACTCACCCCGCATATTGCACCTAATTAATAATTCCATTCAGAGCATCTGTTGGTTTGTTTGGAAGTCGCACACTCGAAGCGTCCCTCATAGATGTGCGTAGTCGCCCGTAATTGTAGGTTCGGCAGTAAAACATTTTGCGTCTCGTCGTCGTACGTATTCTGTCAATCAGGGTGTATTCGAAATGGATTGGGGTGCGCAATACGTTTATTTCGTCGTACTTGTGCGTCGCAGTTTCGTGATCGCAGGGGGAAACATGGAAATACTCTTGATCTTTGACAAAGTTGGGTTTACGACTCTCACTCTCGCTGGTGGAAGGGAATTTTAACGGTCTAAATGGTGCTTCAAAACAGACAGAGCATGATTAGAGCTTCCATGAAATTCGTCTAGCCAATAAGCAAGTTCCAGGTAATTTCGAAACGTGTAACCTTTGCCACGAAAGACGACTGACGAGCCATCAGTCAAATGATGAAACCTGGCGGCTTCGTAACCATGTCTCTGAGGCACCCCGAATTGCCGCTTCTTTGACACGCAGCCGCCTCTTTTGCAAAACTGCATTCAAGGCCGCGAGCTGTAATCATTTGAGCATTACCGATCGCCGTTCATTCACTTTTATGTTCGAACAAGCTGCTAGGTGACCTACACGAGAGCACACCGTAGATCTAGTAGTATAAAGGCTGCTGGAGTGACTGACTGACTTGACTCATGTATTTTTTTTAAAGAGTTTTTTCTGGCACCCAAATTTTTTTTCAAAACGAGCTATTTTAGAGTCACTTTTGATATCATGCTGGTATTTAAGAATAGAGAAATAAAAGTATAGAGTTCCAACCAGAAAATTTTAGTCAGTCCCAAACAATTTCGAGGCCGCGTTGTTTTAACATGTTTTCACTTCAAGGAGCTTTTTGGGAACTCCCTGACCCCTTTTGGGGGCTCCAGGAGCTCAACAGAGATGAATAAAAACTTGCAATTTAATTCGACGATTTGTTGTTGATTTAGACGTGCTTTTGGCAGTTCAAGAGAAAAAATTTCTGCTAAAGGAAATGTATGGAAACTGGGACTCTATATAATTATTACTCTAATGATTTAAGCCTTTAAGGGGTATTTATTACTCTATAATTATTACTCCAATGATTTAAGCCTTTAAGGTGTATTCTGACTTGGCGACACCACATGTAAGGTTTTTGGATAAGTCACATTTTAAACATTAACTTGTAAGAACTCCTTTAGTACAGCTCTTATTGTGAGCTTAAAAAACACCTTGCTATATGCACTCGTTAGTTGAGGAACTAAAATGAAGCAAAATTACTATTATTTGCAGTTAAAAATATAAATAAAATAGTAAGCTTAAAAATTAAATTTTGAAATTATTTTTTATGAAAATACTTATCATTAAAATTCCCAAAACGATCTTCGTGAGGTTAACTAACGATTTACTACCCATTTAAGATATGTTAAAATCAGAGGTCCAAAACATTAAAAATTATTTTAGACCACAAACCCAACCTTGCGGATACAACAAGCTAGCTTGTATGCATCCGACGTACTACTACACACCTTTGTTGTGCAAGGAATGCATATTAGAGTCACACATCGTGATATCTCACACTCTGCGTACGTACCTACCGGCTACCTGATAGTTTTGTTTCTCCATAAGTCGCAGCCCGCGCTCACCACAGCCCTCGTAGACAGTATACGTGATCCAGGTTTAAACATTTACGCTTTTTGCCTCGTATTTTAGTTTCGTAGAAGCAACGAGGGTGATCAGTTGAGCTAAGTGTTTTCAAAATTGACCGCGTTTGAAATTTTTTTTTCTCCGTTTCGCGGTATTTTTGCGCAGTCGGCAAACGTAAACAAGCCGCATGAATGCTTCAATAAAGTCATGTTATATTTAAAAGTGAGTCTCGAGAAGCGATTATCAGAGTGAACGAGAGAGTGATGCAAAAGTAAAGCTCTCAATAAAATGTGTCAAAAGTATCAATGGAACATAAATTAGAGGCTGATTATTGACGTGAAAGTACACATTGCACAACTCCGTACTCGAGTGCAAATTTACTTAACACTTTGGTATCACAATAAAAATAGTCGTGTAATCATATAAAACTGAAAGTACGAAAAAGAGAAAAACTCACGAATCAAAGATTGGATATTGCAAGTAATTCATTCACGTGAAGCTATATTTGGATAAACATTACGCTACTCACTGCAGCAACGGTATTACAGCAAAGTGAGTACATAGACCTTCCGGCTAACACATCGCGAATGCATTCTGAAGGAACCGTCTGGTCAGAAAGCGTTTTGCCTTTCTTTTGAATCGAAAATCAGTGTTTTTTTTGGCTCACTCAATAGGACATTTTTAGGCTCACTGTTTCTCCCCTCAACGCCCTTGAGCTAAAAAAGTCGCTTTTTGATCTAAATTAGACGCTCTTCAGATTTTAAATATATCCCTTTCAGTATAAGAAAAATACCCTTAAGGCCAGAAAAACATTTTATCCCTTTCAGTCCAAGAAAATCTTGATATCCCTTTCAGTCCAAGAAAATTTTAAATCCCTTTTAGGCCTAAAATCTTATATCTCTTTCTGTCTAAAAAAAATACATTGGTTCGAAACCTCTAGCACTCCCTTCTTCTGCCATAAGTGTTCAACTCTCTTTGAAACTTCAGAGTAAGATCAGCCTACCTTGTCTACTTCACTGCTACACGAAAAAAAAAACTTTAGAACCCTTATCGGTAGATTTCAGGACCTAAATCTATCTGGTTCAACATCACCTATCTAGCTCAAAATCAATAAAAGTAATAAAGTTTTAAAAATTCCAAAACTTCTTGATCTTGTGTCGTATCAAGTTCTTCTAAAAATCGGCAAAAATATGCCTCAACATGAGAAGTGCCCTAAACCGAGTACCCAAGAACAACAAAGCCCTCTATTTACTCAACAGGAGAAACGATTGTCCAAACCCTGAATTTCGAACAAATCAATTAGCGCGTCTGGAAACTCGCCAGCCCCAGAGTCGATGAAAATATTCATGTGTGATTTAGTGCATCTCAGCCTCAAACTCGATTCTCAAAAGTTTTGCGGCTCGCAAGATATATTTATGAGCGAGTGAGGCCAATAAAGCATCGTGGAGAATTGGAGAAGCCTTAGAGGAATGTGCAATTTACAAATGAGACCTGAAACTTTGCGTTAAAAATCGTTGCAATCAACGAGAAAGTGCAGTTTGCTCTAGGGAAAGTTTGCCAATTGAACTTTGCCCAACTTTGCTGCCAAGAGACATTCAACTTCTCCTGCGCAGATTGAAGGTCGCTTGGGATCTCGAGTCACAATGCTCGACCCTGGATCTTCTTCTTCTCGCACCTGAAACGCGAGGTCTGTGCCCCAAAAAGCAGCCCAGAGCCTCGGTCTGATATTCCGCACTTGATCTCGATTCGACAGGCGCTCGGTTCGACACCTCAAATCATCGGAAATGAATCACTCATCAATTACAACGCGCGCATTGTCGCACTCATCGCCGATTATTTGCACGTTTAGGTAGTTAACGAGCACCCCAAGGCTTTGTCACATACCCGAGAGTAGCTTCGTGGAATCTCGGCGCGAGAAACACAACAAAGTGCACTCACAATCGACACGTTTCACGACCAGTAGCTCGAACAGGTGAATGAATGAATTAACAGATAGGAATTCCATCGATGAGCCATTACAGTTCCAGTTACCGTGTGGACGACTCACGTATGTGCTGTTGACTCAATTATGACATTCCTGGCTCAAATCCCGCCGCATTATCTGGCCCAGGGGCGTAGCTGGAGGGTTTTCTACTCTCTGTCTGTCCGAGTTTGGAGACTTTAGATTTTTTATTCGTTTTAATTTTTCAAGAAAAAAATCTCTTTGTGTCAAAAACGGTTGTCTTTCGTCATTTTTTAAAAAAAATTATTATAGAAAACTTATTTTGTGAATTTTTGTACTCTTTAGCCCAGTCTGTCTGTCAATCTGTTTTCCTTATTTGAACAATCTCTGAATTTCGGAACCTAACATATTCTATTCCTTTTAATTTCAAATAAAAAGTCTCATTTCGGGTCAAAATCGTTTGCCCTTTTATTTTAAAATAAAAAATAAATTTCAATTTTAAAAAATTATATCGAATTTTTGGCCTCTTTAAGAGACCTAGATTTCTTTTTACTGGACGTTTTTTAAAAAAATCTCAAGATGCTCAAGATTTTCCGTGGATATTGCTCCCTTCAACGGGCAACGTCTCTGGTGCAGCTACTGATACCGCAGGAAAGATATACGATTGGAAACAATTCTGTTTCAGTCTTTCGTCTCTGACTGTTCCGGATGCCGGCTCGATGAAGGGGTTTTTGTGGCCCAATTAGAATGCCTACGAGACTCGTTTTTTTTCCTAGTCCCTCTCTCTGATTTGAAAACAAAAGCTAAGCTGCCCGGGAGGATGCGCAAATAGTTGTGCAATGGCAAACACGGAGATTGCTGCTGAGTCAGCAAGATGTAAACAAAATTCCATGAAAGGATCATGATATAATTGTATAGTCATTTATGAAAGATGTGGGGTCGCTCACAGCTGATGCTGGGAATTCTCGAGTCGCCACATAACTGGTTTGTACGAACGACAGCCAGACGGTCGTGAATCTCGGATTTCACGGAGCCGCAAATGACTAGGTGATTATGACCAGCGCCGTGATTAGTCGTGATTCATTTATTATCTGAAATCATTTGCACGCTCGAACTCCGGTGTGGATTGAGTTTGTGGCTAAATGCGGACAACTTGCAATTGACGACGCAACAAATTATCATCACTGATAACCGGCCATTTAAAAGCAAATGGAGGAAAGTAGGTTAGGCTGCTTGATAATTAGACCGACGTTCTGCTTTTGCATACACCCGTCGTCCGATAACGAAATGTGAGGAGCATCACGAGTATCAAGATAAAACAAGCTTGAAAAAACGTCGTGTTTTTTTTCTAAATACAAAAAAGACTTTAAAAATGCCAGCTTTTCTCAATTTTAAGGCATTATATGAAAACTTAATTTTGGCCATACTTTTAAAAATGGAATTTTGAAGTCTCCATTTTTATCAAAAAATATATTTTTAGCGAGCTCTTTTGGTGATTATTGGCTTCCTCTGAGCATAATACTTTTCTATTTAATATTTTCCTTTCCTCGTAAGCCCTAAAAACAGTAGAATAAGTCATTTCAACCAATTTCAAGAGCAAACAGTGCCAAGTGTCAGATTTCCGACCATAAACTTCGAAAATTTTTTCTGACATAACGGTAATAGATAGAAAGCTAATTCTTTAATGTCTAAATATTTCATCTTTCGTCTTTACCTCATAGAAGAAAACTTTTCTCCCAAGGCTCTTAAAACGAGCTTCTAAGGCTTTTGAAAAATAGGCTTTTTCGAACATATTTTTTGAAAATTCTCCAAAATTTCGTCATTTGAATTTTTGTCTAAGATTTTAATGACTCAAATATTAATTATCAAACATCACGTGAAAAATCAAGTTCTTCCCAATTAGGGCTTTTTAAAAGCTTAAACTAGGCTTTTTAAGTCAGTGATGCAAAAAACAAGTTTTTTTCTATATTTTACATATGGGCCTGTTCACATATTACGTAACGGTGAAAATCGAGATTTTCGACCCCCACCCCCCCCTCTGTCACGGTTTGTCCTATATAACAGTACTTAAGTTTGTACTGACTGTCACGGAGCGGCCGACACCCCCCCTCCCTTGGACCGTGACGTAATATGTGAACAGACCCTATGTATAGTATATTTGATAAAAATGTATTTTAAAAAATTGAGAAACTTTATGCTGCATATAATGTTGATGAAGAAAAACCATGTCTGAATTATATATTTGAAATATATGCGAAATATACAAAATATATATGTATGACATATATATTTTTTTACCTCAAATTTTTCACACGGGGGCAAAAACGGGCTTAAATGTCAAAAATTATCTATTTCCGGCCTGAAATGGCTTTAAACCACTTCTCAACCCTTAGCCACCATATGAGAGCTGAGGGACTGAAAGCTCCACAAAAATAGGCTCAAGAAAAACAGAACCGAGATCCAAGAGCAAGAAAAAGCCCACAAGAGGCCGCAAAACGGGGCGAGTCGCGATATCCAAGAGGAGTGTAAACTTGTAAAAATAAATAAATAATAAAAATGCCTGATAAGAGAGTCGGGGCAACTGGAACTGTGTTGACGAGTCGTGTAATTAAGTGTCGCTGGTGGTGTTTTTATGAGGTGTTTCATTGTGAAACTGAAGCGCACAACTAAATTAAAAGTTGAACACGGTCGAGGCAGAGCCGTAATTATGTTTGCCTGAACTCATTAGACTCCGACTCGACAATCTGATTCACTATATTTCACCGGCTTCGTGCCGGAATGCAAATTGGTTGACTCGTTTCTGAGAAAAAGCGCTCCATCAATATTTCCGTAGGTCTCCTGCTGTATTAACCTCATTTATAAATTTCTGATAAGCTTCTCCTTCCGCCCTTCCGGTTCATTAAAAGCTCATCCCTCAGGCTTGATCCCAGACGGTATCAATTCCATCCAGCGGAGCCGTAGCTTATTGAGTTAGGGCCGTACTTTGTTAATTATCTCCTTCGCATGCGACCTTGGTGTACTTTCTTGACTTTCTTCCAAGTTAATGGTGAAGAGGAAACCTCATTAATTCAAATAGCGGATCGACAGACGATGAGCTGAAAGAGGCTCTTTTTGGTGTCCGCAAAAGCCAACAGTCTCCGTTGGTTTTCGATAAGATGACAACTAATAATGTGAGTAAATTTCCGCTAGACCTTTGGAACAGAGGTGTATCTAAGGGAGGCCTGAAAATTTTTCTAGGAACTGTTTAGGCTTTATTCGAAGAAAAAAGGAATGAAGAGGCCATAGAAAAATTACTTTTCTCAAAATCTCTGAGAGAAAAGGCTCCAGACGAGTTGTAAGAAGCTCAGAAAAATTATTCGTTCCTTAATTTAATAGAAAAGGGCCCATAAAAGGTGCTAAGAAATTCTTAAAAAATTATTTCTCCAAAAATCTGAGAGAAAAAGGCCACAGACGAAATCTTAAAAGCACATAAAAATTTTTCGTTCCCTAATTTAAAAGAATAAGGCCCAAAAGAGAAGCTAAAAAACCCTCAAAAAATTATTTCTCCCAAAATCTTAGTGGAAAAGGTCCCAGAAAAATTGATTGTTTCCTATTTGGGAGACACGAGCCAATCAGAAAAGTCAGAGTTGATCCCTCCCTGTCTGACAAACACCCTTGCTTCGGAAACGACCAACAATCTGTCCCTGTCAGCTTCTCTCGTATCATCTCGGCTTTCCTTCAAACCCCTACGGCCTCACAATCCGCCTCCCTTCACTTACCCGCTTTGTGTCAAGAGGGTCTTTTAAGGTAGGCTCGATTTAGATGCTAGATTGAATTAAAAGCAAGCTCGAGTGTGTTTGCCCAAAAGCGGGGAACACGGAAACTTTCCCGCGACCAAACCGAGACACATCCATTACAAAGGCATGAATCATTCTGGCAGGCACCAGCCAGGCCTAATGTTATTATGCGCGACACGAATGTTACATTTTAAAGTCTGCATGCCAGAAGACATGCCCGACAACAATGGGCCTAATCTGCCGAGTTGTAACGCGTAAGCTCGAGTGTCCATAAAGCCCCTTTTTACTTTTACCTCTCCTACCTTTTCCACTGCTCACTGCTCGCTCTTAATCGCCGTAAAAGGCAAAGCTGTTTGCAAAACAGCTAATTGTTTTGGCTTCCACTGCTGCAGCTCCACACGCGAAAGGGGGGGGGGGAGGGTATGTATATGGAGTCACTGAATGAGAGGGACACAATAGGATTAGCTGCCGTTATAGTATCGGAAGTTTTATGAGCAGCTGCGGAACAATGTGGTGTAGGGTAAGGCTTTCTGGGCTTCCGCGTGTGATTCAGGCATGGAAAATGTCGCAATAATGAACAGTTTTATGGCAAATATTTATGTGTTTTCAATGAGGAATAATGGATTTGGGACACTCGAGACTGACTCAGCTCTAATTCCATTTGCTTCGTCAGCCTGAATTGTTTTTCTCCTAATTGAATAGCAAAATCGGGGATCTGAATGGCTTCTGAACCGATAGGAAACGGGTTCTACTGCTTCTTTTGGGAATCAACTTTTGTCCAGGCTTCAAGCTTCGATATTGCTTTTAACCCATTTTCTAAACTAAAGGGAGCCTTTTAAAGTGAAGGTTATTGTCGAGAAAAAATTGAAGAGTGAAATTAAGTTTCAGAAACTGCTAAAAAACCCTTATTTTTAAAAATAAAAGACTAAAATTAGAGAAGACTGGAAATTTGGTAGTTTTCAAAAACCAGCAAAGGTGTTACTTTTACTCATTCTCCTGTACACGGAGGTCCCCAAGATCCTATTGTGGCTAGATGTATGCATGTAATTGTGTTGCTAGAACTAGAGATTAGTAAAATATATCGGATTTGAGAGAGATAAAAATATATAGAGTGGAAATACCCATATATCGTCTCAGGCGATAATTTTTCAAACAAATTCTCCCCAGGAATTATTAAATTTGACAGTTCCAAAGCAATTTGACAGTTCCTGGGGAAGGCTTAAAATTCTCGTATTTCCTCTCTATACTTTTCTATCTCTATTGCGTTTTGTATAGATGAAGCTTGTGGAGAAAAAAAACCAACTGTGGGGAGAAAATAAGTCAACAAAACACAAGATTAAAACTAAAGAGGGCCCCAGTAAGGAGTAAGGCTACCAGCCCGAACTTCCCTGGAATTTCAATTGAAGAATGGTTTGAGTTCTGCCCGAGGCAGTTCCCACCCCCTTTGTCAATAGAATATCCAATCTGTTATTAACTCTGAAGTCTTGCAGCCTGGCAAAACAAATGGAGCGGTATTCGGATTGGCACACCACATCAACTTAATCTGCCAGCCGATGAAATTCGAGAACCTCATAAATCAAGTTTATAAGCTTTTCTGCTGACTCGACACATCTACGACTAAGTTTTATTGCACATAAACGATTCTCGATGGCAAATTCATTTCGAATATTGAGCTCGTCTTCTTCCCCGGAGGTCTCTGGGCTATTTCAGGATAAAAGGTCACTGACCTTCGAGCTCCAATGCAGGAGAGCCGGCAATTTGTGATTCTTCAAGCGTTATTACGGCATTATGAGTATCTTCATTCTCACCATCTACATTGTCTTGAAATGATCCAGAAATACACCTCGCAAAGTCGCAACCGAGGAACGACGCCGACGACGAACCGGCTTCATTTCTCTCAAGTGCTCTAGCTCTCGACTTTTATTTACACAAAGGAGTGCTTGCTGTAAGCGGAATGGAGATGCATAACAATTTGTTTGAGATAATTTTGAAATAAATGCGTATGTTATTGAAATTCATAGAATGGCTGGCTGGTGTACGAGCGAGCCCAGCTGTGAGTAATAAACACTGAAGTGAACGTGGAAGTATTTCATAATTAAAGTTCAGCTCGGTATTGTCTCAGGGCGCCCAGGCTTGGCTCAAGAAAGCTCTGCCTGTGTCCGTTTGTCGGGACTTGGGCACCAATCTTCGCCGGAATCTCTCTTTAAAGGAGATTAAGCGGTGATTTTTTGCCTTCTTGCATAAATTAAACAAAACTTGCGCCGGATCTCCACTCGGGAGTAACGATTTCTGCATAAAATATGACCTGCTAAGGATATTTATGGAGAAGTGGGAGACACGAATCTAATTAGAATTCTCTTCCATCAATCCTTTCTTCAAGGTCGTCGTCAGGACTTATTATCTCGATATTTTCTGCCTAAAGTATGTCCTAAATCAAACTATGTTTGATGAATTTTTCATTCAACGTAATTTTCTTTGTGAGCGAAAACCTTTGAGTTTATCCCAATCCTAAAAACAGGTGCTTTGGTAGAAGGTTTTTGATATCAAAAATTTTTGAACTAAAACTGGACCAAAAAGCTCGTCACTATGCTCTACAAAAACCAACATTTTTTCGCATTTGATATGGAAGCAATGTCAGTAGGATTTTCAAAAGCCTATTAAATTCAATATTGAACCTTGGACAAATTTTGGAGAATTTTTGAAATAAAGTTTTATCTCCACATTAGCTCGGTTAAGTACAAAATGCATGTTTTGGAGCCAATCGAAGAAAATTAAAACTCATTTGTTCTCCTTGGCTTTGCTGAAAATTTTTCTGCGAATCGCGGAGTGCAGAAAAAGGAGGCAAAAGTGTCTGCTGATGATGACTTGATTGTATTTACTGTAATATTTATTATCATTCTACGCTTAGTGGGGGCAAATAGAGCGCAAAATGAGACGGACGTGTTGTTGACTAGCGAAATGGATTTTCTAATGAATGGGTGGGATGATGAGGAATTTGTGATTCAGATAAAAACGTGGAAAATATATCAACTGGAAAATTGATTAGTTTGTTATGAGGCTTTGCCGGATGATTTAATTCAATCAGCCTCTCTGTAATAGCGTTTAGTTGCGGATTACGGGAGTCCTTCTTCGTACTGAGCCTCCAGAGATCACCTATCTCAACTATGTACACGAGACGTGCTCTCTTAAACTAGTTAACCGATCAACAATGAGATTAAATGCAAATATTCCATTTAGGATCGCTGCAGATAAGCTTCACTTTTCATAATAGTTTTATGGTAATTGGAATTACGAGCACACACCCAAATGTCTACCACCAGATGCCTTACCCGATACATTTAACAACAAATGACTTGTGTTAGCGTTTCCGTATCAAGTTGGGGCACTAAAAGTGGTGCTTAAGGATGTTTGGAATTGCGGGGGATATTTTCAAAGCGTGGCACCGGGACAAACATCTCCCGCAGCAAGAACAACAATTACGCGCCCGTAACTGCCATCAAAATATCACATCACTCGATATCAAGTTTCGGAACTCGTGGAAATTCAAACCGTGGTATAGAGAGCCTGACTACTAGAGGGCTATCAGGCCCTGGGTTGCCATGACTTGAATGGGCTTTAACGGCTTTTAAGGGAGCGACGTTTTTGGGATAAAAAGAGCGGTTATTTTTTATGTCGAAAAAATTTTTGGAAATTTTGGATATAAAAATGGATATAAGTTAAATAAAAACTAACCAAAAATTTTTAAAAGTCAAGGAAATTTTTTCAATTTAATTTATACTCTTCTGAGATTCGTATAGAGACACCTACAAATATGAATTTTTCCAGACTTTAAAAAATAGTCATAAAAAAACTACTTATACAGTTTCGTGTCATATTTAATTATGGTTAGTAAAAACTTCAAGTTAAATTAAATTCTTAATTTTAAATCGAATTTAAAAAATAAAAATCAAAAATGGTCCCCTGGACAGCTCTTTAGTCGCGTAGCAGCAGAATAAATGTTAAAGTTTTTGCCTGAAAGATTGGTGAAATTTGGGGTAACAATACTTTGAACCCTGAATATGACTTTTAAGAGTTTTCTAAAAAGAATATAAAGTCGTTAATGCGATAAAGGGAGTGATAGGTTAGGCTTTCAAAGAATTGGTTTTTTGGAGCCCGCCAAAAAAAAATTAAAGTAAGTTGAAAACAGAGTTTTCGATATCCCTCTAGCTCTCTGGCTGTTATCTCGTTCGTGGTTACGCGGTCGAGCCTCTAGACATTTGGACAGCAAACAACCCGGCCGGCTGCATACCTTGTGCTTGCTAGACACGGTTGCGTTGGCAACATTTTTCCAGTTGGCGTGAAACGCGTGCCGGTATTGTCTCTCCGACTCAATGCCGACTTCCGGTGCGATGTTTGTGGAACACCCTGGGAATAATATTTTACGATGTGCGCAAGGTTTGCTGAAGCGGAACTCTGTGCCGCACGTCGAAAGGGTGGATGAATGGGTAAATAGAGAGGAATGTCTCTAAACCCCTACATACATACTTGGCTTGCTAGAATAGAACTGATAAAAATGCGCATACATGCGAGCTAACTAGGATAATAAACATAAAACGGGAATGCTTGCTCATTTTTATTATCTCCCATCTTCGTTTCAGGATGTCACATTTTCGGCGAGGACAGAGCAAGGTTTGGTTTGGCAACGAGCCCGAACATGATTACCAGCCGGCGTACCAGTCAATATACTCCTCGATTGACCGGGAATTCTTGGAGCGCCGGGCCACGAACATAACGAGGGGCAATCAGCTTCAGAGGAGCGTGGGCAGCTGCCACAATAGCAGCATTCTCTCGTGGAGCAGCAGGCAGGGAAGTCCCTCCAGTCACAAAAGCCAAGTAAGTCCACCTTAATTGATTTCACGTCCGTTATTGGTATTATATTCGATTCTGCGGCTGAGATGGAGAATTGGCCGGCTTCTCGAATCCGGAACAAATTGAACGCTAATTTGAATTTCATTTGTTATGATTGAAAAAGGCATTATGAAGAGTTTTTTCATTAGAAATCTTGACCTTGACTGTTTATTGACATGGTCATATTTAGATTCTAGGTAACGAGTGGCCCAAAATGATAAAAATTGACGAAGGCTTTGTAGCGAAATGTGGTTCGAAAATAAAATCCTTTGCTCAAAATCCATTTCTGCAAAATTTTTTCGGTCTCTTCGTGTAAGTTTACATTTATTGTTGCATCAAATAAAGATGGCCGTAAATTCATAAATTACAAAAAATCACTCACAAAAAAAGTACGTAGATCTTTTTAAACTTAATGTAGCCCAATTGGAGTACTTAAAATGTTCCCCTTGGTAATCTTTGGGGGTTCAAAGTTTTATCCCGGTTAAAGATTTTAAATGGATGAAGAATCAAAACAATCGGATAAAGAATGTGCAACTTTTATTTAAAAGCCATTGTTATATTACGGCCACCCTCTCGACCAAACATGACAACTCGAGTCTTAGGAGATTCCTAGCTTTTTTGGCCCTACCAGGACAACAGAATAATCAAACACATAAATTGAAAAAATCCAAATTTTTTATTTATTTAACAAGTTTTCTTCATTTTCATCTTGGCAACATTATGTTTGAGAGCAAGAAATCTCGTTGAGTTGTGCTGGAACTTCAAAATAGGAAATTCTCAGATCATTTCCGATAGTTGTTTTAGAGCATTCTATATAAATTTTATCAACCAGTCGAGGGGCAAATCTCACCACTTGCCACCCCCCAACCAGCTCGTGGCTTTTGTCGCTGACTATATCTATTTTGTTTGATTTTCCTGGATACAACTTGACTTTAATTGAGAATTTCCTTCCATCAAAATCCCATAAGCGAAATCGCAATGAGCTGAGAAGGTGCGATTGTTTAAATTTAACAAGAAAGCAATCTTCATCTTCCAATTGCGACAGTTTGCAGGATAAGAATGGAGCTGTACTATTTTCAATGATGGTGTTAAGGGGTTCTGAGCAGAAAAGCCAATCGGTAGAACCCCAATTTTTATTGTTGATTATGTAGGAAGTTCTCGGGACCAAAGTGTTTTCGTTCGGCAAGACAATACCGGCAATTTGAGCTGGTGGTTTTGATGCATATGAAACTTGAACTGATTGGTAGAATTGTGCGGCTTGAAAATTTTTTGGAATGGGGTTTAATTTGATTTGTATGTATCGTGCCCCAATTTCCGTAATAAATATATTTTGATCCTTGTAGCAATAGGAATCTGGCTCAAAAACAGTTGACCAATGTTTCAGATCTGTTGATACACTGATCTTGTATGACTTGCTTTCGTCTGGCAATACGAATTTAAAGTTATTGACCAGCACTTTTCTTCCCATGTCCAAAGTGTATGGATGGTTGTCGACCAGTCTTGATGATTTTTCTAAGAAATTTACGTCAATTTCCTTTGTAGCAATTTCTAGACACCCTTTTTCATTTAAATTTTGGATTAGAGAAATCAACTCATTTGGGTTGAAAACTTTCGACTTACAAACACTTTCAAAAAGATCCTCGGCTGATATTTTCGAGAAATCTATGAAAGCCTTTATTTTCGCCTTCATCTTTTTGAAGACCTTTGGTTTTCTTGCCTTCAAATTGAGAACCTCTACGGCGACTTTGAAAAGCTTTATAGCCGCCACTTTTTTGGAACAAAACGACAGCATGTTTTTAAAGAGGTCCGGAACATCAAAATCCAGCTTTAAAACAATATCAAGGTCGTAAATCCCTTCAATTGCCATTGATACGGTCCACCAGCATATTTCTTCGAGATAAGTAAGGTTGAGCATTAATGCTAGTTTGAGAACATCACCGACGTTTTCACGGCTGACTTTGATTTCCAAGTATTTCGTTAAACTTTCTGTAAGCGGCTCTAATCCATACCGATCCGACAGCTCCAAGACCTGAAGAACAGTTGAAATTTCGTACGAATCAAGGTTCAGGTGGCCCTTGTAGCAGAATTCTAGTATGATCTTGAACGGCATAACTGGGGTGTCCTGGAGCTTCACTTCTTGTTTTGAGGCTTCCTTGAACGCTTTCGAGAAAAGGAGCGTTTGAAAGTAGTCACTGTGAGAAGCCAGCATCAAGCGATGAGCTGGCAGCTCTTCCCCTTCAATTTGGAAGATAACGTCCGAGGTCGCTAAAATTTGAATTTCCAGGTAACAGGAGATCAATACAAATGCTGGAAGCTTACTTTCATCAAGGAAGTACTTTCCCAAGTCCCTAAACAGGATTTTTTCTGCGGCAACAATATGAATGTCCGACATTTTGATGTCTTTTGTTATAGTACGGTCTTGTATTGACAGTTAAACGTCATCTCGTTTTTATTCAGCAGATAAGAAAGTGTCAAAAATGCCGGTCTAACTTGTTTATTTGATTTTCAGGACTCTGGATTTTCAGACACTGAAAACTCCCCGGATAACAAGAATCCCCAAAGCAGCCAAAGCTCCCCGGAGAAGCAGATTTCGCCAAAGAATGAGTCCCAAAGCTCCCCATCAGTCGGCAGCGAGGCTCCAACGCCTCCCACAGTCATCCGCAACAAGCACATCCGCACACCGGAGCTCGTCAAGGCCCGGAAACTCACATTTAGCGCTCCCAACTCCCCCGTGCCTAGTCAGAAGAGCCTGTCGGTGTTCCAGGCCATCGACGAAATGGACTGCGATTCCACTGAGCAGCCAAAAGTCACCCCAAAGTCCACGGAATGCACACCAAAGTTCGTCAAGACGTCCTCATTTTGCATGTCGGGAGGTGACGACTCCACGAGCTGGGTCTACACCCCCACCAAGGACGAGACGCCTGACAGGAGGACGTACAACAACGAAACTGTGATACTGGGGGGCTCGGGCTCGTTCGGGGCAACCCCCAAGGAGAGCAAGTCCTTCACGAAGAATCTCCCTCTTCCGACCTACCTGGAACTCTTCCCCACCAACAGCTCCACCCCAAAGCGCTCCACGCCCATTACTCACAGATCCATGCCGCACAGACCGAAGCGACAGACTCCCGGGCCCCTCAAGTATGCCGCCAAAGCCCGCTCCCCGTCTCCCTACGAACCCTCTTCGCTGTACCTGTCGGCCCTCCACGTGTCCGAGTACTCAAACCCGCTTCTCAATGGCCACGCCCTCTCGGTTCAAACGTGGCTGGACGACACCAGACGGACGGGCTACACGGAAGTCATGTCCACGCTGCAGTCCAAGTCGATTGCCGTCGAGGCGGCTCGCAACTCTAAGATGGCCTCCATGACGGCAGTGCAGATCATTCGAAGCGTCCAGGGCAAGGTGGTGAGTCTGCAGCAGGAGTTCGAGAAGGCCGAGAAGCTACTGAAGGCGTTCCCCATCACCCAGGACGAGCTGGGTCTTGAAACCGTGGTGACCAGCCTGATAGCCAGCATTGGGACTTTTCTGGAGAAAATCATCTCGAAAAAGATCTACCAGGTAGGGTTTCCTATACGATTACGGTTGTTCGATCAGAGTGTCGAAGAATTATTTGAACCAATTTTTCTTTCGAATATTAATTTGTTTGCCAATATTCCTAACAAAAGCTCTTTTCCCAGGCCGAGAACGAGAACGACCTCGCCAAGTTCGAGGACAACGTCGACAGCATCCTGGACCTGGCCTCTGATCTCCGACTCAAGATTGTGAAGGGCGACTTCGAGATCCACGAGGACATCTCCATCATTAAGCGGCTCCTCCTCATCGTCATCCACTCCATCTTCGACCGACTCGTGAAGCTCATAGTGCTCAACCTCGAGGACTCCCGGTGTCAGCTGATGCTGAAGACGAACCTCGAGTACATCAGCACGCTCTCCAGCCTCGACTACAGCGGCTTCGCTTCCCTCAGCGATGCCTTCTGCAGCAACGGCGCCGTCCGGACCCTCCTGCTGGTGTGTCTGAACGAGAAGGAGACCCTCACGCGAGCCCTGGCCCTCAGAGCTCTTGCCACCGTGTGTTCCAGCGTCGAGGCAATCAGCCAGTTCGAGCAATCGGAGGGCCTCGACATCCTCAGGGACATCGTCTCGGACTCGTCGAGGTCCGAGCAGGAGCTGAGGGAGGGCGTCTCCGTGCTCACGCAAGTCACGGCTCCCTGGCACGGCCGGGAGCACCGTCTGGAGGGGCTGAAGGAGCTCCTGGAGTCCCTGGTGGAGGCCCTCACCAGCATCCTGCGCAGGACCATCTGCAGCCAGACCCTACTCCTCTGTGCCGCCTGTCTCAACAACCTCTCGCGCCTCGAGATGACCTCCATCTACTCCGTCATGGCCAACGAGTCGATCGTGCACCTCCGGGACGCCTCCGTGAGATGCGGGCCCGAGATCCCCATCTTCCTGTACGAGCAGGTCACCACGATGGTCTTCAACATGTCGCTCAACCGCAAGTCCCACCACCACCTGGCCAGCAAGACCGTCATCAGCTTCCTCATTGGCATCTTCGAGGAGCGTTTCTACGACAAGTACGAGACACGGGCGGAGAACGAGGCTCTCCGACGAACCATCAAAAACCTGCTGCACGTGTTCTCGCGCCTCATCCACGAATCCAACATGGGACACGACATCCTCGCCAACAATATGGTGCCCATCTTCAGCCGCATGGAACGGGACCTGTGCAATAACACGACGTCTCCCGAATTCACCAAAGACGTCTCGTATATCAATCGAAAATTGAATGAGAGTCTCAGTGGGGGACGGAGAGCGTCCGGAGGCAGAGCAAGTGTCTTGGATTCCGCCAGCTTACCTGAGGTTAAGCCGCTTCCCTCGCTGGTCCCGCGACAAATAAGTTACGTGTAGGAGGGCGAAAGATGTTGTGTTTCAATTAATCGTCCTGCCCGTCGGCACATACATATTCTTTTGCGCCCAAACACGTGCCATGCCACCTCGAGAGATGTACCACCAGCTTTGTAAATATTTGGCCATTTTGCCGCCAGCGAGTGTGGAGCCAGCGGATGAATATGCAAAACGACAATGGAGCTCCAGTGCGGCGTAAAGCGCGCAATAAAGTTTTGTCGGCGATTATGCCGTCTTGCATCTCGGCCCATGATCCGAAATTGAGAGATGTTTGTGTATATTTTATGGTAATTGAATCCGTAGTTGTATAATACGATATGCCATGCCTAATATATATGTCATGAATAAATGCATGATAATAAAGAAATAATATATTTTGATTGAGGAAATATGGATTTGATTTGATTATGCTCAATCTCGGACTACTAGAGAGACCACAAACGTGAGGTGAGTATTCTATTTTACTGTCGTCCTTGAGATAACCGATAAATTCACCACTTCCATGACCTTCTTGGAGAGGTCACTTTTTGTGTGGTAGATTTACTAATAAGTTTTCCCTTTTCCGGAAAATTAAGACACCTTTAGACACGACTGTTATTCAACTATGACTTCACGAAACATTTTATTATGACAACTTACTTCCAATGTAGGTTACTTGTGGTGCATTTTCATCAAATGTCCGTCTGTCCGTCTGAGTCGCAAAAGCTCCGCAACTAAAAAAGCTAGAGACCTGTGGTTTTTTGTATGTTGTCATGTATGTTCTGGAAGGTGGGCAAAACACTTTAAATTTTTCGAAAAACTGCCTGGGGGGTAATTAAGGGGGTTTTCCCGTTGTATGAAAGTTCCATATACTTCGTCTGATTGAGCTGAATTTTGGATATGTTATAAATCACGACAAATCTAGCAAATCATAGAACACATGTTGTCCCCTATCACTTAAGGGGGTGGGGTGAGAGGCCTCCGAAAGGGGGAAAATTTAAATGCTCCGATTGAGCTGAAATTCAGAATGGTCATGTAAAATGACAGATTAAGCAACTTTTGTTTCGTATATTGGTTTCAAAAATGTAAAATAACGGACATGGGGGTCAATAAGTGGCAACCCTCCTCTGGCGAACAGAGGGGCAAATCCCAGTCCACAAAGTCAGTGTCTTTATCTCGGACTTTCTTGGCTAAAGTCATCGTTTCAATTCGCTTTCGATGTTGTCCACCCCACAAGTCCATAACCAACTTGTGGGTTCTGGTTTTACTTATTGGCTTACCCCTCTCATGATTTAGCCTGGTTAGTTGGGAGACCAGGTTTAACCATTTCTTTCAACATTTCCTAAGGTTTTAATAGTGTTTCGCAGCCTGTTTGACCGTCCATGCTTCTCTCAACCAGAAGATCTAGATGAGAAAAATTACCGAAAATTTCCGCTTGTCAAGGCATATTTTTGGTTTACCAAAAATTATGTGAAATCTGAAAAATACATTTCAAAAGTCAAGAACTGTCAACCAAAATAAGTCACTTTCCAACCAAAATAATTACTGCTTCCGACACCCCCCGACACGTTCCAATTAGCGGCTTTCGTTTGGAGTTCAGGCGGTTATGAAAACAGTAATTAATTTGGCTCCGAACAATTGCTCGATTAAAAGCAACAAATTAAACTCACTCCCCCGTATCCCTCAATTAATCCCTCTGAAACCATGTAATCCAAAACAAACATCTCATCAAGCATCGACTCCCATTTTTCGTGAAAAACTCCCAGATGTGACCGGGTTTCCAATGCGCCTGTTTCCATTGTTTGAAGCACGCCAAATTTCAAATCAATATTCGACCTTCGGTGATGTGACGGGAATCCAAGAGTGCCACATCACGTCCTCAACTCCAAACTACTGTTCTGCAACGCGGGTTTGGAATATACCTGTGCTGGGACTGAGGCGGGGTTCGAATTTCTGTCAGTCTGTTGGTGGCCTAGAAAAAACTGATATTCATGATTTTCGACCATGACGGACTTGCTGATACATGACACACATGCTTCACGTTTTTAATAGATGAGTAAGTCAATAAACCTTTTAACAATAGGCGTTTCGTAACCTTGCTGACCCCCCCCAACTTCCTTCTGCTCGTGATTAGGCAAACTTTTGAGATTTCTTGTCCTGGCTTTCAAGGCCTCGGTTAAACAAATGGGTTAACTGAACAAAGTTCAGAAAAAATCAAGGATGATATTTGCAAAAAAAAACAGCTTCGCAAAAGGGGTTAATTTTTATGAGCAAGGGACTCCTTTTTAAGCCTGTATTTATATTACCTTTAGACCCCATTTTTAAGAGCAAGATTTTATGAAAACATATGTAAATCTTAGTCAAGGACGAACGCATTTGAGTGCATTTTCAATACAGCTTTGTTTCAAAAGGTGGGTCAAAGTGAAAATATTTTTCCCGAATTCCGTCACTGTAGAAACTTATTAGACCCCTGATTTTGATCCCACAGGTCGTAGAGCCTTAATGCAGGAGGATATTTTACTAAATTTAATGTCATCTAACATTTGCCCAAGTTTAAGCTCAATTGGAGTTAGAAAATTTTTGCCTCATACTATCTTCGGAAGCCCTCAGCTCCACACCCTTAGGTCATAGAGGCTTACTGCAGAACTGTTTTTTGCTGGATATAATGCTATCTAACAGTTGCCAAAGTTTCAGCTCAATCGGTTGAATTTGAAATTTTGCCCTACTGTTCTCCAAGGGAGGGTTCTCCATGGGTGGCCACTTATTGACCTCCAGAGTCCATTATTTTACATTTTTGAGACCATGATTCCAAACAAAAGTTGCTTATTTTGTCATTTTACATGACCATTCTGAATTTCAGCTCAATCGGAGCAACTAAATTTTTCCCCCCTCCGGAGGCCTCTCACCCCACCCCCTTAAGTGATAGGGGCAAACATGTGTTCTATGATTTGCTAGATTTGACATTATGTATAACATATCCCAAATTCAGCTCAATCAGACGAAGTATATATAACGGGTTCCATTTCAATCAAACTGATTCTGACGGGAAATTCCCAAAGCATCAATTTTCCGCTTACCATTCTTCTAAGAAAAATCAAACATTGGGGTTCTGTTCCTAGAAAGTACTTGACAACTGACATACATAGTCTTCCCAGAACGAGAAGAGGAAATCGCAACTTCTGGGAAGGAAATTTAATCCTATTTCCAGACAGATTTGCTCCAGCATCTCTGGGCTTTACCTCACACTCTCATCATTCATTGACACTGCTCTGCCATTCCGTTTCGGGCTTCTGGGCACCGACAAAAAATTCATCATGATTCCTCCTCGCATGACTTCACGTTAAACACATGATTGTAAGCTTCTCCGAATTCCACTGACAAACGTAGAGTCAGCTGATGAGTTGTACATTCCCGGGGTCCTCCTCTTCAAGACTCGGAGATGGAGAATATGATTACTTACGTCACGGTGAATCAAAAGGAGTTGACGTGACTCGTGTGTTGACCTAGACGACGCTTGTCGAAGGATCTCGAGTACACTCCTGCATGCTTGTCACGTTACGGTGCTTGGCGTTCCTGCAATTTCCACGTGTTTACACGAGTGCATGAGCACAAAGTCTCCCAAGTGCTTCGAAATTAAATTTTGAATTTCTACGCTGGTGCCTCCACTCACTCCGTTGTCCCAGGAGCCGACATTCTTTGAGAGAAATTACCTCTATCTCGTTTCAATAAATTACTGAAAGTGGGACAGTTAAATGAATTTTTTATGAATTTTCGCATTGTTCGAGCATTTTTAGAACTTAAGCCTCTCTGCAACAAACTTTTGCTCGTCTTTTCATTTTAAATCCCATCCGGGGTGCTCTTTGTCCGATGCTCTTATCATTGTTTCCGTTCCCTAATTCCCTAACGTCTATGCCATCAAAAGTAGCCCACCTCAGCACCTTCCATTCATCTTCCCTCCGCACCATCTTGCTGCCCCACATTTTGGGTCGGTTTTGAACGTGAAAAAAATTATGAAATCATGAGGGAGAAAATTACTGCTTTCGCATAAATCATTGCCATTATCACTTTTGTGCGGCCGCCAGAATATTTTTGGACAGCATTAAATATGGCACATAAAAAAAGTAATAAGTGGGCAATGGCAAGTCTAGCTCACTTCCGAGGGTGTGAATTTACGAGCTGAAACGAAAAATCGGTTCCAACGGCTTTTCAATGACAATATTTGAAGTTTATTAGCATATCAGATGATCGTGGTGAGTTTTGATCGGGTGGATCGAATAACCGTTGAAATTCAAATATTTCTTGCTTCTTTTATTTTTCAACTTTTTTCTTTAAATCTAAACAAGCTAGAGAAAATAAAATTTAAAAAACTCTAGAGGGTTTTTCACTAGATAAATCTAAAAAGGCTTGTTTAGCATCACTAACTTTTGAGAGTAGTCAAGAATTTTATGGGGTGACTTTATTGCGTTTGATCTCAGCTTGTGGGCTTAAAAGTTGCGCAAACTCTCCTAGACAAGACCCATTTACAGCTCAAAGCTAGGTTCTGCAGGGCCCCAGAGTTCTGAGGGTTCCCTTGGAGGCCTATCAAAATTCCCGTTCTCCACTATTACCCTCCGGACCCTCGGATTTTATATTTTTCTCAGATAGCCCGTAAAATATAAAACTAAGTTTGCCACGGAAAGCTCTAGCTCCGAGGGCTCCTTCTATTTTTTTTCGAATTTTTTCTGAAAATTATTTTCGCGAATTTCCATGATATGGAAGCTATCTGAGGGTGCTGTGGCTCTCACGATGGTCGCAGCGAGCATGTTGACCACTCAAAAAATCATAGAAAATTTGAAATAAATTTTGAATACAAGTGTTTGGCTCAAAAACGTCGAACAAAAATTTTTCCTAGAAAACTAAAGCCCACCTACCCTCTTTGCCACACTCCAGTTGCATCTCCTCCTCGCAGAGACATGGTAAAAATTCAAATGAGCACTTTTGAAAAGTCCACAAGTGTATTTCTTGAACTTAAACTTAAAAATCCCTTTCTGGAGCTTTGGAGGTTCTAATGGGCCAAGGTCCATGCAACGGTAGCCATTACAGGCTAATTTTAGCTTAATCGGATGTCATATAATGATATAAGGAACTTTCTTCTTCCCTCTTCCCAGTTTTACAATGTCCTTTTTAGGGGAGTTTTGTATCTCATCCGGATTTTCTTCCATTTGGTTGGAAGAAAAAACCAGGTGATGATTAAGTAAGTTTTAATTGTTTATCATTAGTTTGAAAACTCGAGGAGTTTAGCGAAGTATGACACCAACAATTTAATAACAGTTGTGTGGAAAACAATGACGTCTGAAAGTTGCACGACAATAGTTACAATTGTATAATGAGGTTTCAGAGCTGCCTACAGTTTGCGCTTCGACTGGCATCTGCGAAGTTTTTCCATTTTCCCTTTGCGCTGGGAAAGAAGCAATTCCAGGGATTTTATTTGTCTTTGTTTATTCCCTTCGTTGCGACAAAAAGACGTCGAGATAAGAAAACAGCGAATTCAAGTGGAAGAGAAAATCTTCGAAGGTTTTTTTTACTCCTGCCATGTGTCGATAAGATAAAATCCCGTAAAGCGCAACAGGATATATGACACAAAAAATCTTCCTTATCGGTAATTGTTGCAGCTCCATTCTATTTCTTTCCCCCACTTTCCATAAATCAAATTTAACGTGTGGAGCCTAGGATCAATCTCCTATTTCATAGCCGTCAGCCAGATCGACGTTCGGATGGGAGGAAATAAAAGCTGCGAGCTTGATGTGTCACTTTCGCATCGACCCAGAGCCTTGTCGACGTCGACTCAGATAATAGTGTGGAGCGGGGGATTGATTGATTTTCATTGAATTCACTACTCGTCATAGAAAAATAGAAGGGAAGGGAGGCATAAGTTGGCCTCCAGCTAAACCGTATACTTGCGGAATTCCACAGCTGGGAAGCGGAACATGGAATCGTGTAATTTCCTTTATATCTGAAATTTATTAGCTTGGTATTCCCTGCAGCTTGAGGGGTTTAAGAATTTTGGGTTGACAATTTGGTAGTTTGGCAATCCTTCCAGCATATCTGGACATCTTTTAACCCATTTCGAGCCAGACATAGATCCGGTCGTACGATTTAGCTCATTTTTTGAGACTTTAGCTCTTTTTTGCCTTGAGTTAAAAAAATTTATCTCATACATATATATTTTGTATATTTCGCATATATTTCAACTATATAATACATATATGGTTTTTCTTCATCCACATCATATCCAGCATGGAATTTCTCAATTTTAAAAGTATATTTTTATCAAATATACCATACATATATGGAATATAAAAAAACGTGATTTTTTCATCATTAACTTTTGAAGCCTAGTATAAGCCTTTGAAAAACCTTTGGGAAAAGTTGATTATTTTCTTAATATTTGACTATTTTTCTTTTAGTCATTAAAATCTCAGACAAAAATTGAAAAAGACGAAATTTTGGGGAATTTTCAAAAAATATGTTCGAAAAAGCCTATTTTTCAAAAGCCTTAGAAGCTAGTTTTAAGAGCGTGGGGAGAAAAATTGTCTTCCATAAGGTGTAGATAAAAATGAATTAGCTTTCCATCTATAACCGTTATGTCAGAAAAAAAATTCCAAGGTTTATGCTCGGAAATTCGACCCTTGGCTCGAAATGGGTTAAGCTAATTTTTGTCGTCTTTTTGATGTCCTGTCCTTTGACTTTGATTTTGTTTCCATGGAAGTTTGTAAAGGCAATGTAGGCTCTTGCTGGACATTGAAACTCGAGGACCAGGAGTCTCATCTTTGAGCCAGTCTTATAACGGAAAAATAAGTGATCAGAAGTTTTTTTTTCTAGGTCCTAGAAAGGGCTCTTATCTTATCTTTCTTTTGTGGAGATTAATGCTAAAGTCTTCCAGTCTTCTCCTCACATTCCAGCTACTTTTCCTTGACGTTACTAACTCCTTACTCACGGAAGAGTTCAAGTGCTTTTTTTGTGAAATTTTTGGAAGAAATCAGCCGGTCAGTCAGTCAGACAGGTCAAAGAAGGTATTGTACAAACATGAACCCTTCGTACGACCGTATTGATGGGGTTGAAACTGATATAAATCGATGGAAATGTTGAGGCAACTTGTTGTGAGCGAAGGAAAGGTTTGCAAGTTTCACGCCAAGTGCAATGAAAAGAGGAAAACAAATGTGAAAATTTGTACGAGACGAGTGAAAGGAACCGGGTTGGAGAAATTTAGCATGCGGAGGAATTTCTTGATCATTTAGATGTGTGTCAGAGTAGCACAAAGGAGCAATTTGTACGAGTGGATGTTTGGAAGACGGGCAAAGAGGAGAGCGAGCAGTGTTGCTCCATCATTTTTCAACTAAACTTTTCATCGTCTCCTTACTCCATTTGTTCTCACGTGTCAACGATTTTTGGGTGAAGTGGCAATTCCGGATGTCGTAATAAATGTTCCATGTCGTTTTTCTTGTCTTTTAGCGAGGAGGCTGTCTGAAAAATTTACCTTAATTTATACTGCTCAGCTCGGCAAAATATTTAAGGGGGTTAAACTGGCAGTTGAGCAGACATTCTGGGCAAATGAGTTTCAATGGAATTTCATAAGAAAAGCAAATCACGAGAAAAAGTATTCAAAGAGGAAGGAAGAGAAATGGGGCTCCGAAGCAGTTGAGAAGGGGCTTCGGGAAATGTATGTAGCTATTAATTTGTTTCATCTAGAGTCTCAGATCTCGGAAACGATAGATTCGCTCCATTTTTCCCCATTTCTTAGAAAGCCGATTTTGAATGAAAAAGATGGAAAGGCTCTTTGATGTTCGGATTCTGAATAAAGGCTCAGGCTCAAAAATTTGTCTCTGCAAAAATATTGAATTTGGGCCAGTAAAAGTTCTGACAATTTTTCCAAGTTTTTTAGAGTTTGCGTCTGAAGTCCTTTCAAACATAAGAGGTTTAAAAATTATGTTGTCTTAGGAGACAGGACGTGATTTTTGGTTTCAGCCCTTCTTCTAAGTCTGAAATTTCTTTTATGTCCAAATGACAGACTACAATGCCTTTTTTTGTGCCATATAACCCATCTGCAAATTTTAGTTCTGATTTCAGAATTTTCCAAAGAAAACTCAAATCAAATTTTCCTCGGAAAAACTCAGTTTACTTAATTAAACTTGAAGGGGTTGCTGTAAGCAAAAGCTCTTACCACCTCGAAGGAACTAAGAATCCATGAAAAGGCAACTTGTGCATAACTTTAAATTAAGTTTCAAGCAGATGAGATTTAAATTACTTTGATATCTGTTGCAGCCAATCCAAGATGCCGCTGCATAGTTACCTGGAAAAGCGAATGAACCGAAAAGTTTGTCTAGAATCAAACCTCAGCAAGAGCAAGTTTTGAGTACGCCAAGCACACGACTAATTAGGTAATCGCTTAGTGCTCCATCTCGAACCCGTTTGTAATTTCCATATTTGTTTCTAAAATATCACAAAACTCATTAAATTTGTTTGCTACACAAAGTTGAAAGTTTACGGGATTCCCAGCCAGCAATAGTTTTAATGTGCATGACCATAAACCACTTCCTATACAGCTAAACTTTCCCTGACACATAAATAAATTCGCATGCCCACGTCTGCTAAATCTGGAATGAAGTTAGCTAAAAGTTGGAGGCACACGACTAGAGCACAGACACGATATCAAAGTACACGGCCTAGGAAACTTGGGATGTGAGTGCTTCACATGGGAACGAAACTTGAGCAAAGATTGGCTGCTGACATTCATGTAAACAACGACCTGCTGCTGTTGCTCTTTTGAGGTTTGGCAATCGTTAAACTTTCGGTACTACTTTCATCCAATTTATCCAATTTCGGTGAGATCTCGGGTTACATGACATATGTGTGTTGAGGGGCTTAGCTGAGCAGTTTGGATTGATAAATGGCGTTATTAGCTCACTTTCCTTGCCTCAAATGTGTCCTCGTTCTCTTGACCGATCTCTGGCGTGTGCCGGAGAGCTGCATATGGAACGCAGACAGCGAAACCAGGTCAAAGTAAGTCGTTAGCATCGATTTAGCGAACCTCTAACTTTTTTGGTTGGAGTTGAATTCTTTTAATGTCGGATCTGAGACCTTAAGGGTTCGTTATACAGCGTTTTGAGGAAATTGCAACCCTGGAATTCACTAAAATTCCACAAATTTCAAAACATTTTCCTCTGGAACTTGAGATATTGAGGTTGGATTTGAAAGCTGGTGGGCTCCTTCAGACCATTTGGATAAAGAGAGTGCATTCCTGGGTCAAAGGGTTTTTTTATTCTATACATAATTATCAACAATTCACTCTTGGAAATGGAAGGTCCTGTCTTAATAATTTTATAGCTCTCTGGACCAGATTTGATTGTGTATGTACCTTTCAAACCCTTTCAAGTTGGAACACGGGAGCTGAAGAAGAGACAGCTTTATCTTTCCTGTCCCAAGTTCTACCCCAAAGCCTCTACTCCTACATCTCTAACTGCATTTACCTGTTAGAAAGATGTCTGGTCTGACTTTTCGAAAAAAAAAATTTCGGTGATGACGTCATCATTTTGGCAACTCATAGAAAATAGCCAAAATCGGTTCAAAAAGATGGCCGATTTTTTACTCGGGAGATAGCACATTTTACAGAAGAAAAGTTCTGCTGTCTGTCAAATGAAGTCAACCAGATTGAACCCAGCACCCGGTGACCGAGATCCTCGAATTTGCAGACAGTTATGCAACACAGTTTCGAGAAGCGGGTCAAGACGAGAAGGTGCATATAAAAGCACTGCTCGGCCGGTGACTGCATCAGAGTGAAAATGCACTTCATCCTACCAGCCCTTGTTACCCTTGCCTGTCTCCACGGCACCCTCTCGATGTGGGTGGCGCCCCCTTGCGAGTACACCTTCGCAACCGCCAAGCTCCCCGATCCCTGTCCCGAGATTTCGTACATCACCAACGTCAACATTGACTGGACAATCGGCCTGTACTACGTCCACTACGCCAACTCGGACTACCTCTGCGAGAACGGCTGTGTCATCGACAATGCGACTACTATCTGCGAAAATACCTACAGCAGCACGATTTCGTGTCTGAAGGGGTGCCAGGGATCGGATATTGGCTCGCCGTACATCTACTACCAGGACTTGAACAACCTGGGAGTCTTCCTGCCCGTCACGGAGGGAGAAGGCATCCCCTTCTACATCCTGGACTACAGCCCCGAGTTTACCATCTACTACAACTGCGAGGCCACCAAGTGCGGCGAGAGGAACGAGGGCATTCTCGTGGAGTCACTACAATCCGAGCTCAGCTGCGACACCATAAATCGCATCCGGGGCACCCTGAGTGCTAATGGAATTGATTTGACCACAGTCGTCGAGCTTCCCAGGGCCCCGGACTGCCTCAACGTAGCCTGAATGTTTTGAGCGAATAAACGAAGTTGTGTCAACAAATTGTGTTTGCTCACGTTTCTTATGGTCACTGGAAACCGCGTCATTCTCGAGAGTCTGGGATAAGACGTAGACTAATTAAAATTTGTCATTGTTTCTCACAAGTTTCTAGGAACAGTGTCGCCGGCGGGGATTATGGTTGATTTGAAAGTCGCTTATTTTTTGAAGGAAATTCCATGGCGTGCATTAAGGAGAAGTTTGAGTATTTTTCTAGCCTCCTACACAAACCTTTAGCCCTTGAATACTTCTGGAAAAGAGTTTTATGACCCAAACTTTCCTAAGGGGAGAATGTTGGGATCTCTCCTATTTCATGAAGCTTGTACGTATCTCATCTGATTGAGCTAAAATTTGAGCTTTTACCAAAAGTAAAGAAAATATCGGCTGAGGGAGAGGACCTGGTGCTCCCCAAATTACATTAAATAATTAATTCAACCTTTTCTTTCTTAACCCATTGGCTACTGAGATTTTTAAACCGCGTCCAGCTTCCTGAAATCGATTGTTTTGGTTGAAAAATATTTTCATATAAATATTTTATTCGTAAAAATTCAATTTTGAAAAAAAGTTTTGGAGAAGTAAAACACTAAATATGTAAAACAAAATTATGCCCATAAATCAGAAATGGGTTAATTTTTTTGAAAAATTTTTATAAAAAAATAGCTGGAACCCAACTCTTATTATTGTAGGAAAAAAAGTTTTGAAATTATCACTTTAAGTATTTTTAATAATTTTTTTAAAGTTAAAATTTATAATCCAATATGGCGGAAAACCCAAAAAATTTAACGACTAGCTGCTAAAAAATGACTATAAAAAAATGTAGCCAATTTTGAGAGTAGAAGGATGCAATTTATTGAAAATACATTCAATACTTGTCCTTAACTTTAACTTTGCCCGGAATAAATTTTTAAAAATTGAAGTGTCACTAGGCGAAATAATCAGTCTAATAGACCTCATTAAAATATATCCTCTAAAAATTGAATTTTTTATAAATTTTTGATCAAGAGCAAAATCGCTATAAGGCAACTCCAGGCATTGGAGCAATAAGATTACCCTAGAAGTTTATTTAACCAGGAAAAGACGGTACATAACATGAGAAAATGTTCTCACCTGCAAACGTAGACAGTTGCCAGAGCTGAATAAAAATTGCGTATAATATCGTAAAGATGTTGAGGCTCAATCCAACTGCCGCATTGAAACGTGCTTCAGAGTCATATTACCCTCCTGGAATGCATCCACCAGCAAACGATATTGGAACTGCAATTCTCTCACCCGCAGACAAATTGCAACTCATATGCGATTCTCGTGCTGAAGCTGAATAGTTTCAGGTCAACCAGCGCACGTGCTATCTCTAACCCAAGATGCAACCTCTCATGTCTTGTCAACTCTCTTCTCGGTAATGGAAGCTCATCTAATAGGATTTCAATGAATTTGACAAATCCAAAGAGACCTTAATATTGGAACGTTAAGCAATATTGAGTCCTTTTGAGAAACTACATGTCCTATATTGCTTCAGATGGTGGTGGTTCTCTTGTTTGGTTTGATATTTTGGCATATTTTCCAGTCTACTCTGCTTGAGTAAACCCTAAATTGAAATATTTAGACCGAACATAGAAGCCTTATGGTTAAAGAATAGGTACAATACTTAAAGCTAGGAGCACAACATTAAAAAAAAAACGGCCGAATCTTTAAAATAGGGGTCATATATTTGAATTTTGCCTTAAACTTGAAGTCTTAAGTTTCTAAGTAAGAAAATAGTTTGAAAATAGGCAGCCCAGTCTAAAGCTAGGGGTCTTAAATTTAAAAACAGGGGCCCAAAATCATGAAGGGGATAAGTTCAAAGCTCAGACACCTCTCTGCTCAGTAAGTCTAGCCGATGGGCAAGCTCTGTTTTATTTTATTGAAGCTAAAACAGGGAATCAGACCTAAGAATCCTTAGAAAAATTCAAAGGAAAAAGCACCGTTGACGGACGTCTAAAAATACTCCCTCCCCCACCGTAACTTCCTTCCCAGCCGGTGATTAATTATTCGACCCGGTACCGGCTTTTCCGCTCTTGAATGCCTACAAATGGCGTTAAATGGCTGGATACACCCCAATGAACCTTTTATATCCCCGAAGCCAGCCGGGTCTTAATACCTACCATTCTTGCCTCCATTCACTCCAAAGACAGCCGCGATTTATTGATAAATGTTTATTCAGTTCAAAATATACTCTTTTACAATTTCTGCTCTTACAGTAAATATTTCTATCTCTTCATTGTAAACATATTAAAAATTCTTGTTATAGATTTGACACATAATTGAAAACATCCATAGTAAACACTCCTTGTAAAGGGATCTCCATTTTGCAAAAAATACCAAGTACTGTACTGGAAAACTCTGAAAATGTTTGGTAGTAGTTTATGCTCTAGCTAGTTTTAGTTTTAGTAGATTAAGGTAGTTCACATAAATATCTTACATTGAGCGAGGAGGGAGCGCCAACCAATCTTCGTCCCCCATTTTTCACCGGGATTAAGATTCCACTCAAGATCTCTCGCACACAATGAGCCCATCAAGGAGACAGCCCGGGAAGAGGCACCCTTGAATCTGATGAATTGGGCCATTTGCCGGCCACAACCTACCCATTCCGCCCACCGTTCTGCAGATATCCGTCAGCCTTGCCGACATCATAATTTACAGGTTGAACTCACAATTTTTTACTCCCCCCGATTATGAGGTCTTATTTGGCGCAGAGGAGTGAAAAATGCTGCCAATTTGCCATACGACATCAAACCCTTCCACCGCACCCCCGGTTTATTGAGCAAACAAACTTGAGAGATGGAGATACGGCAAACAGAGAGCGAGAGTTCAGGAAGTGTGACACTTCTTTCTTGCGTTATGAAGTACTACATGAGCTGAAAAGCCCCGTGGAAATGGCACGATTGATTTTACTGCCAAACTTTGGTAATTTTAATTTAACTTTTCTCATGTGCGTCTTTCGTTCTCGGGTCGGGAGTTATGAAATCAATTGAGTTCGACAGCCAGAGAGCGAATCAGGGCCCTGGAAAAAGTTTAATAGAGCCAGAAATTGAATGACAAACACATAAAAATGAGGACGAAGGTGGGGCTGTAATAAAATTGTCTCAACTTGGAATTTACAAGTTGTCTGCTGAAATTGAACACCCAGCGCTCTCGTCTTCTAGGCACGAAATTGGCCTTCGGGAGAAGTGCCTTGTTTATGCGCAGTAATTTGACAAGACGTTGAACAAAGCGATGCGTTTGTGGGAGGACAAAAGACGACCTTGTGAATATTTTAGAGGGTGGACCGGAAACCGCAAGACCGTGGACTAGTTCTGACACTTTAATTTAATTTTTAAGGGTTTTCTCACTCGTCCACTAAAGCACCCATGTCACCAACACAGTTTATGTCTCTTTAATCCTCATTCCAACTCAAGTGTTGCTTTCCCTCACACCAGCCAGCAGCTTTTATCTCTTCTATCCACGGGATTTTTTTTTTGCAGCACATCCATAAAAATGGAGAACAACGTCACCGTCATCATCATCTTTATCTGAGAGTGAAAAGACAGAAGCTCTGCTGTGGCGAGGCGAGTTTTCAGCAAAGCCCTGATCCCAAGCGTGATCCCTTTCAGGACACGAGATTTGGCGAGCATTAAAAAAAGGTCCTCACGCTCTTATGGTTTGATGGAGCCACACTTGGTGGGTGGGTGGACCATAAAGAATAACGGACTAGAGGGATCTGGGTAGTTAAATTTTCTTTTGGACTTTAGAGAGGATGTGAGGTCTCATACTTCTCACTAGATGGCTGATTTTTGGAAATTTTGAACTACGTAGATTTTCCAAAAATTTTCCTTTGAACTTTTAGTTGAGAAGTTCATGTTTTGTAGCTCTAGAGCTTTCTAAATTAGACCTGCCCTGCCTCAAACCGAAAAAAGAAGTAATTTGAGTCCTTTTACTCCTCATTCGGTCAAAATATGAGACTTAAGAGCTTTCTTTTGACAAAATATGACCTTGTAAGCACCTTGACGGATAAATCCTAAGGTCAACTAAACTACGTGAGTATTCAAAAATTCGTAAATAATTCAACAAAGCCTTAAATTAACTATTTTCTCCCAGATTCGAACCCCAAAACCCCACTCTAGTCCACATATCTCTATGGTCTATGGACTAACGGACAAATTGGAGTCCAGCTGAGCCGTCTGAGCCTACAGAAGCGCGCAAAAAATTGAACAACGCTTTTCAGTCCCTGGGCTATCATGTGTCTCGTACTTTGTGGTGCATGGAGATGTTAGAGCTAGCCGAAGCATGACTTTCCTCCATATCGGTGAAACTATTGTGGCTTCAGGGTGTGAGAGACGGTCGACGGAGGAAAAAAACAAACAAAAATGAAAATATTGTGGGTGAAAATGTAACTGATGTTGATGCGGCGTCTTGGGAAAAGGCAAGGCAAGTTGAACGAGACCTCGAGGCGGGTTCCGAAAATTCAATAACACAACTTTGGAGCAAGTCAACATTTTGCGCCAAAGCAAATCTGCGAGGGATTTGTCTTCACTTTGTGGAGCAATAAAAGCTCATCTCTACTTGTTGCTGTGACTCCGAATCAAGTGTGCCATTTAAATCGGTGCGTTTAGATAAGCTGGTAAGGTTTATGGCGGAAGTTTATGAAAATTATCAAATTTTATGGGGAATAATATCCTCCAGTGCCCCAGGCAGTCCGGCTCTACGTCATGGAGAATGTATTTATTCACGTGCCTTGCTTCCAGGAGCATTATGTCGGGTTTGGACTATTGTCTTGCGTCAATGCCGGGAAATGATGTAGTGCGAAGGCCAAGGACAGCTCGGTTCCCTGCTTGGAATACTAAATTTATATTAATCGAAAACGACTTCCTCCCTTTTGTGCTCTTTATTTTTAGAAAGCTCATGTTTGATTGCTTGGATGAGCCACTTGTCTCAAACTCGTAAGTAACTACCTAACTGATTGCTTGGAAGACTTTAAAAAAAATTTTTCTAAATTTTGAAATTTATCCAAAAATTAAAATATTTTTATTCCACCAAAAAAAGCCTTTTAAGAAGGTCCAGAAGTTAAATCGAAAAAACCAACTGGGATGAAATGGGTTAAAATGAAAGCACGTGGTGTCTTTTGCATTCAGGTCCCATTAAAAATTCCACCTCTAATGAGATTTTCTTCTTGGAGAAGGAACGCAGACCTCCACAGTGGAGGGTTCTGGTATTTTATAAATGAAAATTTTCTCAAAACCGAGCATTATCAGGTTCATGTTGTTCCTCATGAATCCTTTGGGGATGTCACTAGTGAGAACAATGAACACAGGAGACAACACAGTTCCAACGAAACGTTGTATTAATTAAACTAGAGTGTTACCCTACCCCGTTGTAGATGGTGCATCTGAGCACGAAACAGATTTAGCCCGAGACTCAGGGGATGTTTCATTTCATCTTCTCGGAAACGAAAGCTTGAAGTTGGACATAGACGATGTCTTTGTTGAATCAACCGACTCATTTCGATGGTACTTATTGAAACGACTTCCGTGAGAAGAATATACCCAGGTGCGTCTCACCTGAGCTTGTCACTAATTAATTAATTTGCTGATTCAACTCAAACCCCGCCGCCCATTCAATCAGGAGCAACCGTAAAAGTAGATGAGGGATGGACAACAGCTGTATCTCGTGTAATAAAACGAATACCGATCGCTTTCCGAAGAGAGACGCGTCTGCATCATCCTCCGGTATCGCTACTTAGGGGATAATCGGGCCAGCAGAATGGGCGAAAGTGTGACCGGCACGTATGGACGACTCCAGTGGTCCTTTACCTCCATGGTGGAATTAAATTGAAAGCAATATGGCAAATAAAGCCCGAATTCATTGCTATTCCAGGGACGAGTGGCGTGAGGAATATTTAAGCTGTTTCGGCGAAACAATGATTGCACGACCTGACCTCTCTTTGTTGTCGAGGAGGGATGAAGTGCAAATTATGATGCTGCATTGACCTGCTTTGGCGTGCTCTAGGTCGTAAAGGACGGCCGGAAAGCGACGGATCATAAATTAGGAGATTTTCGCAGAAAACTTCCCACCAGATAGAAACCCGGCGGCGGTAATCCGAGTGGCAACCTTTAGCAGGACTGGTGAATTTCTCTCAGCAACCGAAAGAACATATTTTTTGTGTAATGTTCATCCTTCTCAAAAATCGACATTTACTGGCATGAAAAGGTGATCCAAAAGCCGATTCTTTAGAAAGATTATCAAAATGATCGGAGAGTCGTTATTTTTACTTTTTGTTATTTGCCTTTTTGCTAGGAAGGAGCAACATTAGAGCTCCCTTTTTCTAGGTAGGCCAAATTTACCTCGTCAAGTTCACCCTGAATTGCTTGGATATTCACAAGGACTTCGGACGAAATGGTAAAATAAATCTGAGTTGATTTTCAAACAATTCTATTTTATTCTTTAGGGCTTCCTGGGTGCTGGTAATGATTCTAAATCATTCTCCTGTTCCCAAAACATGTTTTTGGGGGCGGAGCTTAACGGTCGCCAGTGTTGCTAATAGTTCTATTTGCCCATTTATGGCTTCCCGGTGGGTGGAAATGGTTCTAAATCGTCGTTCTGCTCCTTAGAAAATTTTCTTACTCCATTGAATGATTTAAATCGGTTCAGAAGTTGTTGATTAAGGAAAATTTCTGTTTTATTCATTCAAAATATGTTCAAAAATCAGAAAATGAAGGTACAGACATGTTTGAGGGCATTTTGAACTTGCAGATAAATTTCAAAGGCCATAACGGAGCCTTTTTTAAAAATTTCATTCTGTAAAAATTACGAAAAATTAAAACGTCTGCTCACTACCTCAATTGTGGGCCAAACATCGAAAAAAGGCATTTGAAATTTATCTGCTAGTCCCAAATGCCCTCAATCATGTCTGTATGTTCATTTTCTTATTTCTGAACATTTTTAAAATGAATAAAAAAGAAATATTCCTTAATCAGCTATTTCTGAACCGATTTGAGGCATTCAAAGTGCTCTGAAAATTTTCTAGGGAGCAGAAGAACGCTTTAGAATCCTTTCCGATTCAGAAAATTGGCAAATAGAACTATTTGCGACGATTGGGAACGGATCAGCTCAACCATGGCCTTAAGGAGAATCTTTGACGACAGTCCATCCACAGAGATAAGGAAAAAGTAGCTTAGTGGCTTCCTTATCTGCTTAGGTCTTCTTACCCTTAGTCTGCTCCCTGCTTTTGAAAAACTATCCCCAGTTTTCTGGCAAAATTAACAACGTCTCTTGATCTCTTAAACCAAACCATACCAAACCAAACCAAACCAAACGAAATTAAATTTGGCCGTCTCACTCTTAGTAAAACCAAGCATCAGTGACACAGAAATACAGGAAGTCAGTCAATTATTCTCAATGATCATCGCCACCTTCCCCCGTTTACGCAAATATTTGTGTCGCAAATCTGGCTCCTGAACTCTCAACACTCTCTCAGTGACGAGGGGACAAAGTTTGCGAGGAAATCGTCACCCAATTATGTCCCCGTCATCTCCACAAATATCAACATTTTGACATTGATGAGTGGCACGCTGGGTCGGAAGGGAGAGTAAATTGATTCAGCGCGCGCTGGCAACCCCTTCTCGCTGTCCATGACCTTCCCTAACATTCTAGGATAAATGATATTTAGTACATAGTTAGTCGATTTTGCTTCACTTAGCTGATAGGTTGACAAATCGATAGTGTCTCTTTTACCCTGTTTCTTGCACAACGAAACGGTTTGGTATTTCATGAAGTACTGCAATTTCTCATCCAATTCAAATCATTGGATGTTTATTTACAAACTTTGGTAATTTATGCAAAACTGCAAGCGATTACATTTATTTTTACATGGAGGCAAAGCTTAACTTGAAATGGAATTACGGTCGGAAATTGGAGCGCAGTAATTGGACTGGACAGTTTGTAATTTATTTGGGGAAAAGTATTTTCTAAGTTCACAGCTGCAGCGCATTTTTCCCAAAACTGCGATAAATTCTCGTTAATTACAGATACCTTGAGCTTGAACTTTCCTTCCTTTCTCCCGCCCATCTAATTTCCAATTTGCTGCAAATTCAGCTGAAGCACTGCTTCCGCACCTTCGGTGGGTGAAAACGGTTTCTTCTTTTGTGAGAAACCGCACAATTAACGGGGGTGGATCTGGCCTTCTTACTTCCTGGCTGACTTCGTGGACCAAAATGAGCTTGGAGACTTGCCAGAAATGGGTATCTCTCGTAATGAGCAAAAGTTACAGGTGTCTGGACACCAGAACAAAGCTGCCACAGAGGCTCACGAACTAGAGGGATACTTTTTTTTCAAGTGGAAAATTATCTAGCCTGCACTTCTCTTTGGAAGCGCCATATCAAAGTAGGACGGCAGACTTGATGCAGGGAAAGGAAGGAAGCGCAGAAAAGTACAAGTTGAACAGTTGTTGGTGGTGTTAGCTGCAGTGGAAGAGCGTCGGTCGTTGGTGGCGGTGGTGTAAAAGCTATCTAAACCATATATCACATACTTCTTGATATTGTTAAAGTTCGTGAAACAAGACAGCTCACATGAACGAGACGGCGGTCGATGTTACATTACCGTATCATGGTTGAATTCCTATATGAGTTGAATCGGTCGGTAAGGAATGGTTCTACATAATAAGATAATTTCCGCTTCTATAAATTGTTTTCTCTCATACATCTCTGGTATTTTATTTCTTTAGTGCTTTTTATAAATTTTCATTAGTACATTATTGTTTGACTTTTGTTAGTTTTGCAAACAAAACACAAAATTAAGTGAACAAAAAGACACGAAATGAAGCCATTAATGTGACAGAAGCAGACTCAGGCAATTTTCCCTTATTGCATGTTGCTAGTTTCTTCTGGGCTTAATTTTTGAGACAGAATGTAGTGTGGATTTCCTTACTCTAATCGGGTCGAATTTAAACGTGTGAGAGGTTTACAAATCGAGACCAATCTTTCGTATGAAATAAAGTTTGACTAAAGAAAACCTGATTGATAATTTTAAACTGGTTTTAACCTTTTTTTTTCTTATCAAAAACCAGGTATTCTTTTAAGAGTCCAAATTCTTTAAGATCAAAATACTAAAGGTATTTCCAGCCCTAAAATTATCAAATCCAATCGGTGGTTATGTAGAAAAAGCCCCGCCCTGCCAAAAATTCTAGTGGAAAATTTTTAAGGACGACAGTGCCTTTATACTTTCATGTAGGACTATTTTCGCTTTGTCACTCATTTTTAAACAGAAAGCAAAATGATAGATATAAAAAAAAACACGCTTTGCAGTCCACAAGCTCTTCATTTCTCAAAAAAAAAAAATCAAAGAAAATTCTCAAAAACGAAACACTTAACAATCAATCTTTAGCTCTAATTTGTTAATTGTAGTGCAAGCAGGAGAGAAATGTCATTTATTTACAAGGTAGTGGTAGCAGTATTACAGTGGTTATCAGGGGATCAGCAAGAGAAATGTTGCGTACTTACTTGCACGGGAATTCGGTAAGTGGAGGACTTGCTTTTGTTCTTTTTCAACGAACACAATAGCAATTCGCGCATTCCTTTTCGGAAATTTCGGCTCAGAAATGCATACAACAATGGGTTCACTCCCGAATTGAAGTAGGTCACGAGGAATGTGAGGGGTGTGAAGAGCGCGTTGAAATTGGAGTCTCCTTTGTAGTCGCTGGACCTGCGTTGGAAAAGAGAACAGTGGTTGTTAGTGAGCGGAACGAACTTGAGTCTTGACAAAGGAAAGCTTTGTGTTCCAGCCAAAAATTTATTCTAAAGTTTTAAGCTATAGGAATTATAACTAGAGGTAAAGTCAATAAAGTAAAATGCCCAAAATCGAAATTAAGATAATTTAATATATAAACTAGGGGAAGACCCCCTGCTCGCACAAGCTACGCTCGCCGCTGAAACTTGGCACAAATCATACTCATTTACTCCCAAGTAAGGTTTTAAAAAATTTTTAAGGGACATTTTATTTTTTGGTAGCACTATTGGAGCTAATTTGGCCGAAAACAGATGATTTTCGGTTTTACCCCCATAACTCACCTCCCACAAAAGATATCATAAAATCGTTTTTTAAAGTACGTCTTCGCATTAAAAAACACTAGTGTACGAATCCACACTAAAATTGACCCTGTGGTTTTTGAGTTCCGTTGTCCCCAAGCGAAAAAATTGCATTTTTGCATGGAGATGTTTTTTCTCCCCCTTATAACTTTTTTTCTAGAAGTGTTATCCAAGTGTCCTTCGAGGAGCTTTAGGACCTTATCAGACTCAACACTCGTGCCAATTGTCATGAAGCTGCAATAAGTGGTTTTTTTTCTACCGAAATTCAAAGTTTTAGGCCCATTTTGTATGGGAAAATTGACCTTTTGGTTAATAACTTCACCCCAGAGGGCGCTAAAAATCAATCCTTTCACATTCCCTCTCATTTTGAGTCAAAAATAATCTAAGCAAGTTTTTAGAATTCTACGTCAAGTGATTTAGAAATGAGAACCGATGAATGTGTCAGCCTGTCGAAATGCTCCTAATTTAATGCTATGATTATTTTTTAGGAATTTTCAGAAGGTTTTTCCAAAGTTTCTTTGAATATTTTAGTTTCGACCGTCCAAGAAATCTTAATTTTTATTAACCTTAAGGCTGTCAATAATTAGCCAAAAATAAAATAAAAATTTCTTAGAGCTTTCTCCGAGATCAAAATCGTAGTTACGTCTCTGAGCCTCCTGCAGATGAGAGTAATCAGAAACAAATGCAAAGCTTCGAAAAAAAACGCAAAAACGTGCCAAGCAATGAAAAGTGTGACCTAAAAAGCAGCTTCTAGAAACATCATTAAGAATCTGAATTGGCGATTTCATCGATACTTTTCTAGCGCAATCATGTTTCCGCCGTAATATCAAACAAATATTGCGTATTAGAGTCAATATTTAGGTTAAAATTCTTCCGATCGGAAAGAGAAAAAAAAGTCTGCCCGCAATCTGCGGAATCATTTTGATTCAAGACGCTGCGCCTTTGTGTTATCTCATTCGTTCTGGATCGGATAAAATAGAAGACGATGACGTAAATGTGGTACGGATATCATGAGGGCACTTCCATTTAATGGCTCGCGCACATATTTGTTTAACAATTTCGCTTGTGCCAGCAATATACGATCGAGTTCCAGGCTTCCAGCGAGCACCCCAGCAGCAGCAGCAGTCGGAGAAATGTGATTTATGACGATACATCAGTGCGCAAAATGAATTTTTTATGGGGTCAAAAGCGCGGGAACGAGCCATGTGTAGCTTTCATCTTCCTCAACATTTTGGCCCGTTGACGTCGTTGCTCACATGATTTACGGTCGCCCGATAATTTATCGGGAAATAAACAGCGTGAGGGGTGACCGCAAAAAGAGTTGAACGAAGCCCACAAGAGTGTGCCCTTCGATTATTGGGGTGGGGTAATGATGGACCGGGGACCGGCAAAACATGAAAGGGGTTCATTGACTTGATGGGGGTGAACAGTAGAGTCAAAGTACGAGAGGGGTACTGTTTTAATTAATGGGTCAAAAATTTTTCCCGCCCAAGACTTTGGCAAAAAAATTCACTTGAACCCCTTGAAGCCACTGAAGAATATTTAGAGCAAACTTTTAAAACCTAAGAATTCCCCAAAAATTATTTTGGAGGTCTGTTATTTTAGTTATTGTTTAGTTTATTTTATATAAAATTGTAAAGCCTGATAAATATGAACGAATGCTTATTTGTTTTCTAAAATAGTCCGATATTTGTTGAAAAAAGAAATTATTGCGAAATTTTCCACAAAATCGGAAAAGGCGATGATGCAAATTTGCACAATTAGACGGAACGGTGGATTTATCTAAATTCGTTTTATCGCATGTCAAATGTAAGATTGTTCTTTGAGTCACTTGCTACAAGTTTTTTCTTTGCAAAATAAGTCTACTCTAAGAGGCTTCAACTTGGGCTCCTTTGATCATTTGGAGGGACTTGAGTCGGATTGAAGCACTAAAAGAGGATAAATATCATCAAAAATTTTTAACAAGGGGCACGAAACGAATTTTGAAATCATCTTCAGCTTAAAAAAAGGCAAAAATATATTTTTCAAAAAGTTGAAAAGAAACTTGAAATTTGATTTTTTTGGCATCTCTCTAGTTCTCTGGCTCTAATGGCTGAGCTTACAGCAAACAATGACGCGATACACGGGGGTCAGACAGACAAGTGACTCACCAGTACTGCCACATTTTTCGCGCGTGAAAGGGCAGATTGCAGAGCGCGAAAGTCAGCAACACAACCACCAGCATCCGTATCACGCCGCGTCTGGCACGGAGGACGTTGTGCGTCGAGTTTGACACTTGCATAATTTGACCGTGAGTGCCTCCGTGGTGTCGTTTATGGAAACTCTGGTTCCGCCACGTAGTTACCACGACCTTCTCTGACTCCACTGACACCTGAAATGAAAAATGGGGACATGAGCACGTGCTGCAAATAAATGGGCTTTCATTCTTTTAGCGCAATCAAGGTTGCTCGTTAGTCGTTTGCTCCATGGGTCGAGCTCTTCAGTGGACGGGTCTACATTTATTGTCACATCAAATAAAGATGGCCGTACATCCATAAAAAATACAAAAAATCACCCAAAAGAGGTCTCGTCAAAAGCAAACAAAGATAAAACAAAAAACCAGGCAGAAGGACTACTGAAAAAGAGGCCTCGACAAGAGCCTCGCCCTGAAGGTTCAGGTTAAAGAGACGGATGCTCTTGACGACAGGGCTGTTGGCCTCATACACGGTGCTGCAGAGCGGGAGTTCCAGCCTCCGTGGGCCACTCTGGAGGCGTGTGTTGGCGGTGATAGGCTGGAACTTGAACTTCCCCTGGAGCCAGGGGCTGTCGATCTGCCCTCTGAGGGCGTCGAACGCGAGCATCACGCTGGCCTGGTTGCGGCGACCCTCCAGTGTTGGCAGATGGAGGAGCTGGAGTCTGTCTCGGTACGGTGGGAGGGAGAAGCGATCCCTCCAGGGGAGCATCCTCAGGGCGAAGAGGAGAAACTGTCGCTGGACAGACTCGATCCGATCTTTTCGGCTTTTTATGAGGTAGAAAGCCCCTTCTAATTTTACGGGTTGAGAATTTTTTCTCATTGATTTTTTTAGCTTTAGTTTTCCAGACTACGGGAAACCTAAAGCAGATTCCAAACGTTTTTTTGGAAAATTCTATTCATGGGTTAAAAGTACTCTAGAAAAAACATTAATTTCAAACAACTTCAAAATACTTTGAGAAATAACTCTACTGACCCTGAGCTATCATTTAGACGTAATAAAATACTTTTTCACCCCTCTAAAACCCCTAAGATATTTTTTAACAGACAAATGAAAATTCTACAAAAATCTGCTCTTCACCAGAATTTCAAGTCTTTAATTTCGCTAAAACTCACCACATTTCATCTCAAGGCGTCTGGCAAAGGTCTGAGCCTCACGAGCACCCTAAACCAGACTTTTGTGGTCTTCGACACACAAATTAAATTTTCGCAACCACATCTATGAGAGCTCCACTTGATTCCTCGAGGCACGTTCTCAACTTGAGAGCAACGATGAAACTCGATTCCTCGCAGGCACAAGCAAAATGGGAATTTTATGTGCAGCGAAACCACGAGTTGATGGAAAATAAATCGCGATTTTGGTTCCCGGAAAAACGAGAACGACAACTTTCCGGAAGTTGAGTTTGGGGAAAATTTCTGATGAAGTCAAATTTTTCTCACTGCCAGAGTTCGAGCACTTTGTCAGTCGTGTTTCTTGTCAGGCCGATGGACGTTGAAGGTGTACCAATATTGACCCAGGTAAAAGGAAACAGCAAAGTGCTGTCTGAAGTGTCTGAAAGCAGGCAATTTACATGACGTCTAGTGTTGGAATGCTCCCGACAGGCAAATGTTACGAATTCTCAATGCATTGTTGCTCGACAAAACACCCTTCTCAATAAGTTTTCCGGCCCACTTGAGTGTCTTTGAGAGCACCTGTAGTCCTCGTGCCTGATTTCAACTTGGGCATGAGAGCCCTTCAAGAAGGTAATGTAATCTTCTGTTTCGTCAGTTGAAGTGGAAGGGAGGAAACTGCGACTTCAGACTGGTCGTCTTCTGAGAAAATGTACTGGAGGAAAATGTTTTACAAAGATTTGTTTAAGTGTCAGGAATGGTATTTGATCGCTCATCTGAAAATAATATAAGCTTTTTGTTCGTGAATTGTTTTCGTTTCCTTCAGCAAACAAACTTAGAGGCTTTCCCGGACTTTGAGGAAGGGGGAAAATTTTCACGCTCGCTTCCTTTGTACTTTTTAATTACCCCTTCGTGATGAAAAAATAGTCGGAAGAGAGAAGAAGCTCAAGCGGAGGCATTGCAGGGCAATAAACCAGTCAAAGGCCTCGAAAGCTCCTACTCACCTGGCTTTCTGACACGCCGAGAGCTCGTTTCTCATATTTGCTGTTGGCACGAGTCAAAGCGGATGAGTTCATCGTCGTTGTTTGCATGGCAATGTGCCTCTCCAGTCCACGGGAGCTCTTCCACAGCGCTATCGCTATGCGGCTGTACAAAATCTGGAAGCGAAACAACCGAACATTGTTTATGCAGGAAAAATCGCTCAAATATTTAAGTCTAGCTTGGCAAAAGTATGCAGAAGGAGTGATTTAGTGTACGAAGGTGTTGCGACGGATTTGCTCCGGGGCGGAAAATTGAACGGGGAGATTTATTTAAATGTCGGAATCGGAAAAACGTGGCAGTCGACTTCAAGGGTGTAGCTTGTCATTGAGGATGGGGGGATAAGAGGTGAGGGATAGCTCGATTTTGAGATTTTTGGCCGAATTTTTTTTGTCACTCAAATAGTTTTTAGATTTTAATTTTAAAATTTTGTTGTTTTTTTTAAATTTCAAAATGAATGTAAAAAATTTTTTGTGCTTCTAAAAACACTTCTGGATGGACACTTTATTTTATATCATAAAAAAAAAACTGTAATAGCCCTGGGCGGATAAATGTGGCTATTTTAAAAATATAAAAACAAAGGTGACTATTTTCTAGAGTTTTGTGGAAATTAAAGAAAGGTTAATTTTCACCTCCAAATAAAAAGTTTTATCACCAAAACTAGTCCCAGAAGCCTTCTGCAGAAAAATGAAAATTGGAAAAATTGCCTTAAAAAACTTAAAAATAACCCAAAAAGACCTTTTGATGGAAAGCTTTTTCCTACATCCCTGGATCAAAGAATTCTATTTAAGTACGTTTTACGGTTCCAGGACTTTAAATTGCTTCCGGAACGGTTTATTTTTTTAAACACGAAGCGGCAAACTTTTTCATTTATTGCTGTCATAAACTTCACCATGATTAAGGGCCTGGTATCTCGGAAAATCACGCGCCAGAAATCTCACTTACCGTCATCACGAGGAGCGGGAGAACGTACAACAGGGCGAAGTTGATTAAGTCAAACACTTCGGAGTTGTAGGCCTTCCTGTGCGCTATGCAAATGGTCTCCTCCTGCCCGTTCCCCAGGTCGTTGGTGATCGTTCTTACGAAGATAAATTTTGGTATCGAATATAGGCCAGCTGTTATCCAAACGGCTACAATCACAAGCTGCAAAAAAAGTTTCATGAGCCAAATTGATATCGTGAGGGTGAAGGTCTTCGGTAGGACGATGGAGATATTTGGCACTCCCACACCTCATGAATAATTCAATTTTCTCAAGAGGAGCCGACTGGCTAATTGTGACGAAAATTCTTTGATCGAAAGCGAAAAATGGGGGATCTCGATTCTCGGCCCAATAATAAATGCCAAACGTGTAAATTCGGATTTGACTTGCAAATTTGGGAGGGCTCGGAATGTGGCAGCACAAAACGTAATTACTCACCCTTAGTCGTGTCGATGTTAAAATTTGCTTACAGGTAATTGGATGAATGATAGCAAAATATCTCTCCATGCAAATAACAACCAAGATGAAAATTGATGCCGTGTAGCTTAACGAGTGCACAAATTGGTACATCTTACACAGAAAGTCACCCAACACCCAGCTGGGGGAGAGACAAAAGAAAGGTGGGATGTAAAAAATTGTGAGAAATTCTTCTAATAAAAATGTCCAAAATGGGTGTGCGGGAGACGGGCAGGTGGACGAGTGCCTGGTCGTGAGCCGCCTGTAGATGAAAAATTAATAATTAAGCATGCCTTGAGAGATATTAATTTCCGCCCCATTTCCTACCGTAATGTGATAGAGCGTGAAATGGCACCGGCGCTTAATCACCTTTTTTATTGGCGTGCTTTAATTTTTTGCTGGCTAACGAAAGCATGACTTTGGGGCGCTTTCTTGTCTGTTTGTATTCCCAGTTTTTTAAGGCTCTTTGTCTTCAGCCTAGGGATGAGCATCTGGCAACAAAAAACCAACCCTGACCTGTTATTTTTACCACCATTTTTTTTTTTTTTTGTTTTTGAGGAAAATTTTTTTTGACTTGTTTTTACCCATTGGTTATTTACTGCAACCTTGGTTATTTTTCAACAGAGCTTATTTCAATGAGAGGCTTGGTTGGGCTCCCTTTAAGACAAATCTCTCAGTGGGTCTTTCTGTCAGATTTAATTGTCAAAAATTCCACTCAATTGACATAAAGTTGTCAAATTTTAAGTTAAATTAATGAGTTGATAGAAAAAGAAACGTTATTTTAAAAAGTTAGCTCTCAAAATTTTGACGTCTATCTGTCAATTGGATGACATTTTTGACAGGAAAATCTGACAAAAAGAATAAGTTGTATTTGTGTCTTCACCCTTCCATTACTAGGTTGCTAGAACCCTAGCAACCTTCGTGACTCTAATCTTAGACCTCAAACTCGAGTCAAACATTTACCTAGACGGAGTACATTCACCACCGATATAATTGGCACTTGTCTATGTACTCGGCACCAGTCTGAATTCTGAGTTGAGTACTTATCAAAAGTTTCTTGTCCTCTAAATAATTCAAGCTGTCCACAAATGTCCTACAACGGTAGACGTCTGGCTTCAGCCAAACTTTTGTTGTCTCCATCATCGTGTCTAATATTGGGGAAAAAAACTTCCCAAGAAATTACAAGCACGTGTCTTAAGCGCGACACTTTCCGTAATGGGAATTGTTCAATGGGGCGCGAGAAGACCCAAGCACTTATTTGATTGGCGAATCGAATTAAGATTTAAGATGAAAGGTGGATACTGCTGTCGTTAGGAAGAAATTTGTGAGTGGAAAAGTTACAAAGGCGGCCCAGTTACATGAAATGATGATGACCCTTGTTAGGAAGTTGATAAAATGGATCCATTGTAAATTGAGAATCAAAAGCTCATCTAAATTTTATGAGCTGGAATCCGGGTATTAGCTGAAGATGAGCTCGACTTTGCACACTTAGAGAGAGTGGAAAATGGAGCTGTCAGATAATGAGGGATTTTGGGCTTCTTGTCAAAACAGAGCACAAACACAAAGCGACTTACCTCGGAATCAGGTAAATTGACAGGTTCTGGAACACGCAAAAAACGCCGACACACAAATCGGCTACAGCCAGGTTTGCCAGGAAGAAATTCGTTATCGACCGGAGTCGTCTAGACAGAGTAACTACCAGTATAACCAACAAGTTGCCTGCAAAAATGAAATTGGAAAATCAAAACGAGATTAGCTGCTCCAAGTAATTGGAAAAAAATTATTCTTTCCATGAATTATTTATGCCGAGGGGTTTGCGGTGCCTTTGCCGGGTATACGTTTTCTTTTTGTTTCGATTCCGTGAAATATATTCTCTCCCTTCACCATTCCTTTCATCACATGTTCCTAATAGGCTTTGCTTCATTTTTAAGAGGATTTTGGCTGAAATGATTACCGAGAAGTGGGGAATCTTTGGGGCACGTGCGGACTCTCTGCGAGAACAAAAAGCTAATTTCGTTTTCCTTGTGCTTTGATCCGCAAAAAGTGAACAGGTCTTATTTCTTTCTTGCGGGAAAGACGACATAAATGCGGTCTCATGATTCACAGCTGTACGTAAATGTTACCGGAGAAACGTTCTACCCTTGGTATTTGATTTTTCTCAGCTTATTTGGTTGGTTCAGGTTCTCTAGTTTGAATTTTGTAGTCATGAACCTTAAGTCTCGAATTTCTTATGTTCTTATGTTCTATGATTTCTACAATGAATACCTTCAAGGCATACTTCAGAACTGCTTTGGAAAGCAGAGGGCTTGTTGGTTCAAAAACTGACGTCTTTTCAATTTGGCTTTGAAAATGCTAGAGAACACCAGGGCCAGTGGCGTATCTAAGATATATTAGCAGGTTTTTTTGTTAGCTACCCCTTCTCTTCCTCCTCTTGAAACCTCCAGAAGACCTGAATTGGTCCGATTAGCTAGGGTTTATTTCCAAAAACGATAGAACAAGACTTGAAATATGAAAAAATTTAATTCAATCCAGCAAAACCGATTATAAAGCTTACGGTTGCATTTTTAAATTATTGAGAAAGGCTGATTTAGTAAGTATCCGGTGCAAAGATTTTAGTTTAACACCTCCTTATCATTTTGAAAATACCCCCATAGGCTTATGATCGGTTTTGCTTGATTTAATTTAATTTAATTTATTTTTCTAGTTAAGTATGTCCAAGATTATTTGTAGGAGCTCTTTTACCAGTCATTTTACAAGGTATTTTCAAATTTCAGTCCAATTGAATACACATTTTTCTTCCACACAAACTTAGGGGGCCCCTAGTTCCGTCCCTGTACATGATAGTGGTCAGATTTGGTACTATGACTTGCTTGTTTTTGCACAGACTACAACATACTAAAATTTCAGCTCAATCGGATGTAATATAAGAATTTTTCATACAAACGTCGGAACGTAAAACACCCCCCTTCCCCCCAAGAAGGGATGGGGGTCTAAATTTGATAGCTTGCACCCTCTCAGAATATTTCCTAAACGATGCAAAAAACCTCTGCTCTCTAGCTGTTCTGGTTCTTGAGTTATAAAATTTCTGACAGACAGACGGACAGACATACAGACAGAGAGACAGATTTTTTGCAAAATTGTCGAAGGATCAAAAGCCCGAAATTTCAGGAGATATTGTTCCACATAAAAGGAAGTTCGCTTTATTGGGACTATTGAATAAACGTCGTCGTTCTGAAAGTATGTCAAGCCCGAAGTCTTTCCGGCAATATTTGAAATAAGATCAGGTTACGGCTGTCCTAGTCAAAGCCAGAGAGTTGTGAAGTGAAGTTTAAAAAAATTGTAAATTGAATTTGACTGGCTGCTAACAGGAACATCGCTGGGAGCAGCTTTCACATGTGATTTCGTTTATTTCCCATTCCTACCGTGATTTCCAACCCCGGAGCTTTCATGAAAAACGAGTATTGCTTTTTCTCCCAGGAATTTGCCGTCTGGAATATGCCACTGAAATTTTATTTTATTTATTTATGGCTCGACTTTGAGATCAAAACGAATGTGCTTTCGGCGTGGGCTGAAAAGGAGCCGTAGTCAAATGAATTTATATTTTCCATGTGACATAATGGAAAAGAGAACGAAAATATTTAAACACGTGCCAAGAATTGCCCGCCACTTTTTCGGGAGACGATAAATATTCCCGCTCATCTTGGATCAAAAGTTGCAAAGTCACTAGTATGGGATGTCAAGACGAGGCAAATTTGTTCGGACACGCTACAGCAGGCTGATCCGATACGAGAGCGGAAATAAGAGGAAAAGGACAATTTATGACGGATTCAGTTACATCAGAGATCGAGAAAGATGAAGTTGCGGAGGAAATTCCGCTTGGGAAATGTCTAATGGCCTGTCCGAGAAATTATTTTTCTTGTCCCCTCTCTTAGATTGCCAGATATTTGCTTGGATGCCATTCGAGAGTAGGGCTGGGGGACTCGGCAACTCGACGAGGAAGTTTTCAATGCTCAAGTTTTTCCTAAAATATGGCTCTTGTGGAAGCTCCCCACCAGTCGTTACTCTCAATCAAAGAACATGGAATTCAGCGTTTAAAAGAGTTGTAAAGCTGTTCCAATAAATCAGCTGGGGGAAAAAATTTATGATCCGGCCTTATGACGGGATAAAACTGTCTGCTGGCAGAAGTGGCTTTCGTCCCAGACTTGGGGTAGGTTCGCTTCAACTCCATTCATTAATAAAGTCAGCTAATAATTTACAGACAACTTCCAAGACCGCCTTGAAAAATTATTGCAGACTCTAACTTTTCCTGAAATATGCCTTTGCTAAGTAGTTATTCAATAAAACTTTCTCCCAAGTATTGGCAAGTGGGCGCATTGAATAAATTTTTCTTGTTTTTGACACGTAAATTCGGTCATTAGCAAGCCAGGCATTCGACAGCCATTATTCTTTTTCGCAAAAAACCATGGGGTAATTGTTATAGAGTTGATTGTTTTCGCTTTGACTCGAACCAATCGCGTTTTAATTTCCACCTCGGGCACCGGAATTTCGATATCTTGTGGAAAAATTGGATTTTCAGTTGACAAAACATTGGGGATATTGGGGTTCTGGCGATTTAATGACAAATCTCACAAATGAGCGAGTATTAAAACTTTACTATAAAAACATCCTTTTCAAGGTCATTTTGCTTCTCCATTAGCTGCTCGATTTTTTTTTTTAAATGGAGGCGTTTGAACATTCTTGTAATTTTTATTCTGCTTGTTAAGGTACGTTCACACGGTACGATTTAGAGTTGATTCTGATTCAATGGGAATTTGCCGTTTTTAGCCGATTAAGGTGCGTTCACATGGGGCAACTAAGAAAGTTAAGTAAGAGAGAATTCTTGTGTGTTTGCTGTTGACCAAAAAAGAAATGGTATAGGAGTTATTATGAGGTTTATCTCTGATCAAAATACAACCCATAAAGGTGCTTTTACACGAAACAAGAAGATGCTTCTGGTGTTTTACAGAGGAACAAAAATTCATTGTAGCTTTAAGGAGGGAATTCCCCAAACCAATAATGTTATTCATTCAGCTGCTAAAGGTTCGTTCACACGAAATATTTTTGTGACTGAATTTAGACAAAATTAACATAAATTTGGCCTAAATAGACAACAGTGGGGTCTTATGGTTCTAGAAAAGTGGGTTCTAAAGACAAAGCCCTCCAAGATGTGAAAAAGAACCTCCATATATTATAAGCAATGATTAATACTAGAATACGTTCCGCTCGATATACTCACATTCCTGCCGAGAGCCAATATATTTCCAGGAACGTTAAGTAATTCATGAATTCCCCCTCCGGCCGCTCATTTGTAATCATCGTACCGCCGCAAGCTCTCCGCGCTCGTACCCGAAATTGAAATACCTCTTGATTTACTCAAATTGACCTATCTTTCCGGGACGTGGAACGAATAAATGGAAGGAGCTCGAAAAGCCCCTGCACCCGAGGTAAGGGAAGTGCACCGAGGACGAGATAAATCAATGTCTGAGTGGAGATGAGGAAGAGATTGGCAAATTGAAAATGGAAGAAATTGCAGCGAAGGAAAGGTGAATGCGAGAAAGAATAAGAGCGGAAACGCAAATGGTCCATTAAACTCACCGAAGAAACAGCAACAGAATACTAATGAATAGAGTGTAATGAAGATGATTCGAACGTCTGTGCGGTCAAAAATAAACTCCTTGTGCTGCACGGTTTCGTTGTAGTCAATTGAGGCATTTCCATTAACCGCCACCAGCTGCGAGTCGTTGGCCGAGGAATTGGCGCTGCTACCACCGACGTCACTCCAGTTGATCCCCGCCTCCCCATCCGGTCCCCCACTCGGCACCACCAAACTATTTACGGTCGTGATTAATTGATGGGATACCGAAAATGGCGTTGTGACTGAGTGCAGTAGATCAATCATTGGTACCGTGGGCATGTTCAAGTATCTTCCCCGATCTGGATGAAAATTTTGCAGTATTTCAAGTCGAGTGCACTCTAGCATCTACTCAACATCGCTGCTGCAAGGTACATTTTCGACACCAATGGCTTGTCATCTGGAAATAAGTTGGAAAAAAAAATTAATAGGATTTATTCATCCAAGCGATTTCAATATACCGAAGTTCACCTCATGGCAGGCGTGGATTTAATTTTTAATCGAAAGAAACATATTGGAAACAGGGCTATTTGCGTCCAGAAAATTCATTTTACTTTTTATTTGAGAGCGTCAGGAGGTGCCCCATAAAAGTCAAGAGGAGAGCATTGCTGTTTCTCCTCTTCTTGATGAATAAGTGAAGACTTGGGACGTCTTGTCTCTAAATTATTTTTTTGGTCTTTTCCCTGATAGACTCCCAAGAATTTGTTAGATTTACAGGTCCTCAGAGGGCATAATAACCAAAGTGGGCTTCTAAGATCTGTCGTCTTTAATTTTTCAGACGACTTTAAGGTTTGGGCTGGTTGATTTTTCCCGATTTGAGAACCCACATTCCAGCTGACTGCAGTTTCTTTAAATTCAAAGAATCAGTTCGCTGATGAATTGTCAAAAATCGGTTCCTTTTCACCTTGGTTCATGCTAACGTGGACAATTAAACGGGCCATTGAATTGGCAATTAAATTTTTCACTAATAATTTAGCCGTAAATTTTATTTTCGATGTAACAAAGCTCTGAAAAACTTTATTTGAGATACTTTTTTGCTTTTTTCTTGGAGTTACATCACAGAAAATTTTATTATTCATCCGAAACGTGTTTATAAACTCCATAAAATTTAGCTGGTACGCCACAATAGGTTCTTAGGAACTTCCGTGATCCTGTGCCCCACTCACGAATCTATCTATCTATCAGCTGTTGAAATTCCAATTCAGGGGCCATTTCACAATGGTTGAACAGCCTATAGTATACCTCACTAGCGCCCTCGGCTATTCCACTGATTGCCAAACCAAATTGCAAAAGTTAATCGGGCCTTTCAATACCTGCTTTCAATTCCACTTCATTGATGTCGCCACTGTTCCTTAATTGGTTCGACAGCCCAGTTCAGTGCAACGTGGAAATTCGAGATTATCAATTTAATTTCTCGCAGGAAACTTCCACGTTGCATTTTCCCGAACTTTTTCATAAACGTCGGCTATCACAAAGTTTCCCATTGAGCACTCAGATCACTTTCAGAAGTTTGTGTACACTGGAATTAGCTTTCACAATGAAATTAATTTGATTACAAGAATGGAGGGAGGTTTTTGCAACTCTCACAAGTTGCCAAATGCGATCTTGGCACCGACTGGTGATTTTTTCAGCCTTCGCTCGCGCATTTGCATCGTTTTCTGCTTTGTTTCGCGCATCAGTTAATTGACTGGGTGCCAAGAAAAACACAAACCCATTCCCATGCGAGCTCAGTTGTGTGTGAAGGGAAATAAATTAGAAGCTTGATTATCTCTCCTCAGTCTTTCTGTGCCCGGGGTTCTTTTACGCAGGGGCGTAGCTAACATTGTTCGTATTATTTTTGGAAGAGTCATATGTTAACGAAAAATTTTCTAGTGCTTTTGTTAAAACAAAACATGTTAGTTTTGAATTTTAAAAAGAACTCATTCAAAAAATTTTTAAAAAATTAATATAGTGAAACTGTAAAGATATATTTACTACAAGCAAAAATAAATGTTTCGACCTAGAAGCCAGAAAGAAAACTGAAACAACTGTCATTCTTTTACTCTATTATTGAGTCTTAAGCCAAAACAAAGTTGAATTTCCTAAGTTAGGTGTTCTGAAAATGCTTTATTTAGCCTCAAGTCACCCTTTTAAGTGTATATTTGAGTCTAAGCAAAAGGGTTCATTACCAAAGTTTTAATTGAACGTATAAATTTAACGTGACTGCAGTTGTTGGGTTTTGAAGTTTCTCAGCTAAAAAAAATACAACTCAAAAATTGACAAATTTTTGTTTGTAGGAATATGGACTTTCGCCTTTCATTCTGCTATATCTTTAAAACTAAGTTCTGAAAATTCATGAATTTTAGAGTGCATTTTTGCTCTCAAATAAAATACAAAACAACAAATTTTAAGATTTTTCAGAAAATGCCGTTTTTAGATATTCAAAAAATAAATATTGTTTATGATATACAATGTATATGAAGATATATTTTGGATAAATTATTTTTTACCGTCAGTCTGTTTGAAAGTTTAGGCAGTTTTTAAAAAGTGGTCAATAATTACAAATTTTTCTGTTCATACAACAGTAACGCTGCTCTAAAAGAAAGTGTTATGGGACTTTTCCAAAATGATAACAACGATGCTAAGTAGCTCCACCCCTGACGCCCCTTGGAATGCCTGTATGCAAATGGAAATCGTAAAAATCCCCTCCAGGCTTAATTGGGCTCTTAATTCGTGTTTCTCATGATTTGTGACAAAGGCATACGTGGCATATTTATGTGAGCAGAGACGGAAGTGGGAGGAGCGACTTCGAAAAGTGATGCAAAAACACCGGGCTGGGTTACACCGACTACAGTAAATTCCCCCATTTATAGAACTCCAAGTATGCCACACATGACGGAAAAGCAGCGGAAACACATGAGGCATGCCGGTTATGCGAGCGGGACCGGAGCAAAATGGCAATAAAACACTTTTACTGGTCGCATAATGAATTGAAGTATTCCTCATTTCGTGCCAGCGAGTGTCAAAGGAAGGAAAACGTTTCCAATTGAAAAACAAAAGTCGACTACATGCATGGAGGGGTTTTTTAGGGGCCAAAGAGGGAAGAGAGAGAATTGTTTTTACTCCCTGCTAGGCGTAGGAGCTTGCTGTTTTGCTGTTTGTAAAGCGGGTTTGCTTGATGTTGGCCGCAAACGCCAGATGGGTTTCATTTATTTGAAAACTTTTTAATTGTTTGACGGGAACTCGGGCAGCTCGTGCGTTTTTTGCATGCGCGAGGTTTGGAACGTGAAAGCAATAAATTAAACGATTCCATGGATCGAGATGTAGCTTTTCAACCATTAGGGAGTGTGTTCGAGTGCTGGAAAGCCAAACTTTGACGTCACGTGCGAAACCACATGTTGGGTGCAAATCACTCGCACGTTTACCACTTCACCGGCTTCGATGGATCGTCACTGAGTGGTGGAAAGCCGTTTTTGTTTCAAACGGGATTGTTTCAATTTACGGCATCAACTAGTCAGCTTCAGGGACCATGAGACACAAGTTCTATGGGGACTAGCTTAACCCATTTTTTTCCAGTATTGAGTACTTTAGAAATTTGTCCAGGCAAAAGCAAACCTGCTGAACTAGTTTTTGGTCAAATTCAAACCTTTTTTTAATCAAAAGTCGTCCAAAAACTCAATTGAAGACTCTTGAAAAACCTTCAGGGAAGCCCTGAAGACTTAGTTAATGAGTCTTAGTAACGAACAAAACAAACAAACAAAATCTGTTAAAAAGAATCGGGTAAGGGGACGAAATGTAATGGATGGACTACCAAGGTTGTTGTTTATTTTTCCTAAACTCAAAATCATTCAAAACAAAAGCACACAAATCTCATTTGATGCTGGGAGCTCGACGGTCGTTACACTTTTTTCCCTTTTTCAAATATTATGAGAAGGCTTTGGTTCAATGAAATGAGTAATTTATCCTAATTACCCAACTAGAAAGGTCAAAGAAGGCCAGTGACGTTTAATTGGTCAGAATTATATACCGATGAATATGCAAAATAATCCTTCCTGGAGTTTGAGTTGCTTCCCTTAGAACACTAATGAATCCCGAAAATGGGCAATGCCCTAATTATAAGCCATTTAAAATCCGTCTGTCCCATCAAAAAATCCCACCCAAGTCAAGCGAAGCGCAATTATAAGATCAAGAGCAACGAACTCCGGGGATAAGATGTTTAATATAGTTAAAACCCGGTCCTTCCCAGAAGCAATCAGCACAGGGCGCTCCAGCCGACCCAAGCTCGCACGCAGTGGTGGGCCATCATTACCCTCAACCTCAACTTTTCAATTAACTTTCTGGTCCAAACAAGGGGCCTGATGAGGGAACGGAAGTGTCACACGCCAGCAAAGCGGGACGCAAGTTGGCGCTCGCTCGCAAATAAACAACAAGTGCTTTAATTATATTGGATTAGGTCTCGCATCCCTCAACCCCTAATCCCCTAATCGTCTCGTTAATTTATTTATTGATTCAACAATGTTATTTTTGGGTCTGCTGCGAGACTCTTGTCTACGCCCCCAACCACTCGGTGGTCATGCACAAGAAAGTAAACAAGGAGACTTGTCAGTGTTTCAACCCACGCAAATCCTTTTTCGCAGAGCCGAGAGCGCTCCCTCAAACTTGTCCTTCCTCAACCGAACTCGAGTTGATCATGTTATGTTGATTCATCATGAATAATAAACAAGTAGCGTGTTGTTTCAATGAAAAAAGGGGATGCTGACTGCCGAGTAAAGACTATAAGACATCATTTTGACACGAACCAAAATAACCAGATTTGTATCGAAAATTGGATCCGAGACGAGGGACCAGTCGTTTGCACTGTGAACTCTGTTGTCTTGGCACCCAAACTCTCTGCTACTCCGTTGGATGACAAATGGCACGGCAGACAGAAAATAGCGACGTCCCGTGAACCCTCCTAATAAGGCACTGGCACGTCTCGCTTTTCTCGGAACCGTTTTACATTAAACGCCGATTCGTCGCTTCTCGTTTCTTTTCGCTGATGCGCACATTGGAAAATTTTGCAAAAATGCAAGGCATAAAAATTTAGCACATTTTTTGTTTCCTCTGGGGGCTTTTCTCTAATTTCAGAGAGTTTGAAGACTCCAAAAATATTAAAAAATAAAACGTGAAAGCTACTCTGTTCCAATTTTTCTCCCACTGAACGTTCTTCAGGCGTATTTCAGTCAGGGGTTTACGTACTGTTACAGGCTTAGGATGCCTCAGAGCTTAAAATGTCGGTACACCTCATCAAGATACTTCAGATCTTGGTCTATTTTTTATCCTGTAATTTTTTGGTTAGGATTGGGAGAGCAAAAACTAAGCAAATTTGGGGATCCAACATCCTTGGAAAAACGTTTCAAGCCACTGGAAACCTCTTGGAAGTATCTGGAGAGGCTACTAAAAGCCTGAAAACATATTTTTAAAACTTTAAGCACTTGCAGGAAACATAGCAGGACCCCAAATTTAGGCTGAGAAAAAAATTTTTTTCATGAAAAAAACCCAAATTGAGCATTTTTGGTTTCAAAAAACCACATTAAAGTTTTCCTGGGATTTTTGTCTCCGATTTTAACCGAATGTTCCACAGTGCTTTGGTCCACAAATCCTCCGTGACGTCATGAGATCCGCAAATTCACATAAATTACACTGCTTTTACTGATGGATTGAGATTTACATTTTGACCCTTCATTACGTGACTGACGTTTATTGACAAGTGTCAATTACAAATATTTACGGCTTCCTGGATAAGCTTCTCCTTCGCCAAATAGAATCAAGTAGAGGGACGGAGACCACAACAGCCAATAAAGTGTGATGCTATGAGCCTAATTCGACAATATTAATTCTGCCTCACTACTACTAGCTCGTTTTATGGCAGACTCCCTTTACTGCCGTTAATTTGGTCGTTTTATGTGCATATCTCGGGCCCTATCTTGCTGCTGGAAGTCGATAATAAATTGCGTCCCCGATGAAAGTTGTCTGTGCGTACGCTGAGGAGAATGCGAGCGATAATCGTCATGGCCATCAACAGGAGATTAGTGGGAAAAGTTGGGGCAGTAGTGGGGGTTTCTCCTTCCACGAACGGCAAAGGTGAAGGGAAGGTGAATGAGCAGCTATTTTTAGTTTGGGTGGGCTGGAAGGATGCCGTCAAGTACGAAATTGATTGGACTCACCTCTGCACTTGGAACATTCCCTTCGAGAAACAAAAGCACTTCATGAGCAGCGAAACCAGTGAACAAATTTATTTTGCCTCTTTTCGTCGTCTCCTGTACTATTGTAGATTGTTGTTTCAAAGCCAGCGAGCGGCACGAAGCAAGTTTCAACTTGACTACTCCGAAAACTAGAATAACGAAGCGGGGACTACAAGTCTGTCTTTTTGGTCTTATAGAAGAGGTTTTCTAGAAGAGCAAGGCCAAATCGTTTCTAGCAAAGTTAGCAACTTTTTCATAAACTTTGGACCCAAACTTCATAAATTTAGGAGCAGTTTTTTGTGAGTTTAGCTTATTAAGAGTACCTTTAAAAAACCCTATCTTAATAGATCTGTACTTGTCTCTAATCTTCCCGAACAGAACACAACTTTGTTGTTGTAATTTTAAAAAGAATAATTTTTTTATTGAATAAAAGACATGTAGGTAAATGTGGAATGTCTGGCTCATTGATGTGGCAAATGTGGGACAATACAATCCCAGTTCTGGATTTAACTTTCAGTTGGAAAGACAAAAAATAGTAAATTCTGGTCCTGAAATTCGTTATCCTACTAGACTATAGTTCTCTATAGTTCCTTCTTACATCTTTGCTTAAGTGAAACAATGGAAATTTTTGTGTCTTCCATCGTGAGTTGGATAAATTAAGGCTAAAATGCAGTTTTGTATTCTGTCTGTTATTCTGATCTTTTACCCGGTGAAAGAAGACAAAGTTTACATTCCATAAATTGCACAAGATGCGGGTTTCAATTGCCATTTACAAACATGTATTCATTAAACAAATCCCATCAGAGAGGATTGACCCACCAGAAGCTCCTTTTTCATGCTCTCAATCGCAGGCAGGTACACATTCTCCACCCCTTTCCTCCAGTTTCAGCCTCGTTAGTTTCATAAACAACATGGATTTGTTGGGAGCGCTTCTGCTTTATTGCCAGTATGCAAAGGCATCTGATCATGCCGGTCCCAGCTCCAAGATAGTTATTTGTATATACACTCTATATTGCTCTTCAATTCCATTGCAGCCTGCACCCTCTCCAAACAACATGATGGAAAAATTTAATACCCGTTGCAAGGCTGGCAGAATTTGTGCTCGGTTTTCTTTCTCAGTTTTTCCGCATCACGAGAAACAAAAAGATGCTTCTGTCCGTCCGTCGGGAGAGTTGACGTCCCTCGTTTGGTCTTTATCATCGTTTGCAATTGAAATTACTGCGATGCCATTTTTGCAACGACAACTGCTCGCTTTGTTGGGAGCAACAATAACAAGAGCGTAGAGTTACATTGAAAACGCATTAATATTTCAACATTCGAAACAAATTCGTTGACAGACATTTACCACATGGCGGAGCTCGCTTAACCTCGGTTGACGGCTCGGATATAGGATTTCACTTCATGCAGTGTTTATGTCACTCACAATGACTAAATGATGTGTGATTTTTGCAACGAATTTTCCATCTCGTTTTAAATGATACGGACATGACATTTTCACCTACAAAAAACCAGGCATTTCCACTGGAACGGGTTACTTTTCTTCTAGTTGAAATGGTTGAAATGCAAAATAAAGAGTCAGATACAGCTGAAAGCAGGAACCAGAGAACATTTCTCAGATAGGTTATGGTTTGAGTCTTTTAAGAGCTTCACAGAAACAGGCTAATGAGCTAAGGTCATGAAGTGAGCTCATAAATATTTTTCTAAGCCACAAAATCCGAGGGTTCGGAAGGAATTTTATTGTAAGGGAAATTCTCAGGTTTGGGTTAGGGAAAATGGGAAATTTTGTCACGAGCTAGCTGCTACAAAAATCAGCTTAATCAAACGAGAAATAGTCTTTCAGTGAAAAAATTAGGTAAAATTACGGACTTCCAACTTTCAGTCGAATTTTTAAAAATCCCTACGATCTCTATATCAAAATTAGCTCTGCAAGTAAGAAAGCGAAGAACCCTCAAAAGAATACTATCTAGACGACCCACCTCAGGAAATTGGAATTTTATGAAGCGTCGGCATGAAGGTTGCCGTGCGTTTTTTGAAATCGTGGAAAATTTTGCTCAAGGACTTTTTCATTCGTTTTTTATCGAAGGAAGTCCCAAAACGAGTAGAGAATCAGCTCTGGAGGAAGACCAGGACCAGCAGAGGGCGATTGCAAGTCTGCAACAAGATAAAAATGCCGAAATGGGGCTTAAGGGTGAGTTCATAAATTTTCTTTTGGGCTGAAATCAGCCGAAAGACTTCCACTAGACTGAAAACCCAGTTAAATGGGAGTTTGAGGTAGAACCCCAAAGTATTGAGCAGCTTACCTCCAGACTTGAGCACCTGAGCTAGTTACTCTTTCAAAGAAAAACTATGCTCCAATAATTATAATTGATAATCTCTGTTTTCCCCAAACTTGTCGAAGCTCTTCTGTTTGTTTTCTTTCTGAATAGGGAAATTTCCTCCAGGGCATTCCATATAACACTTATTTACGGAGTTCTCACTCGTAATGGAAATATTCACTCTGCACAGATTTGTATCGCCTTAATTTTATTCAGGAAACTTTTATTGAGTTGGCGAAGAACGATTCGGAATCGCGCCAATCCGCATGAAATTCTTGAGCCGTAAAGCGACATACTTCAGCCCTTCCCCATATTGCCATGACACCCAAATGCCATTATCGTAAATTGTGTACATTTGCAGCCTCCATACCAGCCGATACAGTTGACGTAAGCACTCACGTTCATTCTTATCAAAAGGTACCAAAATTGATATTCATTGAGACGAAGGATTTCTTTCTCGAAACTTAACATTTGCTCCATTATTGATGTAATCGATACTTTAGGTGGTGTTTACAAAGTTGCTTCCACGGAATCACACAAGTAGCACCGATAAGGGTCTCGGGGGAGCCCACTGCCAGCCGTGATAGCTCAAGGTATGCTAGATGGAGCGGAAGAGCGAACAAAAAGGAGAGGAAAACGGCAATAGTGAAAGTTGGACAACTTCTGGGGTTGAAATGAGCCCATTGACGTTATCCTCTGCCGTTGCGGCAGCCTCCGAAAGCCATTCTGCAGCCGGGAAGCGCCGTTTGATAATATCTCGCTTAGCATTTTTCATATAAAAAATTATGTCGAGTAGGAAAATAATGCTGGAAAATTTATACTTTCCCTTTTCGAGCTTACGCGGCAAAAAACAGTTTACCTCACCCTAGACACCTCTAAATATTCACATGATAATGCCACGAAATTGCCTTTTGGTTATGCTTTCGCCCTTTTTTTCCGAGCCCGCCTCAAAACTATACTGCCCGAGATGGAAAAAGTTGGGAGTCGCGATGCCTCGCGGCAAAAAGTATCACCACTTTCTAAAGATCTCATCAAGAGACTTGTTTCGTTTGATATCCCGCACGTGAACAAGCTAAAGGTAAATCCCTCCAACATTATCATAATAAGCGTATGTGCAGCCACGGCGATCCCTTGAAGATTTACGGGTAACGCCTCGCTTTTTCTCATTCATAAATCATTACTTAACTCTTTCACCGTGTTGACACATGGTCTGAACAGAGGAGATGAAAGGCTTCTTTGGAGAGGTAAAGCCTTTGCCACACTCGGCTAGAGAGTTGTTTTTCAAGCTCTGAAATATGTAATCCTTTGAGAGATTTTATAATGTAAAGAAAAAGAGGGCTGTGAAAATTAAACCAGAAAGTCAAGGTCGAAAACAGTCCAAGCCCCTAAGCTGAAACCTTTCATCTCCACGGAAAAAAGACTTTATTTTGCCCAAAAATTATGTGAGGAGGCAGCTCAGTGGTGAATATGAGTGACTAAATTTTAGCCCTTTTTATTGGAGACTAATCTCTAGGGCACCAAAAAAATTGATCAATAAAAATCAAAAGTTGCCCAATAAACATTCGTAAAATTGACCTAATTTCTAACTAAAATTGACGAAAAATATTTGATTTTAACTGAAGAAAATGACTAGTACGGAAGCACAGTGGATTTTTTGAGGTTTGAAAAGGGTTTGCGTTAAAAAATTCTAATTTTTACATTAAAACGGAAAAAATACGTATTTTTCCTCAATATTAACCAAAAATTGATTTTATTTATCTAAAAACCATAAGTTGACCTAACGAGTAAAAATTGACTGCCAACTGACCTAATTACTCCATATACAAAAATTAATTGCATTTTTGGGGTTTTTCTGAAAAAATTACCTTATAGTCAAAAATTGACTTTATTGACTTTTTGGTGCCCTACTAAAATCGCATCAAGGTTTCGCTTAAAATAGTGCTTAGCAATCCTTTTCCACCTATCCTAGAATATTTAGACTCCAAAGGTCCTAGTTGACCCACGAGTTCGGATCTCTCCCCCCCAGAGATTTTAAAGGTTTGAGCCATTAGTGTGACTTTTAAATTAACCTCTGTACATAACATAAGAGACGAGGGACAAAGGGAGAAAAAAGGAGGGAAGAAAGAGAGGCAAAAAGTTTTTCAAGAGGAAAAAAGTCTAAGTTTTGTCCCTTTAAAGTAGCTTTGATAGACCTTGAAAACTTCCCAACAGACAGACCCAACTCCTGACTCCGAAAATGTGGGCTTGAAACTTGGTGTCTCTAATGCGTCGTCAGCACATGTTGTTTTATTCAACAACAAGATCCATATCAAAGGGAGGAAACGTTTGGAAACTCATTTTCGGTTTACGTACTCCCGGCAAGTGAATCCTCTTAGCTGTTTTTGTATTTTGCATCCTCGAGAAAACTTGTTGTGGATGGAGCCGCATCTCGGTTAGGCTTGTCACTGTAATCTAATGAGATCTCTATGCAAATATTCTCTCAGCAACGCGATGGATACAGATCTCGAGGAAATATTTGGACGGAGGAGAGGGTGGGGTGGAAGAAATGGGGGTTTATCACGTAATTAACTATTGATTTTCCCAGCAGTTTGCACCAGCTCGAGGCTGGAAAATGATAACGAAGCAAAAAAAATATAATTTCCTGTGATTATGTGAAAGTTACACTTTCCAGAGAAAAAAGATTCCTCACGGCGTATTCTTCTTCGAATAGGAGAGATTGGAAGAAGGCAGAGAGAAAGAGAAATCTGTGGATACTACGCCTAAAGATTTTCGCAAAGAACGGATGCTTCTTTGTCAAAGCTGCTTATTATAAGCTTAATCCTTTATGCGTAATTCAATTATTATTTATCAGGAAATTCATTTAAAAGTTATGAGATGAAAATGTTTACCGACTTGATCTTAACAGGTTTTTAGATACGCCGAGTTGGGTAGAGAAAAGATGACGATTTTGATGGAAAACAGATATGACCCATTTTCACCAGCTTTGTAATTTAACACATGATTTTTGTATTTATTTTAATCTAAAATAAAAAAAGTTCAAAATATTAGACCGTAAGAAAAGTATTAAAATGGGTTGATTTTTTAAGTGAAGAGAGTTTCTTTGAAAATTAACAGTTAACTTTTTTCAAAAATTATTTTTAAAATCCAGAATGGTGGGATTATTTTAAAAATAGTGAAATAGCGTTTTTTCAAAATTTTAAGAGTTTCTAGCGTTTTTAGCAATCGCAAGAAAATTTATCAGAAAAATATTTTAAAGCTTGATGGTGAAAATTTCGCAACCTTGGACGAAAATGGGTTAAGCCGCGGGGAAAAAGTTTTCGTCTTCTTAAATTGCATGAAAGTCCGAACTTTGTAATGAGTTTCAATGTGTAATAAAACATGTGCCAGTCTCGTAAATGCTCAGGTTGCCTCGTGATTCTGCACTTTAGGCTTCATTCATATTAATGAAATGAAAAGAGTCTAGACTAGACAGCTGAGAGCTTTTGTAGTTAATTGTATAAAGTTACATTCCTAATTAAAATTTGCCTCGGAAAACCATGGCCTAGATGGTTCCTTTACCTCGAATGCAAACGACATTGTGAGGCTTTGAGACGGGTAAAAATAGCATGAAACGTGACTAACTCTGAAGGAAGCTGCTGAACTGAAAACAACCTCGTCAGGCAACTCTTCCCGCCCACGACGAGTTTTGCTTCTTCTCCGGTGAAAATAATTTATTCCGTCGTGAAAGATTTGGCGGAAATGGCTTCCCTCCAGGGGACAACTTTTAAGCACTACAACTTCAGGATTCAATTTGCGTAGTTAATTACTCCGTAATTGCTAGCAAAACTGTGCAGCAGTGAGCCCACGTGATAAATCGGCTAAAATTGATTGTTCAGCATATTCACGAGTCATGAAGGGTTTCTCTAGTCGAAGCCATTTATCAAACTCACACACCATAAATTCACCTGACACTGCACCACTTCGGGCTGAGCACGTTGCATCACGCTTATTTACTCCTGTCCTCTAGAAACCCTTTCGGGATGCATGCAAATGGGAAATAAATTGAATGCATGCACCGAGCACACGAGATTTGCTTCCCAGTTGATTTATTTACCATAAATCGATTATTTATTGGATTACTGGCCCATTATCGTTATCCCTCGAAATTGATTGAAAACAAACAAACAGACGTACGCAATCACTTTCATGTCTTACTTTAATCAATCCGCTTTTCGAAATTTACGGCACGTAACGAAACCAGACGGAACACGGCTTTCCAAGACGAGGTATTTTTAGAGAATGGAATTCCCACCAGTGGCGAGCGTCCAAGGTGCTCTCCCTAAATCTGGCACCTCGTGGCCTAAAGTAGGCTTCTTGAGATGGCAAGGGCTCCTGTTGCCTCCAAAGCTCCAAATAAAGTTCCCAAATTCAAAGTAGGCTCCCCCAGACCTTAATGTAAAATCTGAATTAGGTTCTTTTAATCACAAAGGAGGGTGAAAACTTCCTGTTACGGGAGTCAGTGCTTCCAAACTTCCAAAAGAAGAATAAGCACCCCTTGATCCAAAATAGGTGCCTCGAAGGCTGAAATAGACAACCTTGATTTGAATTGGGTGCCCTTAAAACCAAATCAGGCACTCCAAAATCCAAATTGGGCACCTTTTGACCCCCTTTTAGCTGTAATTGGCTTCCTTAGAGGTCTTTAGAGGTCTTTCAGTTGACTTCGCAGCTTCGGTTCAAAGGAAGGATGTCTTCATTAAGAAAAATAAGCCCCCTCTCTCTTCCCCATCTACGTCACTGATTTTTGACACTTTATTTACCCAATCAACGAACGTAAAAAGGTCGACTAGTGTGTATTTAAGAGCCCCCAACTGTTAATTTATCAGCCCAAATATTTTTAAAAATAAAAAAGACTCCCCTGATGCCAGACGGTCAAGAATCAGGGAAAAGGTAAACGAACGGAGGAAAAGTCTCCAGCAGAGGAGAGTGAATTTATTCCAGTTGCATGAAGCGACCCCAAATTTAACTGTTGCTCGGCCTATTATTACTGTACTGTTTCCATCCAGGCGTTTCTGAACTCTTGCCAAGTCGCTACGCAAATGATATTAGCATATTTTATTTAACAATCGGATTATACGGTTTACTCTTCACTTTGGTGGCACGCGCTCTGTCCCTCATCCCTCTTTAGCCGATTCCGTTAATGAGAAATTGATAAAATTATTGATATTTAATTCCAGCAACAGTCACAATCATTTGATTTTAAAATGGAAGAGTAATTAAACGCTTTCACAAGAGTTTCTATCGGGAATTTTCTCTTTCTGGAAACTGATGAAAGTCTAAATGAAACTTTCAATTAAAATTAATGTCAACAGAACTAGTCGGAAAATCATCCTTCTCTATAGCCCAATCTCCGTAACCAGGCAGAGAGAGACAGCAGGAGTGTAACTAGTCTCCTAAAATTTTTGGTTATCTCAAAATTTTTATGGGTCCTTCAAACGATCCTTTAAATATTGCTCAACCTTTCCAAGATCCCGTAAAAAATTTCTATAAACCCGTTAGGGTGTTTTAAAATTCCAAAGCTCACTTTAGGGTCACTTGGCTCAGTTAAGAAGCCGGAAAAAAATTCCAGAGTTACGCCACTGATGGGAATAATATGCTAATCAGGAATGGTGCCATTCTCAAATCAGTCCCGCATCATTGATTTGACGTAAAAGCCAAGGAATTCCCAGAACGGGATAAGTTCGTTAGTATCTCTACCTTTGTTCGCGCTTAAGAGGATTATTGCTTATGAAGCTTTTGAAATGTAGAAGTAAGGATGACATCTAAGTCAAATTTATGTGGATAATTCCATTTTCTGGGATAAACAAGACGGTCGAGAAAGTAGATCAACTGGTGGTCCTTTCACCAACAGCGTCAGTGAGTTTAATGGAGCCTGCTTCTTTGTTTCCCTGAAGTTTTTAATAAAGTAAAGAGGGTCTGTCAAAGCAATTCTTGTTCAATAGCTCGTGAAAATCACCAGGACATTGCTCCTTAAACCCCTTTCTCTGGTATCTGAAATTCCAAGCAAACTTTTCGTTTGCTTTACGGACTTGAGTTAGCTCAAGCTCTTCCCTAATGACGTTGCAGCCAGTACGTTTCCGGTAATTGTTGCCAAACTCGCTCCTATCACAGTCATAAATCAAGTGGGGCTTATGAACATTTATTATTACGAGACATCGGACCGATGAACGTTGTCATATTGCAGAGCATAGATTTTAGGATTTTCGGAAAAGCACTTGATACTAAATATAAATACAGAACCTGATTGGGTGGTTACTTGGCTGGTATTTGGCTCCAAATTGGTAGTAGTTTTACTTTTCCCTGGGCAATGAAATTGAATTTTGAGCAACCCTGACAAACTGGGACAAGTTTTGGGTAAGAAGTAAAACTTTTCTAGTCCGGATATGAAGTTAACTTTTATGGAACGGATGGGTAGTGGAAGTTGGAAGCTATGTGATCTGGGGAGTTTCAACTTTCCCTCCGATGCTCTTTACCTTTGCTTCATAGTCACAAGGCTGAATTAATAATTGTGAAATTAAGTAAAATTAATTATTTGGCCTATCTTGGGGGAGTTAAAGTTTAAAACTCGGAAAACCTGGTGGTTTTATTAAAATTTCACCTCTATGACGGGATTTTTGCTGTTGCGGGAGAATCGTTTTTAGCAGTTTTATCAACTTGAAGTTACTAGAAAATTAAGTTAACTCGGATGATGCTGACAGTTGTTGACAGTCCCAAAAATAGAACTGTAGGTAATAATTTTTTTTCAATAATCAAAATCCAGAAAAAAAATCCGCTTTTCACTGCCAAGATTGATAACTTCTCAGAGCAGGACGGATTTATATTAAGTAGGTTTTCTTCATGACAAGTTTTACAGCTTAAAACTCAAAAACTAAGGCTCAGTTTGACAGGAGAAGCCTTGATTTAAACTGATCCTATCAGCTGCGGTGTATTCATTTCCTTTGAACCTATTTCATGAAATGACAGTCTAAAAGGTTTTTTTAGTGCGCAACAGGCAACCCAAAACCATAACAAAAATCGCTTTCTTTTCGTCTTTTTATGAACTTTTATAGGTTACATATTTGTCTTTAGTTATTGAGGTGATTTTTTGCCTAAACTCATTTTATCACGATTGACTCTTGACATCAAATTTTCGGTTGAACATTAAACGCGAAAAAAATAAGTTTACCTCTGTTTTCTAAATCTTCCACTGTTGTTTTTCCTTTGGTTCACTTTTGAGTCGAAGTATTGATGAAAACTCACTCTGAACATGAAAGTTAGGTACTCCTTAAAATTCTAATAGCCTTAGGTTTTTACAGATGATAATGTATTCATTATATCTCACAACATTTTGATGCTCACTTGAGCTCTTAATTCAATTCGGACCGTCACAAAGCACTTAATATTTGATTTATGAGCTTCCCTTCTCCTACCAGTAAATAATTCGCTAGCTACATAAGTTATTTATATTTTCTATTTGCTTAGACACACATCAATCTCGCCAAAAGCACTAATTTTGTACAATTCCTTTTTCCTCTGCAATTTTCACATTTCTCCTTCGACGCTCATTACTTCGATCACTAGTGGGGTTGTTACTACTTTTGGAACTCACAGGGTAAATCGGGAGCTTTTCCCTTTTCCGACCGATTTGAACAAACGTCTGAGGCAGACTGAGGCAAGTTGCAAGTCTGGCGCTTGATTTCGAGCCAGTCTCCACAAAGTCCTACGTCTGCACGACTGGCGTTGGGAAATGTCGTACATGCGCGCTGAGAGAGAGTTTCCCGAAGCCGGTTCTCTCTGTTTTGGTTTTCACGGCGCTTTTATGAATGAAAACAACTGGTCGCTGGTGAAAAGGGCTATATTACTGTGCCGAGAGTCGAGAATGTTGTTCTCGCGCAGTGAATGATGTATCACTCTACCTTGACATTGCCGTTTGTGAGATGTGATGACGTCAGGGAAAGCGGGAAAGGACGTAGCTTTGAGCGCCGAAACACATATCAAAGGAGAATGTGAAAGGGATTGAAAGAGATACGCTGATATAAATAGACCTTTTCTCGGTACTTGGCGTCCGAATCGGGATCAAATAAACGTCTCGGAATCGCCCTGAGAAATTCCCTTTTTGCCATCAACTAAAAGCATATTCGATTTTAGGCGCTGGGACCGTCGGGGATTGACTTGATGTGGCAATTCAATCAATATCTGTCTGTCTAGCTGGTTTCTCCTTTGAATGAAGTCGCACAATATTCTTGACTTTATAAAGAGAATTTCAATGTGTCCATGGAAAGCTCTACATGCCATGTAAAGTCCCATTGCTGCATCCATTTGGATGTAAAATGTCTAAGGATTTGGGTAAGCTATAGGGCTATAGAACTCCATAGAATCGGAGTACGTTTAATATACTCTTTAAATAACGTAATTTTCTATGTTTTATTCCTTTCAAGACCAAATATCTCCCAAAACTTATTTTTGCGGTCACTTAAAATTTGCAAAACTTTTATTTTCAAGGTAAACTGTCTTTTAAATGGAGGTTCTATCAGAACGTATGAATACCAGTTTTGAGAGCAAGAAATAAGTCTTAAAGCCTCAGAATAACGTAATTGATTTTTAAAGAATAACTTAGAATCAAGATTCTTCTCTTTTTTGAAATCTCAAATTAAAAACGAATTTTAACAAAAATTTTTCAGAAAAAAAATCAGCCACCTTTCTAATTTTTCCAGTAAAAAATGGGCACCAGGAGGCAAAAAAAAATCATTTTTAAACCCAAAACAACAAAACTCTGCCAAAGTGTGCTTCTAGGTGTTGTCGTCTATGATCCTGTTCTATATCTCAGTCCAAATCATTAACTTTTGAATCTCGCAAGGCGTCTTGAAGGCTAAAAGGAGAACCAGCCATTATTTTGCAACCCGATAGCATCTGTTTATCCGCCATGAGCTTGCTCATCAGCACTATCTTCCATCGCTCAATTTATGACCTAACCCCTACTAAAATTTGAGCATTTTGCAACAAAATTCCCGTCAACCATGAAGATGATCTTTTGCGTGTTTATAAAATCACTCAAAATCGTAAAATGCTCCCAATGGTACTTATTTTTAGATTTTACAGCCCAACACCCGAGCTCGGTGCAATTCAAAAGGTCTCGCCCTCCCGCGCCCAGTCTGCTTTATTTTACGCGCTTTTTATGCGAAACCATTTAATTAAATTATCGACGCTCGAATGGGAAATCGTACAAAGATGGCAAGGATGAAACACTGATTGGGACGTTTTTCCGGATTCTGCATCATTGTGAGTCTCCGATTGAATATGCAAATCGGAAATTACACTGTATCAATGGCTTCTGCAGATCTGTTAAATGAGCGGAGATGGAACAAGAAATGAGGAACTTTACAATTTAATTAAAAAATGGCGCAGGGAAGACGAAGCGGAGGAAGTCAAGTGAAATCGAGTAATTTTCAACAATTATCTTAGCGATGAGTGTTTTAATTGAAATGCACACTTTTATGAGTGGAAGAGCACGCTCTCGTGTTGAAATCATCTTCCAATCGAGTGTAGACGTATTTTCAGTAAAGTGCCTTTCTGCTACATTAATGACTTCCATCATACTTACGCTCAGCTTCAGACACATCCACTGAATTTTTACGATTTTGTCTGTCTGTCGGAGTTCCTCGATGGGGCCCTTGAACCCGTGATAAAACTCTTTAGCTCTTAAAATTTTTAACCTTGGCATACTTTAGGGTCCCCTAGGGGTATGAGATAGAGTTCATGTGTGGTTCCATTTGTGTGGTTTTCTAGATTAAGCCTCAGCAACAATATACATATTAGATCAGGCAAAAAAAAATGTCATACAACGAGAAAACCCTCCTGGTTACGCTCCTGATGATTTTCCGGGAAAACTCCAGATTTCACAAAACAACATGCAGTTTCGAAATTTTCGCTGATCAAATAGGTAGATGGACAGACAGACGGACAAACAGAAAGTTCGACTCAAAAATAGTTTTTAAATTTTAGTTTTATTTTTAAACGTTTGGAAAAAATATTCACTTTCGTTGTAGCTCTAGTTCGCAAAGTTCCATGCCTTCAGCTCATCTCTCGGCTTTCCAGATTCTCCCATCCCCGTCATTTGGCATCCCAAGGTTCCATGAAAAATTGTTATTGCTCGTTTCCTCTGCGCGAGAATGAAAATGAATGAAAATTTTTACAGCATCGGAATGCGTCGCTTGAAGCATTTTCCCTCCCCGCCAAATAAATCGTCCATAAATCGACACAAAAGTAAATAAACATGGGAAAACGGGATCGGCACCTTGCTTCATAAGCTTTTGCGCGCCTTTGTCATCACGCCTGGCTACGGAATTGTCGAGAGACAAACTCCCGCGAGCTGGGAATTTATGGAGCACCCTGGTTGGCGGTTTTTCCTCGAGATTTCAATAAAAAGTTTCCGCTTGGATATTTGCATACTTGCCAGCTAGCGGGTACATTGTTTACTCGCAGCGAAAGAATGAAACTTCCAAGTTGTATTTTGAAGGATGAGATTACAGATATTGCAAAGTTTGAATGGGAGATTTGCGCCTGGAGTGTATGCAACGTGCATGACGTCAGAAAAAAAAAACTCGAGAGCTCTGAAGCCTTGATATAAAAAGTTTTCTAAACGTTAATAAAATTCATTTGACCTCCGGTTTTTTGTTTTGTTCTTACCGCCGGCTTTTTCTACCAAAATTGAAACTCATTTACATATTTTGTTTTCCGCTTTTCGACTCGATTAGCTCGTAGAAGCCTCATGGCGAAGGACTGGAGGAAATAATGGAATAGTATTTTTAAATGAAAAAGTTGCCAGATGGAAATACTAACGAATTATAAAAAATTCTTTGGGAGAAAAAGGCGATAGATAGAAAAAGCTTCTTGTTTTTTTAGAACAGAGTAAAATTTATTCCTGGATGAGGCCGTCAGTCCTAACGAGTGCCTACCAGGCCCAAGTTTTTGTGAAAGCGAACTATATTTAGGTCGCTTAGGAAAGTCGTTTGAATCTTGAAAAGTAATGCTAGAATTCTGAGAAAAGATCCCCCATCCAAAATGTAGTAAAAGTGGCTTTTTCTCCTCAATTTGAGAATTTTAGATCCCAGACAGGTGCTCAAGAGCCAATAAAATTTGCAAGTCCCATTTTTGGAAAAAAATTGGTCCATAAAAGCGTACGAATGAGTTGGTAAAAAGTTCTTGTAAACAAGTCTCCCCCCGGCCAGTATGGAACGGGGAGACTGCGGACACACTCAAGTCTTCTCGCAAGTCTCCCCGCGCGGGGAGACTGGGAAGAATTTGAACAGGCCGGGTCAATTTTTGACCCGGAAGTAAAAATTTCAGGTAGAAATGCTTGTTCTTTTTCCAAACTTTACTTCCAGACTACAAACTGGACGGGGCAAAGATGTGAACAAACGAAAGTTGGCGGATCGGCAAATTTTTTCACACAGGAAGGGAGCCAAAAACATTACCCGGATGTGACCTTCCTGTTTCAGAACGACCTGCTATTAATTTAGTGAATTTTTAGTCGAAAAATATCTTGAAGAAACCTATCAAGTGGTTGAAACCTAAACTGGCACCCAAAAAGCCCTCATCCTGAACTCTGCCTGTCCTCTCTTCTCTGGCCTCACACAACTTCCTGTACATCAGGTCGACTTTGGCCACATCTATCTCACTAAACTCCTTCCTCTGCCCAATTTTAGCGCTCTTGTCCAGGGGCACTAGCGTGGGCTTTCCGTTCCGGGTAAAGGCCATACTTGAATAGTGCAATATACTGTTGTAGTCGTAGGGCAGGCCAAAGTCGGTAATTACTGAAGTGCTGAACTTGTTGAAGTTGTCGAGAGAGTCGTCCCTGATGTTTTCCCAAACGACCTTCACGTACTCGTCCCGATTGGCCGCGCTGTGCTGGTGATAGAAGCCGAGGGTGTGCAGGATCTCGTGGACGATCGTGCCCACTTGATTGAGACAGAGAGGAGACTGCAAACGGATACTCTGCTCTCCCCCCACCATCCCGATTATGGAGGAGCAGCCTGGCCGGTTGACGAAGCGGATGTAGTTTTTGTCGTCCTTTTCCTTCGGCCGGAACCTGAGACACGTGCGTCTGTTGAACTCATCAATGGCCTTTTTGATGTTGGCGGAATCTTGTTCGGTGAAATTCGCCCCTATGATGTACGGAACTACACCTAGTGGCCAGCGAGTCCTCGGGTTAATATTGCCGTTTCTTCTGAGGGGCAGCTCGATGTCTCCTTCGAAGAGCCCACTGAGCTCCCAAACGTTGCTCCCACTCTCCGGATTCCACCCCTCGATTGCCATTGCTACCTCCTTTTCTCTGTCAATGGCAGCCGAGAGACAGCTTTCGAGCAGCAGGAACAGGAAAAACGGAACCATTTAACTTCAAAAGGCTCTGACTGTGCTCTGACTTTGAAACTCAAACTCCGACTGAAGTGTGTACTTTGCAAATATTATCGCCATGAGCAAGTACTTGTAGAACTTTGGAGGTGTGCGAAGCAAGCTTCTGGCGTGGAGAATTTGAAACTGAGTAGTGTTTGTTTGAAAACCTCATATGGTACGAGAACACTCTGACATTCTTCAGATTAGACGTTTTTGGAATCTCAGTATGAGCCTTTTGGAGTCTGAAGATGGTTTTAAATTTTGTAGGAGTGTCTTATTTCTTTGTCGGTCTGAAATCTGTCCGTATTTATAAACAAAACCTATCCTGATTCTTATTTTACGCCTTCAAAAGTTTGCCTGATTTAAGCTTGAATGCCACAATGTACGCTGAAAATCAAGAACTACAAATGGAGAACATTTTTTAGTTTCATAAAATATTCCACTTCATCTCGTAATCATCATCAATAAAATTTTCTTTAAAAAAACTCAAATCAAGAGAAGTAAGAGATCCCAATTTTACACCTTATAGCTAACTATGACCTCTATTTAGTTGGTATTTCACGAAAAGGAAGCTTTGTTCCACAACATGATGTTTAAGCCTCCACAAGACCCATTTTACCGAGGCAAGATTTCACTTTTTTTTGTTCAAAGTTAAAACATTCTAAAATCTCTAAGTTGATAAAGTTTATTAGCTCTTCCTTGCCTCACACTGCTTCTCGTACATCGCATTAATCTTGGCCACGTCCGTCTCGCTGAACCCATTCCTCTGGCCAATGTGCGCGTTTCCATCCAGGGGCACAAGGGTGTCCTTCCCGTTCTTTGAGAAACTCTTCCTGCTGTAGTGCATGACGCTGTTGTAGTCATAAGCCTGCCCGAAGGTCCCGACTTTCACGGAGTCGTATTTCTTGAAGTTGTGCTGGTGGTCCTGCTTGATGTTGTCCCACACAACCTTCACGTACTCGTCCCTGTTGGTCGAGGCTTGCTGGTGATAGAAGCCGACGCTGTGCATCAGCTCGTGAAGAATAGTTCCGTGACGCAAGCAGCCTGGAGTCTGCAGAACTAGTTTCTGCCTGCCTCCCCTCATTCCCACCATGGTGTGGCATCCAGTTCCGGTGGCGAAAAAGACGTAATTCCGCTCTCGTCTTTTCTTCGGCCTCAACTCAAGACACGTCTTTTCGTTGAACACGGCCACAGCTTCCTCGATCAGCTGTCTATCGGCCTCAGAGAACCTCTTGCTTATCTTGTATGGGATGACACCGTAGGGCCAGCGGTACCTTTTGTTCTTCAAGCCGTTTCTTCGAAAGACGTCCTCGTCAATGTCCCCTTCGAACTGCCCGCTGAGCTCCCACACGTTGGTCTCGTTATCGGGACTCCACTCGTTGATGGCTTCGGCCACTTCTGCCTCCTTCTGGGGGTCCAACACGGTTGAGGTAGACGAGTAGACTTTAAACAGAAGAAAAACTAGTACGAGCAGCATTTTTATGGAACCTCTGATGTCGATAGCGAGCCTCTAAATGAAATTTTCACGCCCGAGGAGGCTGCTTTTGAATCACATTTTCCCGTAAAGTTTCGCCTTGTGTGATTTCAAGATAGGAATAGGAACTTTATTAAGTTCATGAGTACATTAGGGTCCATTTAGACGATGCATTTCGAAAAGAAAATTGCACTGACCTCGATAGAAATTATTGAAAACCCGAAAAATCACCCATTAGAAAATCTAGAAAAAATAATAGGGATAACGAAGGAAATAAAGGTGACATGAAGATTTGTAGTCAAACAAGCAAACACAAATTAACATTTATGAAGAAAACTTTTTATGAGGTCTTTAAGATTATTTATTTGACTTCTTAATGGTGTATGGCTTAAACTTCTGTCGTGTGGAAACTGCAAAAAAATTCATCTGATAGTAAAAAGGAAAAAAACCCTAGTAAAAAATTGTTTGTTGAGTTTGGGGAGCACTAGTTTTTTTGTCAGGTGATAAGACAAGAAGGAGACAAAAATTCAAGTAAAGGTGAAAAATTGGTTTTCGCTGGAAACTGATAATTTTTTAAAAAGAAAAACCGTGTAGAAAACGAGTAGAAATTTGCCGAAAATATTCAATATTTACTTTTCCGGTCAAATCCGGCCCAATCGAATGTAGTATACACCAGAAATGAGAAAAACCCCTTTTTCTCGCTTTCGGTTGTTTTCTTAAAATTTTCTAGAAGTGACACAGGGTTAAGTTCGCACGTAAAATGTGTCTTTAAATATTCCAACAAATTGAAATTATGAAAATTCTTCTTCAATGTTGCATTTCCTGTCAAAGCCTAATTCGATTCCAGCACAAAGAAAGCGCACAAGAGCCTTCAAAGTATTGTGGGGAAACAAGGAGCTTTATTTGCATGAAATCATCATTGTTATGCGGCTCAATAGAGAGTTCCTCGAGTGCAAAGTCAATAATATCTGGATCAAGGCCCATTGTTGGCTCCTGAAGGCAACATAATAATGGAGCTAATGCGAGCCAAGTTGTTTTTTCTGTGGAATGACAAGCACCAATCTCGCTTCTACTCCAAAGGCCCGGAGAGAGGCAGCAGACAGTGAATTAATTTATGGAGCAAAGTGGAAGCAAAGAAAAACAAAATGCCTCTTCATTATGCGCGGCTGCGATGACAGACACGAAAGTAGGGACAAAACAAAAGGACGATACACCTCCTCTCAGACACTGGTGGTCTTGTACCTCAAATTTGTCACAATCATGTTCTCGTAGAACGTCTCTCTTGTGCCGCTATATCAATGCTGGAGGAGGAACTTCACCTTCGAGTGGCTGCTCGTAAAGTTTATCTCTTCCGTCCGTCAGCCATTTGAATTCGTGGCTCGTCCAGATAAAAAGCTGCTAATAATCCCTTACTCAATCGCTCGCTTCACACTTTCGACGGCTGCATGCCATCGATCGGATTGGAGTAGTAAAATTATAACATAATCAATTGAATCCATTGATGCGGCTGGGGAAAGAGCACCATAAAAGCGCCATTAAAAAAATACATATTAATCGGAGAGAAATAATTGAATGCATATCGAGGAATGCTGCAGCGGCATCCAATCATAATTATAACATAACAGCGATTATAATCTGTGGAATACTGCTTGATTCACATTCTCTCGGATTGACATAAGCTATCTCGGAGCGCATTAAAACATTTTGTTGTTTTTTCCCATTCATTGGGCAGACTTCGAGACTTTTGCTTTTGTTTGAGGTTTGTGGAGAACGTTGAGAGACGTTATTAAAAGTATTTACTATTTTTCAAACATTGAAAAAATTTGAAGCAACTTTTTTTGGTCTTATGGAGGAATTTTTTTCAAGCAAAGTAGTTCTAGAGCTAGAAGTTTTCGAAGAAGAACACCTATATTTTTTGAGAAAATGACATGAGACTTAAAAAAAAATTATTAACTCAGAAAATGTTTCTCCTTTATTCTCCAAATAGAGATTAAAAAGTATAAAGTCCCAACCTGAAAATTTTAGTCAGTCCCTTGAACTGTCAATAAGCCTCCCAAACGATTTTGGGGCCAAGCTTCGGAGATTTTCGTAGCTCCCTAAGCCCTTTTGAGGGCTCCAGGAGCTGAAAAGAGATGAATAAAAATTTTCAGTTTAATTAGACGATTTTTGGTAGATTTAGACGGGCTTTACTTTTTGGAAATTTTGACCGTTCAAAGGAAAAAAATTACCGCCAAAGGAAATGTATGGAGACTGGGACTTTATATAATTATTACTCTAAAATCCTCCACCCCAAAATTACGTTACAAGTAGGACTCAGTCAAGGCTGAAGTCCAACGTCCACATAGTTATTTTGTTTTGTACAGATTTTAGGCCTTGAACGAGGTTTTGAAATCCACTCCAGGATAAAAACACGGAATTGTATCTCTCTAGTAAGTAGAAATGATTTTTAAAAACCCTTCCTCCTCTAAAATACTTCTTATTAACTAAAAACAGTTACACACCTATTTTTACTATCTCACAGAACTCCAGAATTTTTTGCAGACCAGTCGAAGAGGTCTCTGTGTCTTCGAGTTACTCTGAATTTGGGACGAGAGAAAATTCCTGAGATTCCTACTGTGAGTCTTTAAATCAATTTCCTCAACAATCGACATCAATCGGATTATCTTTTGAAGCATCTTGTCTCCGACATTTGTAATGCCGATGAATGGAGTGATGTTCGTAAATATTTGACCGTTCCATCCGCATTATGTCCCGAGGACCAACAAAACATTTTCTCAAGTTTCGCTTCTGTCACACTTCCGAAAATGATGTGGGCGCCCTTTGATCCGTAATCCTGTTTCGATGCTACTTGACTTCCTTCGCGATATTGTTTATGAAGCATGATAGGGCTTGAAACATTAATAAGGGAGACCGACAGTCCGCTAATCCTCCTCATTAACGCTGATTGGGCGTAGTTAATTGAGATTTCGCTCAAATACCCGAGCCGTCTGCGCCGATTTCGAAGAGAAAAAAAATCACTTGACATGAAAGGCACATTTCATTCAATTAAACAGCTCTCGGGTCGGTTTCAGAGACAAAAACGGGAGAAAGAGATACTGTAATAAGCACGACAATTGTTCTGGTTGCTCTGTGTCTCGTTATTATGCTCAGCAGAAGCGGGTGGGTAGCACGAGTCAATGCAATTACTTGGAACGCGCATATGACTGGGCGTTTAACATTCCATTGACCTCGCCGTATCGGCAGTTGACTCGACTCGAGCTCGTAACAGGGTTTCTTGCAACGAAAAACATTAATCTGCTGATGACTGTGCCGGTGCTGGTGTCGGGCTCTAATTGAGTGAATCTAAAAGCAATTTTGTTACTGTCTCGTGAGCGTTTGATACGCTGGATGTACTGTGGGGTCACGTAGTTTCGGGACTTCCAGAACAAAACCAAGGAACATGATTTTTTAAACTTTCCCAAGATGTTTTCACACAAAAGCTTAAATTTACCCCCAATGAAAATTTGCGTATTTTTAAAGTTAAGAAAACAAACTAAAATCCTTAAAACCCTCAAGCCACCCAACCACCTGATTTCACTCATGGAGTCATGTAAAAATGTAACCTTAAAATAAAGGTCATCTGAGGTCATTCACGAAGATCTCTAGAGTTCTCCTAGGACCCCCTAAAGAGCCTAAGTCTTTCAAGGGGTTTTCTAAAGTGAATTTGAAAAACGACGGCCATTTTTTATTTCAATGATATTAAAACTTCTCTTATTTGACGAGTAAATCCAAAGCTTCGAGCCATGAATATTATCGAAAAATATTCAAAAAAACTCCTCATCACTTCCCTCCTTCCACTTTTCTCGACACAAGATCCTTAAAGCTTCAGTTCTACTTACTCCTGAGTCTAAACTTCATAACATCTTAATAGTCTCGAAATAGCTTTCTTCCCATATTAATCCATTAGTATCGTAATTGCGTGTCTTTGTGGGGCTTTGTCTAGATACTGGTTCCATTAATTTCTCAAAAATATGTCAAGCTCTAGTCTGCCATCCTCGACTAGAAGATGAAAGAACTGGTTCAAGCAAATAGTTTGGAATTCCATCCCCAAACTTCCATTCAACATCTTGCTCTCACATTTGCATATACCTCCCAGAATCCGGCTTTTGGGGAAAGATCCATATCGAGAAACGAGTTTGGTGCAGTTGCCAGCAACGTTGAATCTCATTCAGGAAACCCGAACCACAGCACTGCGCTGTGCCGGCGGCGGAAGAACACTTATGGCCCGAGTGTAAAGCAAAGACATTTCATACGTGATGCCATAAAAGGAGGCATGCGTCTGCTCCTCAGCAATCGAGAGTCCAGTTTAAGCACCGGCCATAATCCAGCGAGGCACCGAAAACCCATCACGCAGACCTGGGTCACGAAAGGCAGAAGCTGCAAAAGCGTCATGATTTCGGAATTGCGCCAGGCTTCAGGCGGCATTCAGCCAGATGGCATCCTTTTTTGGAACCGTGCATGAGTGGCAGGTGAGCTTTGCTGGCAGGAAATTAGCTTGCCTCTCTTTCGGTTGTAAAAAGTGCAGATTTACTGCGATGATAGCTGCTTGTTTACGATACATGAAATCACGAAGAGCTTCTCCAGGGGTGGACTCGGCGGGGGCTGAGAAATTCCACTCGTGATTAATTACGGCTCTTCTCTATGCACTTTTGTTCTGCCGACCCGGTCCCACAATCGAACAATACTGGAGGGAACAGGTAACCATTAAAACATTCCTTCACATGGTCGGCACAATAAAAGGGACAAGACACGATGATGATGATGGTAATGATCAGAACCGAAACTAAAACATTTAACCAAAATAAATAAACAATCAGTGTAGAGGGGCGTTAGGACTGAGATTTATGGGGCTCTAACCTCGGACCCCGCTACCATTCTGTCGACCACAGTTTTTATAACATTTCACATGTGATGTTGCGTAAAATCTGGTTGCTCGCGAAATTCATGAATTCGACTTTTTCAATAAATATTCATATTTTTTAGCCCAACTCGACTGTGAATCCGAGAAATTTGAATTTGTTTGGATTTAGGGTATCCATTCGTTTAACACAGCATGCGTTTTTCACTCGGTTGATTTTCACCTCTTCATGTCAACAATTGGTAGAATCAATACGAAATTCCGCGCCATTCGAGATTTATTTACTGAACAAAATTCTATGAAGAAAGTATTTTTGCAACTCGAACGTTTTTCTTGCTCCTAACCCATTTCGAACCGAGTATGGAACGGCTCTTGACCCATTTCGTCTGAAGCTGGATTGACTTTTGACCCATCTTGTACCAGGAATAGGTCGTCAGTCGTCACTTAACCAATTTTATCTCTGGAATAGAACTTAATTCCCCCTGTACCGTAATATTTTTTGAAAGCTAAATTTTAGCGTCCGAAATCAGAAGAAAAATTTTTGGAAATTAAAAAAAATTCAAAAAGACTCATTTCGTATTTTATTTCGTTGATTTAAATTTGAAAAAATTAAATCAAAATACAAAATCAAAGATTAACTAAAAGAAGTGCATTTTCTCGGGTTTTATTTTAAGGGAAACTAATTCGAGAATTGAATGTATAGAATTTCAATTATGTAAGATTACAAAAATGTAATTTTCCTTAACAATTTTGATTTTCAGCTCAATCGGACCAACGAAAGCTTTCCCCGATTTAAACTTTGGGGCCCCCACTCGGCCCCCTTAAGTGATAGGAACATACATGTGTTCAATGATTTGCTAGATTTAATGTGAATAACAACATATCAAAAATTCAGCTAAATCGGACGAAGTATAAGGAACTTTTATACAACGGGTTTTCTCCCCTCACTCCCCCCTCTAGAGAAAATGAGGGTCTAAAATGTCTAACCTCCTACTCTACGGACCATGCCCTACACGATGAAGAAAACCACAGGTCTCTGTCCTTTCTGGTTCTTGAGTTAGAAAGTTTCGGATGGACAGACGGACGGACATGGCAGATGCAATAATGCATTTTTCTCTATCTGAGGAAAAATGCACTAAAAGATAAAAAGTACTCAAATAAAAATATAATCAATGGTACGAAATGGGTTTAAACTCCCAGAGAATCGTCACCAGGGACACGCAGTAAATAAAATGGAAAGCGTAAAAATCAAGCACTCTATTCCTAATCTCTTAATAGTGTTACTGGAAGGTCGACAGGACTCCAAAGTCCACCCGCGCCCACGCTGAGCTCTGCTTTCAGCACCGCACCACCAGAGCATGTGGGAGTGATTTCTTTGTGTCGGTATTTTTGGGTCCAATTCGAGAAATCAATCACCGTCAGTCTCCCATTTGACCTTGCGATACAAAAGTAGCCACTCAATATCGAGACGGAACACATCATGTCAGATAATATGATGAGATATTGCATCCAAGCACAACAAAAAGGCGATAATCACCTCATAATTAGCGACTTAGCATCGCTGAGGAGGCAGAGAAAAGGTTTACAAAATAAGCTGCTTTTTACAGCTTTTGGACAATCGACATTGATTTTATTATGACATAAAATATGTCGAAACTGGAGACCGTTATGAATGAGTTATGGCTTCAATGGGCTCGTTATAGAACCAGGCTTTGTTTCCCAAAACCGTACTTTTAGAACGGCCATGGCTTGGGAAAATTGTTTATACCCTTTCTTGAAACCTAACAGGCCTTGCTTGTTGACTTTCGCTCCTAGATTACGTGATAACATGTGCAATTCCTTTCTAGAAATGCTATCGGGAGTAGGGCTTTCTTCGCTGCGTAAAATTCTTAGAAGTTTGGATTCACTTCTCATGAAGATTTTAAAGTCATGTACTCTCTTAATTCTTTACAATGACGTAGTTAGAGATCTTTACGATGAATGCCCCTGGTACTCAATTAGGCACTCCTAGAGCCGAAATTGGTTCCCCAAAGACTTCCATTTAGACGTTTTTCGAGCTAATTGGGTAAAAGTGGCATCCTTTTAAAAATGAAGGTGGCTCCAACTACCCCAGTCCCGCCACTGACTCCCAGGAAAGTTCGGCAAAACACCCTCGGGCTGTTACACGAGCTCTTGGGAGGCACGTCCTTGAACATCGAGAAATTTCGATAAACATTCCAGCGAACTTGCTCCCATTCATCCCGAGACTGAGGTTTTCTCATCTCGAGCAATAATTTATTCTTGATGAGCGAAGAAATTCCAACACCTACCTCCCTTTTGTTCCTCATTCTCATCTCTCTTATATTATCATCATCGGTGTATTTTGTTTCTTCTGATTTTCACAACACAGAACCGGCGTTTTTGTTCCATAAATTAAGGTCGTTTGTACATTGCGTTCGATATTGGAATGTTGACGAGGTACACATGTAATCCGCTCTCTGTGGCATTCTGTATGGGAGGAATCTTAGCGCATATGTGCACCCTGCTTTGAATAAAAACATGTTTAAAGCTAAGTCGGAGACGAACGCTTTTGAGAGTATTTTCAATTTGGATCAATTTGAAAATCAGTTTTGGTAGAAACTTTCTGAGACCTTATCTCAGGACCTTTAGGTCATAGAGGATTACTTTTTAAATATGTTTTACTGGATTAAATGCCATCAAACGTTCGCCAGAGCCTATATAATTTTAATTTTCCCCCATATGAACTTCTGGGCCTCCCAGCTTCGTCTTTATAAAAGATCGAGATCCAAGAGTTTCTTTATTTTGCACAAAATACAACATACGAAAATTTTAGACCAATCGAATACAGCATTTAGAAGTTTCATATAAACAATTTTCTTACCTTCGAGACTAAACAAGCAAGATGCAAAATTTCAGGTCTCTAACCTGTGTGAAAAAATTTGCCGATCCGCCATTTTTCGTTTGTTTACATTATTGTACAGTCCAATTTGTAGTCCGGAAGTAAAATTTGGAAAAAGAAAAAGCATTTCTACCTGAAAGTTTTTACTTCCGGGCCCAAAATTGACCCGGCCTGTCCAAGTTTTTCCCAGTCTCCCCGCGCGGGGAGACTTGCGGGAAGACTTGAGTCTGTCCACAGTCTCCCCGTTCCATACTGGCCGCGGGGAGACTTGTTCACACTGGGTAGTATTTATATTTTTGAAGCCTTTGATCTCGACGGAGAGAAAGATGGACGGACAAAATGTGTTTCACATGCTGAAAATGCAATTTAAAAGTCCTATAATGCCGACCAGGAGAATTTTTGTAGAGTTAGACAGTGGGAGAAGAGGAACTAGGAAGAGAACTGATAAAGGAGGAGGAGGAGGAGAAGAGCGCACCAGACACCTCTGAAAGAAACCTCGTATCGAATTACGTAATCAAACTCCACCGTGACGATTTTAGTTTTATGTTGCTCCATTCATGCTTTTTCCTCACAAAACGCTCTCAAAGCCCTGCCTGCGTAACGAGATTCACGTTGGATCGGATCGGATTTAATTCAATTTTTCAATCCAGCTTCAGAGCGGCAGCATGCGACTTTTGCCTGGCATTGTTGAGGTTTTAAAAGAGTATAAAACGGGCTCCGATAGCTCGCTCTGCATACATTGTGAAACACTATGCTGCTCGCATGGGCGTTCTTAATGCCATGAAGCAGCTTCACAATGACTGCCTGGCTCCATGTCAGCGATCATAACTGTCACGTAATATGGACACTGACGATTTTTGTTGTGCATACGTATATTTTGACTTTTCATGCGTGAACGTTTCACATCTGACTAACTTTCAATGCTGAAGCGACCGCATTTTCTTTCTTCAGAATCAATTGCGTGAATGACGGGAGCTACGCAAGCGAATTCTGACGAGGGCAGCGAGCCCATCTCAGGTTTCGGCGTGCAGATCCCACAATAGATAGAGTGTGGGATAAGGGAAGGGGCCTTTTTCCGTCCATCAGGAGATTTTTATGAGGATCATAATTTCAATTTTGTGAGGCAAAAAATTAAGACAAGAATTTATTTTCACTCTGTCTAAGAAAATATGGACTAAGCAGGCGAAAATTCGGGGGTTATACTTTTACTTTCTAATGAACTTTTTTTTGAGCTTATTAACATCCAAGAAAATCAAGAAAAATGTTTTGAAACATTTTTGAAAAGAAAATCGACATGAATCAGGCTTTTTTGAAAATTTGATAAATAAATACATTATTTTTCAGTTCCAAATTCTCCAAAACACACAAATATTTTTTGAAAAATTTTAACCTTACTCGGGAAACCGAAAAAGTACTTAATGGTTTAAAACGAACCGAACGACAAATTCAAAAATATTAATCATTTTTTTACAACCTTTATCCTGGGATGTCCGGTTTGAAGGTATCCTGAAGAACAGGAAATTAATTCTACTCTACCCTAGAACTTTATTTAAAGCCTTGAAGATTTTATTACCAGACAAATATTCCTTCAGCCGAAGCTCGTGAATTTCTGAAGCATCCCCAAAATCTAAAATCTACCGTTAGCCAATCAAAACTTATTCCCAAAGGTTGCCATTTTTAAACAGTAAATTTTTGTAACCTCTTTTGCTTAAAATTTTCCTAAATAATCATGAAAGTTTGGGTTTTCCAAAGCTCATTTTAAAAGATTCAAGTTTGCTGCCTCTCCCTTTTAATCGCCTTAGGCGTAGGAAACGTAACAAGTAGGCTGAAAAACAACCAATTACTATGGAAACCAGCAGGAAACATGATAAAAATCGAGTCTGTGGGAGAAAACAATCTAATTAATTGATTTTGCAAGTACTTGAAATGTGAGTCGCTATTCGATAAATAAACTTCCCGACCTTGAACGAGTGAAAGGGTCTGGTAGGCGCAAAAACGTCACAGCTAAGCGTCACGTAGTAAATGAAAAGGCTCTTATCAATCTGAACCCTAAATTGATAAATAGTCCCAAACCCCCATGGCCGACCTTGACCCATGTTTGGCTTCAACACCGAACATGTTTGGGTGCTTCTCCGGTCGATTATGTCGACGCATAAATTCTCCCCAAATTATGCCTCAACTCAACGCAAGAAAGATTTTCCTGCATTTTCCGTCTCTTTGATGTACTTCTACTCTACATAATTGCTCTTTAATATCCATCGTCCTTCCGAGCAGTTGAATTCCAGGCATCCATTTTCTTCCCGGAGCATTTCCTCACCACACTTTTGCTTCATCATAATTCAATCTTCATTCTGCTGACCTTCGACCGTAATTTGCACCTTTCTGCTTCTTCTTCCTCATGGGTGAGAAAATCGACTTTTGATCTTTTGTGCAAATGAACAGAAGCATGCGACCAAGAGAGGCAAGGTGGGTGTGTGAGAAAGGCACTGAGCAAGAGCGAAGAAGATATTTGGGGGAAACACGATTTTCCGGATCTGTTAAATCTGGGGTATTTAATGAACCATTCATTCACACATTCACCCCGAAAAGGTATAATGAGGTGGAAACTCCTAAAAGATGGATGGAGGCAGAAATATTTTTTGGTCTCTGGAAACCCACAAAAGCGTGCCCGGAGTCACGGGGGATACTTTTACCCCAGACAGACTTTAGACAGACAGCAGGCAGCTGCTTTCTTTTGCGGCCCATTTTGGAGCAACCCCAATCTGGGAGCCGGCAGATACATTAGTCCAGATTAGGTGAAAAACAGCCTGCCGACCTCCACCGCGCTCGGCACTCAATCAGTGTCGCCATGAATCTTAATTAGTGGTCAATTATGTTCCCACATTAGTGACTGCAGTGAGAAGTTGTTCAGAAACATGTCAAAAGTGTTTAGGTACTGCGGTTCCGAAAGGTACCTGGCCACATTATCGGTCGATTGACCAACACCTCATTTACCCGGTGCCGAGTCAGACGACGATTTTCCTATTGGCGGGGACAGGGGTGGACTGAGTGACCTTGATTATCGGAAAGGGATCGTCTTAAAATTTTTGTAATCCAAAAAACATACAGTTTAGTTCTTGAGTGCGCTCTAGGTTCGCCATTTCACACTCCAGAAATGTCTAGGTCAGCTTTGGAGGCACCTTGATGTGCTCTGGAGAAATCTAGTTTACCTCTGAGGGAACCTCTTTTAGCTCTGAGGGTGCTTACCTCAGTTAAGGGCACCTTGTTCAGCTTTTTAGCTCCTCTTTGAGTTCTAGGAGCACTTATATCAGCTTTGAGAGTCGTAAAAACCTATTAACAGGCTTAGAGGGCGCTCTTCTTAGTTCTGGGAGAGCCTAATTAAGCTCTTTACAGTCTCAGTGAGTGCCAATTTCCCACAAAGGCACCTAAATCCACTTAAGACGCGCTCAATTCAGCTCTGGCGACGGCTTGTTGAGTTCTGGAAGCGTGAAGTTTAACCCTAGGAGTCTGAAGAGTCTACTTTTAACTTAAGAGAGCACCTAAATTAGCTCCAGAGGTGCTCCTTTCAGTTTTTGGCGCCTTAACTCAGCCCCAGGGTTTACTATGTAGACACCTTTTTTACATTGAGGTGCCCAATTGAGCTAAATTCTTTAGTTCAGCTATGGGCTCGCTTGAATTTCGCCTCGAAAGAGTTTTTAGGGACGTAATTTCAGTCAAATTTGATATTTGCCCCCAAGGGAGACCGCCACTGGAAGAAAAATGGAACACATTGCGGGCGGCCGAGTGTCGGTCTGGCATGGAGAAGATAAACTTAATTTGACCAACGAGAGTGGAGATGTTTGGGGACACGAGTGGATGAGGGAGTGATGTGCATCGAAACGTCCAACTTTGCGGCCTCGATAAGGTCGACTCGGCTAGACGCTATCTGACTTGCACAAAAAGCTGTGTTTAATCTCACTCGGGTAGTTCGTTAGTGTTTGCTCAATGTGCAATTTATCGATGATTTGTCTTCGGGCCGGTTTCCATTGCGGTGGTTCGCAAACACAGGATAAAGTTTGTAGCAGCCAAATATTGACTGAGAAGCAAAAGGACCGATTCAATTCCGACCTTGAGGACCGGCTTTACGTCAGCTGTCAAGGGTTTTTTGTCATCAAAGTTCGAGCTCCAAGGCCACGCTCGAGTATTTTGACAACTGCTCAGCTGCCAGCAGCACATTTCCGGCTCAGACGGTCTTGGCACGATCCCCATATCAAATCAGCTAATGAAAGGACATTCCATCCTGCATCTCTCGGAGCTCAAAAGGAGATCACAAAGCGCGTCCGTCCGGTTTCGGAGAAGCAGCACAAGGAGAAACGAAACTCGCTTCATGCACTCACGAGATGATGGAGAACGAATAGCAAACATTAACTGCATATCCGGTCAGCTTGTCTACCTGTCGTCTATTAATTTTTTACTCGACAAAGACGACATTCAAGCTTGCTCCACATATGTCATTCGCAACCTCTGACTTCTGTGACGCGCACATAAGCCAACTGCCAGCGATTAACGTTCCTGAATGAGACGGAGGAGAAACCGCAGATGCTGCAATCAGAACAAAGAGTAGGCAGGTGCCGGGCCGAGACTCGGAAGTCCCTCGTTGATTAGACGCGTTTGAGACAATGGGTCGGGACTGAGAGAGATGATTTATGCCAAGTAATTCGATCTGCCCCGTGACACTCCTTTTTTTAAGCGGCCGTAATCGTTTCCTGCAGATGTGCAACCGTTTCAGTATCCACCTGCATAATCTTGTTACAACCGGGAGCAGCCTACAAGGTATGAAGGGAACGGAGCAGCTGGTCTGAGCTACGGATGTTGTCTTAATGGCATCCAGGCTCAATATGGGGCACGATGAAATGGAACACGGGATGATTTTAACTCTTTAATGGTGCAGAAACATTGTGCAAAAGTTTTTGCTTTAGTGCAATTTTAGGGCCCATCATAAAAACTCTTTGAGAGGTGACTTTGATTTTAATTAAAATTTTTTTCCCCCAAAGTGCGAAATTGGCTCGTGGAATGAGTGAATAAAAAACTGTTTTTGATTCTTTTAAATCGATAAAAAATCAGAGAATGAATCTAATAATTATTTAAACCTTTGACTAAATTTTACAAGCCAAAATACAATAATTTTTACGAGTTTGATCTCGGAAGTGGTATGATATTTTTTATGTTCCATTATTTTTACTGTCCCAAAATTGAAAAACAACAGCTAACCTACTCTATAAAATTTAATTACTAGTTGAAAATGTTCCTTAACCTTGGCTTTAAGCGTGTTTTGTGATTTTTAGTTGATTTTAGCTTCAAACTAGCTACTTCTGAGCCGATATTTCTCATTTAAAGAGCAAAAAACGCGCTCTTGAAAACGAAACTTGAATAAGAAATAATACCAGGAAGAATCTCAGGAACCCCGAAAATATTGGCGCCCTCAGAAATGTTTAGTGAAGTGACGAAGGTTGACGAAAGAAAGAGAAACGGCTACTCAAAGAAATACCTTGATGAGGCCTCATTTCCATCAAAGCTTCTCAAGAGATTCGTTTCTAAAATCGGTCGCACAAAAAATCGGCAAGCAATCACTAATTGCCTCACAGCAACAGTAGCCAAAAATTAGTACCGAACATGTCCGTCTATTAGACTTCCACAAAAAAGCCTCAAGTGAAAGCTAAGCACTTTAAATTAAACAAGAAGGCGAGTTTGTTGCTTCAAGCAACAATGCCAGCGCTGGGATACAAAAAATTCACTTCACTCTCGATTGTAATGAAGCGGAGACCGCATTACAGTGAGTCCATGTAGAAAGAATGTCGATTAAGCACACTCTGGGCTTTTCCGCGTGCTTTCTCTTGACCACGGACCTCGTGTCTGTCTGGTTTGTGGCCGAGTTTTTGTTCTACGTGAACTTTTTTTTATCTGAAATGGACCGCCTTTTATCCAACATTCAACAATTCACAGGCTGAGACTGGCTCGGGATGGACATGGGGGGATCAGAGGTGTAAGGGAACAAAGAAATAGTGGAGAAGACAGCCTAGAATATTTTTGTTTCTTTTAACCTGGCAGGAAAGGTCTCCAAAAAATAATAATGATTTTTTTCTCAACTAAATAAGAGTAAATGGCTCATCAAGGGAGCTAAGGATCTCGTAATAATTGTCAGGGAGACCCAAAAAGGTTTCGTTCCTGGCCCTTAGTACTTTTAGAGAATTATTGTTATGAAAAAAATTTTAATGGTCTTGATTTGAAGCCAAAATGAAGTCCAAAACCGCCCTTGAGCTCTATGCTTAAAATTTTGCCAAGGGCCAAAGTCTTAAGCTCTAAGTTCCAAAAGCATACAATCTCAACGAGATTTTAAGCATTTTCTTCACCAACATTTTCAACCTGTCGTTTCTGGTTCCTTTTTTGTCTCGAGTGTCACACATTTCTTCCCGGTCAAGATGCCTGTTTTTACTTACGTAGGTGTATTGTTTTCTCGTAACCACTCATCCAGTCGATCCGTGTGCCGTGTGCGTGAGAAGAAACGAGTGAAATGTGGAGATTACCTTTTTTCTAACCCATAAAATCACCAGAAAGAATGTGGTCGAGGTTGTCGACCTTCACAAAACAAACCCAATTAATTAGGCGATCTTTATGATCCTATGTGTTTGGCTTTTAATTGGTACGAGTAAAGTGCGTTAATGCCGTCGACTAGCCGACGAAGGGCATTTAAAAATATCACCTTGCATTCCTATCGGCCGGTGTCAATTACCGATTCCATGAAAACTGATCTTGCGCACGGCGAAATGACTTCGGAAGAAGTGAATCAGCACGCGGTATTTCTCATCGCGGTAGCTGCTGCCGACTGCCTTCATCACGATTATGACGTAAAATTGGTTTTTTTCGCACTCTGCATTTTTACGATTCGCTCACTCTGCGACTATCGCACGTTGCCCGTTCCGGTTTTTGACTTGATTTACTGGATTTCACGCAGAAAAGCGATGAAATGTTTTAAGTCCGTCTGAACTTTTTTCTCTTGATTTTTTTGAACTTAGCACAGTTTTTGGAAATTAAGTGTTTTTGACCTTTCAACTTTAGGGTCTCGAGAAGCTTAAGAATTTTTTCTACCCCAGGGAATTTTTGAAGAAAAAATTCTGGACGTTTGTTGAGTTCACCTTAATGATCTGTAATGTTCAAAAAATGGTCTCAGCATGTAAATTTTTTTTCTCGAGCCAGACATCCTGTGTCAATGATTGACCAAAAGACCAAAAGGCCAGTTTGATATTTTGTATTTTATTCAGTCAAAAATTTTACCACAAAATTTCATAAATGTTCGACTTTTAGTTTAGGAGGTAAGGCGACAGAGTCAAAACTGTTTTCAATTTTTTGACTTAAAATCCTAAAGAATATTAGATAACGCATTCATTTTGAAATTTTAGTTACTTGAGCACTTAGAAGAAATTCCTATTAATAAGCTTCTAGATACCAAATCATACGTTACCCCCTTCCCCTAGACCGTCACGTAGCATGTAAACGAAGCCTAAAAACATAAATCCAAGAATCAAATAATTTAAAGCCAAGGTCCTTCTGGGCTTTACCCCGTTCAATTTATCTCTCCATTCATTCATTTTAGCTCCTCCGTGTCATACTCCGGGCCCGTTTACGTACGCTAAAGGAATTCCGAAAAAATTACGCAAAGCACACACGATATCAGGTGCAACGTAGCCTCGCTCATCGTAAATGCGATTTTCTCACCGTAAACGAGGCACGATACATTGGCGTGTGATATAAGGCCGCAACCAAAAAGCCGACAATCTAATTCACATCGATAAAATGCTCCGAATAAACTTCATATGTTTATATCCGCCGCGCATCCATCCGGTTTCGCATTGCCTTTCTCGGCGAAACGAAACAATTGTATCGACGAGATGGGATATTAAGGAATCACTGCTCCACTACGAAGAGGGTTACGTGTCGTGAATACTTGATGAGGTCTTGCTGGCGTCACGTGGCTCGGGCGGATGCAAATTGAATTTGGCGCCGGAGTGAAAGTAACGTGGTTAAATGGGGTCCTTTACAGCTTCTCCCGTGCCAGGGGAATGCGTCCTTTGATGGTCCATGGGGCATTGAGTGATTTCAATAATTCAATTGTGTGGTTAACACATGACTTTGCTTCTGGGAAGCACTTAAAAGCCCTGATTGAACGTGAGTAGGTTCTATTTCGGTAGTAGCCTGTAGGTATTGGTGATTCCTGATTGCTTTGAAAGTGATTTCGAGGACGTTTGATGTCTCTACCATTCCCTAAATTAGCCACAAGAAAGGCTTTGAGGGCTCCACTTGTCCAAAATGCTCTGAATCCAGAGGCTTCTCGTCTTGATTGTGTCAAAGCTCTTTTTTAGCTCGAAATTGGTATCTATGATTCTTGATCACGCACTTTCATGAAACACCAAATTTGGTAGACGTTTCAACTTTCGTTTTTAGACAATAAAGCAGATTTTTCACAAAAATTTAAACAATTTAGAGGGGGAACATAAATTTCAAAACCTGGAGACAGTCGTTAAAATTATTTAAAAAATATTGTGGAATCGTTCAAAATTTTTCAAAAAATTTTTGTGACGTTCGATAACCGAGGCACGTTTTTTAAGTCCAGTCACTCAAATAAGTGAGAAAAGAGGAAAAGATTTCTGGATTGACTCGAACGAAGTTCATAAAGTTGTAAAATCACTAATTTCGTATTGAAATAAATTAATTAGCGCCTGAAATCTTGAGCCTTCACCTCGCAAGCGGTTTTGAAAATTTTTAATTCGTCAATTTTAACTCTTTTTGAACAAATTGATCTTGAATTTTTTTTTTTTGTTAATTATTTTAGATCATTTAGCCCTTTTCTGCCAAAAATATAATTCTTGGAAGTCCTCAAAAATTTTTGAAAAATAGATCTTAGCCTTTTGCCAGACCCTGGAGCAGCTAGATCGTCTTAGTAAGCTGCTAGAGCGTAACTGCCCTGAGATAAACCAAGTCTTAAATCAACTGCGTTGCTATTAAAAGAAAAACTAAGTAGTTTCAGTGGGTATCCCTTTAAAATCCTGTCAAGCGACAAAACAAGCGAAGAAATCCGAAACAGGCCGACAAGTGAGACGCGCAAATGGCCCATGAAACGCACTATGCGAACCGAATTTGTGTCATCCCGCAAAGTGCGAACTTCTTGGTGGGCAAGGCGTTTGAAGTTGCACCATTAGAGTCGCAGCCTCACGTAATTAATTCTCAAAACCTCTTAGTCACGGGCTTAACACAATTATTTCATATCCCAAACATTACACACTCTATTACGGATCCAAATCTAATAAACGCTGCGGTGGCTCGACTCAACTCGACTTCACTTCGTGTGTCGTGGCGCAAAATTTGCAATTTGCCTCATTTCCTTGACTTTCATGCTAATCGCATTACAACCACACCGCAACATGTGTCTCTGCGAGTATGCGCCGCATTCGCATAAAAAACAACATGCCTTTTGTTGTTTATGTTGGGCACTTTTTTCTCTTTCTCGATTCGAAATTACATTTTTCTTTTCTTCCATCATTCTGTGAGTCGACAAGTCTGAGTATATGTGTGCCTAAATGAGTCTGAGGCGACCTTAAAAATTACATGACGAACGAACGAGCGGGCAAAAGGAATGAATAAAAATTCCAAAAGTAGCTCAATGCACTGAGTGGTCGCGAGACTTCGAGGTGACATTCAATTCCAATCTCGGCGTGGACTGAGAGTATTTAAATTTTTAAAGGACTTCTTTGGAATTTATTTTTAAGCCAGTTTTAGTTTTTGAATAAATATTTTGTTGTCATAAAAAATTATCAAATTTTTCCCAATATAAATAAATTAATTCAATGAACTGAGTGATCACTAGATGAGTTTAAATTTTATTAATTTTTATCAATGTAAAGAAATTAAAAGTCAATTTTACTTTGAAAAAAAAATTCCCATTAGAAAATGGTGAGTTCCAAAACTCACCATGGCTCTCTCACCACGAGAGAGATCTCGCTCGATCGCCTGAAGTAGCAAGGGAACTCCATTCGCTAAGTTGCCGGCGCATGGAACGTACGCTCATCGGCTGGCTCGCGGAGATTAATCAGGCAGTTTTATTTACTCGCCAGTGTTGAGAGTTTTTTTTAATTGGTTAATGATCTTATCGCCGATTCGCGGTATAGAATAAGCAGTGCAGAATCAAGCGAGGGGAAGAATTCCCAGTTAATCGCGGACTCAAGTGACCCTCCAAAAAACAGCAAATTATTTAAGCAGAAGCGGAATAAGGCAATCAACATGAATGTGAATGTTTAAAAGTAGAAGCTCGTGAGAAAAAAAAAGTTTAATGAAACATAAATAACATAATGTGTATGTGAAACATGTGCAGATAATTTGGGGCTGAAATAGAGCAATTTCCATGAGACCATCAGTGGCAATGTCACATGTGTAGAGCAAATGTCGTGAATACAAACTACAGCTCGAAATCGGTAGCCGTGAATTCAATACACTGTCATTGAAATTCATCACGAAATTTCTCATAACTCTGCGCTATTGTTAGCCACTTCTGGATTACCAATAAACTACGATATAATCGCCAATAATCTCATCAGCAGCGTAAAGTTGCCGGATTACTCAAGATTTTGACTTTTTGCAGGTTCGTAGGAATTTTGATTACTCAATTATCATTTTTATTGCGAGCTTTGGCGCCTTTTCTCCGCGAACCGGACACTCTGGACGGGTTTCGGACGCGAGACGAAGGCGAAGAAAGGCACGGAGTCAATTAAATGTTTATTATATCTCCACCTAATTAAATGAGTCAGTTGAGAGGCTCTAAAACCAGTCAGAAACGATACTATCACTCGGCTAAACTGTCATTAGGAATGCGTATCTTGATCTGCAGAATGAAAGCTTCCGAGAAGTCCAATAAAAGTGACACATCGGGGCCGGAAGCTTTCGGAGTCGAACCGGGGGTCATGACACTCCCAAACGCGCTCACGAAACTGGGTCTTGTGCCGCTTCTTGCGAGACTTTTTACCGACAGGCATGGCTGACCGTGACTCGGCCGTCTCCATCAAAGTGAAATTTCGATAAAAGTAATTTCGTGTCAGATCATGCGAATCACGCAAGTCAAAACAAACATGGGAGGGACAAAGTCGTAATTGAAAATAATCATATTTTGCCGCCCATTAAGTGAGCTGCAAAGGAGGTATTAATTGATAAATAATTTTTTGAAACGAGATTAACCTTTTAGGGTTTCCATAAAAGCCCAATCAAGGCAATTACAAAAGTGAAATATGAATTCGGAAACGGTCATTAAATTTTTAACGCCGATTCCCAGATTAAGCAATCAAATATTTCAATCATAAATTTTATTCAAATTTTATGAATATTTGGAGAGGTCACTCGAGCTGGAATGGGCGTTTTTGTGGGCCAATATCTCAATCAATCGGCTTACAAAGTGTTCGCATGTTAGACAGGATATGTTAGCGCCCACACGCCCGATTAACATCAATCAAAAAATATTGTTATATAATCGGCGACGTGAACATGCATAAATTAGCCCAAAGCCAGACGTTCGAGTGCTCTCGTGACATTTTCGAGTACCTCTGGATCACATTTAGTTCGGGGGAAGTTCGAGGGTTCCAGCGCCGATTTTCCTGAATTGTAAATTTCGAGTGTTTTTTGTTCGTTTTTTTTTCGTCATGGTGAACTTTTTCAATCACAATCAACCCAAAAAAAATTACTTTCTGTCCGTTTGTCCATATTTTCATAAGAATTCAATTTTTATCCACAATTTTTTTTACTAGAATTTTTAAAAATCAATGAAAGAAATGTAATAAATTGAGGGAAATTTTTTGTTCGCAAAAGGAACCTCGTAAAATTTCCCAAGCTCGGGATATTTCATATCGGCTTTACCTACGTCTAAAGCCCACGCCAAAAATTACCAGAACTGCCGAATAGGTAACTCTTCACCGAAAAGCTGTTGAAGCAGCATTAAACTCATGTCTGGGGCGGAGTAGCTCTCCAAATAAATCTCGCGTGCTTTCGTAATCAGAATGCAAATTCAATCAAGCAGCTATGAAATGCGTGTTTATCCTCGGCTAAAAAGTGAACCCCATTTCCGGGAACTTTGCACAAGAAGCAAACTTCCACCATAAACGTTTTAATTTACATGTGAGCCTAAAATGCAAATTTATCATGCCCCGCTAAACCTACCTCTCGCAGATCCAATTTTCATAATATTCATTCGCAAACGTACGCCAGCCTGCAGCGAGCTCCATTGACGTATCCAGTTGCGATTTTTACCTCCTTCAATTTGAGTTCCTTGTTCCTTACCAGAGCTGAATTTTGCTGGGATTTTAAACACTAAAATCTCCTTAAAACGTCGTAAAAATTAATTTTGAGGAAATTTATTTTTTTTTAATTTAAAAAATGCTTTTAAGCCTAAATTTGTCAACTGCCAGCCGTGGGAAAACTTCAGTTCCATCTCTGGCCAGAGGAAGTGTAATCCATGCGAGATGAAAATTCATACGAAACTGCCAGTGTTGGGCTTTTCCGGAAGCGTGGGCATTGTGTGAGTACACGAGGCTAAAATTGGATGCAAGCTCGGGGTCAAGATCCGCACTTGTGAGGATAAGAGGGTGAGTAATGAGAAATTAGAGGTCCTTGAACTGCGAGAGCAATTTTGCTTTGAAATTAGTTTCGGGAAATTTGTTTCGTTGGCGGAGAAGTCTTGGGGAGAGTGAGTTTGACTACCATTAGTGACAGTGGGATCCACTTCCTCCTAGTGGCGTGAGTTGGATCAAATCCTCCCGCTTCATAAATATTCAAAAACTCTCGATTTGTCGACACATCACATTTGGGAGGTTCTCACAGCGCTTTCCTGGTGCCAACTGCACTCGTGTCATGTCGGAGGAGCTTAAATTGTGCATTTCAATGAATTTCGACGCATCGACTTGCTGGGCCGGATTATGTATTTGACATCAGAGCAAACAAACGAGTGCCATAGAATGCGAATGCAGAAAATTGCCTATTGCAACCTTGCACGGTTGCGCAACACGGCCTCCGCAGTAAACTTGCCTCTCAAGTCACAGTCACAAGTGTATGAGAGGAGCGAAAAAAATGTAATAATCTTCAATAATATCCGGTGCGAGCTTGCACTGGGCTACGGATGCCTTGACGGTGAATTACACATAGCGACTGATACTATTATGATTACGTACCGAGAGCGTTAGTCTCTCGCATGTCTCTGCATATCACATCTGCATTTTAGATCGCCTCGTGAGTGACTCTTTAGCTTCGTAGCGTTAGATTCAGACAGGGGGCTCGGAAAGAGCGGCAGAAGGAAGGCATTTCTGTCTGGGTTTGTCGGAGACTTGTCATTTTCCGGATTTCCAGGAATTTTTCAAATAATAAAATTCCAATTTTCTTTTCATTTTAGTTTTAGAAATTACTCTCATATTTTATATCGAAAACTTTGACCGATTTTGGAATTTTCAACACTTTCAAGAAGCCAGAAAAATATGTTCCTTCAAAATAGTCAATTCTTGAAGTAAAAAATGTTTATTTTTTCGAACCTTTGGACTGAAAGGCTTCATAAGACCTACGAAGTTATGAATTTTAAGGCTTCAAATTAGGCTAACACTGGAGTTTGAAGGCTCCCATTGAATAGTAGGGGGCTGTTTCTGCCATTTTTGAGGGTTCGTAGAGAAATTCAGGAGGAAAATTTAGTAAAATCAAATTTAAAAAATTGAATTTTACAGGAATTTTTGGTTGAAGAAAATTAGGTGTGATGTTCTCTGGTTCCAATTTAATTTAGGCCTAATAGAATCTAGGGTTTCCTACAGAACCCCCCTCTGGGCTTTGTTCCCTCCCAGCCCCTCAATCACCATCAATCTCGTGCATCGCGAAATTGCGAATCGCAACACTGTATTCTTGTGTCACGGGATAAAAACGGTTATTTTTGTGTTTATATCACAAAATGGAGCACGGAGCGTGGCGCGAGCATCCGGGATGTGGAAGAAATTAATGCAATTCTCTTTTTTTTCTCTCTGCGCGTTCTGTGGATTCCGCAAATGCCGTCACTATCCCGTGACTGCAAACGGTATGGGTGTGATTAAGGTGTGCAAATATGGATGAATAATAGCTACTGCTGTATTGACTCTTTGAGAGTTCTGGGAACCACAATAGAAGCGGTTCTGTGGAAGTGGAGGAGAGATGTGTCAATGACTGGAGAATGAAGCGATGCAAGACTGATGGCAGAACGTTATGTTAGCGGTGAGGAGTGAGGTTTCGGGGATTTCTCGACAAACGGGGCCTCTTCACGCCGGCTGAGCGCCATTTAAGGCTCCGTCAGCGCTCGTGTTTGTCTAACAATCATTAGGTAAAGTGGCTTCAGGCTCCAAATTAGCCTCGGAGTGGTTGTTTTCTCAGCAATTACCGGAATAATGGACTCCTTGTTATTCGAAAGCACAACAAGTTGCCGAAATTGCCTCAATCCACGGCAACAAGTTGATCCATGAAAAAGTTTGATTGTCAAAAGCCACAGAGCTCACCACAAAATCCCTTCTTTGTGCCTCCTTTTGCTCGGAAAGGTAGCACTTGCAAGGACGCTCCAATCAACTTTTTTTCCCATTACTCAACTCCACGTCTCTTTACTTTGCACTCACTGCGCTTTGTGGCTTCGATCCGACGCTGCAAGGAGTGGAACGGAGAAAACCACAAATATGCAACTGCTGCGGACAAAAAAATTAATTTATTTTTTATCTTCCCACCGAGTTCCATCAATGAGTTTCCGAATGGACTTCACGTCGCTCGCGGATTTTCATTGACTGCAAATCGGATCCCAGGAAGCAGTGAAGCGTGAATGCCGGTGCAGCGTCGTTTGAGTCTGTAATTAGAGCTTTTGTTGAAGCCTGAGATTTTAAATTCAATCAAATTGAAAGCTTTTTGTTTGGTAACTTCTCAGTTTATTTTTTTAGGAGCAAGACATAAAATTAAAAATGAGCTTTTAGGCTTAGAAAAAATTATTGAACGTTGGCAAAAAATCAGTGGAGTGAACAAGGGGTGAACAAAGCCCTCTTAAGGGAAAGCAAGCATTTGAGTTTCCTGAGGGCTCCCAGTTCGGTTCCAGAGGTGCCCATTACAGCTCTGAGGGCGTCCATTTAAGCTCTGAAGACTTTCAAATCAAGTTCCTTTTCGAACTTTAGTTCCTCTGAAGGCTTTTGGATTAGGAGCTAGACCCATCGTAAAGGCACTAATTACCAAACGGAGTCCCTAGACGCAGAAAATTCTCACTAAACCCTGGATGAATATAATCTCTTCTAAGATATTGAACAGCCCAGCTTAGCTTGAAGTAAATCGCCACCCAGGTTCACGGAAAGGAAGGGAAGATTATCAGGAAATGGGGACAAAGATATCCCTAAACAGCCTGTCCTGTCAACACCCCCTAAGCTCCCCCTTGGAAACCACAAGCTATCAATTTCGTGCTCTTATCAGTTCCAAAGAATCGCTAACGAGTCTCTTCATCCCGACATCGACACCCTCCCTGGAGTCGTTACAGCGAGGTCGACAAAGTTTTCCACTTTCTCCGAAAACAACACGCCCAAACGGACACTCGTAAAAAGAAAGGACAACAATAATCTCAAAATAATCTCGATTATCATTTTATAATGTTTTGTTTCTCCCTCATCTCGCTCCGTAATACGCGATATGGAAACAGAAAACAACATCACCGGCAGTTCAATGGACAGCATATCCAGTCCAGAGTCGAGTTACAAAATATTTCCCATGAATACAAACGACCGATGTTGCGCATGTAAACAACATGAAATTTCTTGCGATGGCGGCTGTGAACCAAAACAGGTTTCAAGGATTCGATCTTGAGAATGTTAAATAGACGCCTGTTTACCTTCCAAATGTTTCCCAGAATTTCGCATAGACACAGGTAGAAATTCAACCGCGTTGGCGTGAAATTTGAAGAAGATGGGAGAAGGGTGCTTTATTGGTGGGGCATAGAGCCAAGGGAACAGTGGGGCCGGAATTTTCGAAACTAATTAATTTTTTTTTCGCATGAGAAACGATATTTTTGGATATCAAAATTAGGATTTTTTTAACCAATATTCAAGGTTGTCAAAAATTACGATTCTTGAATAGTTTATTGCATGAAAACCAAAAATTTTAGTTTTTCAAAGGGACATGAAAATTGGGAAATTTTTGAGCCAGTTTTATTCACATTAATTTTTTTCAATCTTAGGTTTTTTTGAATCAGTTCTTTAAAAAAAAAAACTCGGGCTTGAAAGTGGAAGTACCCCCCTAGTTCTCTGTCTCTATGATACCTGGGGTCGAAAATTGGTGTCATTGCCTTTTCAATTTTTCGGGAAAGGTCAGGAATAAAGTTGACTTTTTTCCTCGCTTGTCAGTTAAGCCGCTAGCCAATGAGGTGGAGGCCCATAATTGAGTCAGGCCACACAGAAATTATCGTAAATCAGCAATTTTGGCGCTCCATCAACACAATTTTAGCAGTGCAGCTTTGTTGTCACTCTCTGTGGCAAAACAATTTCGCGTGTTAATTACAAAGCGAGTGCCCATAAAATGCTAAACCGTCAAAATTACAGGCGAGCTGATGAAAGCTGACGGGCGTCCATAAAAAGCACATTAGGCTCCAATGTTGCGCCCGATAATGGAGAGATACGGGATGGGACCGAGGATACGAGGGACTCGAGAGGGATAAAGGTAGAGAGGAATTTCACGGTTCCCATTTTCTCGTGAGGTTCTATCGCATTAGCATTTACATCTACATTAACGCATGAAAAATGATACCTTTTGGGAGATTTATTGAACTCGATACCATCGGCAGGTCAGAAAGGGGCAGAGTCGAAGAGGAAGTTGTGAGAAAGAATGCGGCATATGCTCGATCCACGACCCTGAATTAAGGTCAGGCTACTTAAACTTCTGTCTGACTTCCACCAGAGGCGGTCCGGAGAAGCCGCAAAGCTCAGTAGTTTGTTTTCTTTTCCCCGTCAATTGACACGCGATAGCGAATGGGGAGCTACAGGCAAACAGGAAGAGATAGAAAAACACACATGTGTGGATTCTTTCATTTGAATATTTTATGATTTGAATCCTCGGATATGCACATTTCCAGCACTTTTATTGATTCGGGGAAACGGAGCGGGATGAAACAGCTTGCCGCAGACTTCCTGTTCTCCCTGGGTTAAATGTTTTGAATTGCTAATAGGGAACCCTCCTCTGCTCATTGCTATGCATAGCGACCTTTGAAGCCTTTGACTGCCTTTTTGGGCCCCAAATTCCGAATAAATCAACGTGATTCGGACATGCATAATTAATGAGCCGTTCCAGTTCCCATCTAACTCCAGAAATATTCGATAATTAGCAGATTCAGTGACACACAAATTATGGCAACGCATCAGTTCGATTCCCAGGACGGACAAGCGCTCACTCAAACGTAATTTGTACAAGTGTAAAGCGGAGTTTCCGGTGTAGAAACATTTAGTAATCGCCATCGACGCGCCGCCGAGGCAATTAAAAGCGACAGGAAGTGGTAGAAAGCATTCTTTTGCATACTGTCACCTTCCCGTCTGAGCGCTGCCATGCCGTAGCGGATGCCATGGATTATCTACATCGACGGCACTCAACTCTTTCACAACAATATCGGGCGCTGGCGTTTTGTAAACTATTTTAATTTGATGGCCTGCTGTCTTCTCGCCGTCAGAATTGTTCTGGTTTCGTCATCTCTGGGAGCGTTATTTATGGTCCTCTTGGAGAGTTTAGGAGGTTATCTAAATTATGTGGGGTTATTTTTACTTACTGATGGTACTGTTTGAATATCATAGCTTAAATTTTGGTGGTCAACAAACTTTGTTTTTAAACTCTATACGAAAACCCTATGAACCCTTAAAAAACCTATTTAAGCTCCTAAATTATTTAAACTCTGAAAGATTCTTCTCAGTGGCTTTTAAAAATCATCGAAGGATCCTAAAAATGCCCCTATAGAAATTTCTTTGGAAGACTCCCCTGAAGCTCTTCTAGAAAACCCCTCGAATGACCCTCTGAAAAACTCTAAAGGAACCCCTAGAAGGCCTTCAAAAGATCTCTAGAGGAGCCCTCTTGGAGCATGTCCGATGAACCCAAGAGGATAACCCTTAAACTGACTCCTCAGAAATTCCCTCAGAAGACCCTCTCGGAAGCTCCTTGGGAGTTCTTTTGGAAGAGCCCATAGAAGCCCCTCCAAAAACGCTTGTATGAACCTTAGAAAGACCCGTCAGAAACCCCACAACTTTGGGCCAAAAATAACCTTGGATCTTGTTATGACACTCTTTCCGAACCTGTCGTGTCCGTCAGTCACTCAAACAAAGCTCGGTTCTCCGTACTAATTCACTTATCCCTTTTCTCCGGTCCCTGCCTTTCGCTCATTGTTATTATAAACATTTTCCCCGAACGACAGCGACACCGCCGTCGTCCATTGGCATGCGGAATGCGTACGGGCTGTTAACTACTGTATGAATGGAAGTATTAATGAAACAATTAACGTTCTGTATGTTTTACATCCGGCGCATATGTTTCATCGCCATGCCATAAATGTTGAGGCACACACAATGTCAGTGTCATGGCGGGAGTCGGGGCCGGGGATGCTCACAGAGAGAGAGAGCTCTTTGAGGCCGAAGATCATGACACTTTGAATCACGTAGATTCTGGGACGCTCCATGAAATTCTAAAACGGTTATCTTAATTAATACGAGTGACTGTACGGAGCTTCCGCCGCGCACTCGACGAGTGATGTTATCGCGTCTCATGTGTCGCTCCGATGTTTATTATGTATCTCTCTATTACACTCTTCTTTTATCTGTCTCTTCTCACTCAAGAAGCATAGCAGCGTCGACCTGTTTTGGTATTTCTCTTGCCTCATCCGTCCTTGCGTCGCTCGATTATCCAACTCGCTTAGAACGGTATGCGGGAACATCCTCTGCGACCCATGAACGCCACATTTCCTCCCGGTGGGAGTTTTTGCTGGTCTCGCCGCGCATCTCGGTAGACCTGCTGTGTGTGTGGGGGTTAAGGGGATTCCTCCCAATCAAACGCCTTCGCTCTCTATCATTTTGCGTAACAAAAAGTGCGATAAAGTCGTCAAATGTCAAGGAAGATCTAAATATACCGAAATGTGAACTTGGGGAATGTCTTCTCGCAGACAAAAACACCGTTCGAAATTGGATTTTCTAACCCACGCGCTTTGACTGTTTGCAGTCAACACTAATTTTGCTTCTGAAGAGTATCCTCGGATTCGAATTGGAACTGATTGCAATTTGCAACCAGTTGCAATCTCGAACTCTACTTGATGTCTCCAGTTTGGCAATATTCTACAATTTCATGCCACTCGGAAATCGAGATTTTTGATAACAATCAGTTTCCGGTTATAAAATGCCTCCGATCATGATACTGGTCAACCATGGAGAAGTATGGACAAGAGGAGTGATGAAATTGAAAAATCTTAGTAATGATCAGTATTGATTGGTATTGATTGATATTGATGAGTATAACAGCTTTTTAAATTTAAAAACGACATAAGCTTCAAAAGGGATTAATCAAACTGGCTGTTTCAGTATTAATTCGGTATTGGTTGGTATTGACTATATTTAAATCAGGTTAAGTTAACAGCTCTTCTGATTTAAAAACAAAATAAACTTAAAAATATCTTAATAAAACTGGCTGTCTCAGTATTGATTCGGTATTGATTGGTATTGACTGTACCTAAATCACGTACAAATAACAGATCTCTTCATTTATAACTTAGTTAACTTGAAACTGGCTAAAACAAACTCGCTGTCTCAGTATTGATTGGTATTGGTCGGTATTGACTGTCCCAAATTCAAAATAAAGACATATATTTTTAGAACAAATAGTAAAAATAAAGAAATTCAAATGAATGAAAGCCAGTAATCATTTGCTTGAAAGTCAATACCAATCAATCAATACAATTTATTTTGTACTAGCTAACAATATTGTATTGGTTGGTATTTATCTGTATTGATTGCCCCCAATATCACAACTCTAGTCATAGCACCCTATGCCTCCCTCCAGTCAAACAAACCTCTGATACTGTAATTTGCAATATCTGGTCCAAATATTGCCTACCAAATGAGCATAATCTGCTTTGTTTGTCAATAATTCGGTGCTTTAGGTGAATTGCTAGTGAGTTTACAAAATACACAAAAATAAATAAAATTTGGAATTAAAGTATCGGATGGCTGGCAATCGTGCTCGGAAACCGGAAACAGGTTTTTGAATTACTCTCAACACGCCAAAAAGGTTCAGAATCGAAGAGTCCGCTTTAAAATGATGAACAGTGAGCCGAGCACGTGCCTCATGCAACTTTCGTTTTATTTCAAGTTTCCCAGTAATCGGCTTAAAATACACTCTTTGTTCGATTGAGTAGAATTTGTCATAAAGCTGGCCAGGTTGGTGCTCAACTCATCGTTTTGGTTAAATTGTCGTTTTATTATCAACTTTATTGCAATCGACTGGGTGAATTTGCAATTTTGCAGAGTTTATACTCTGTGGAATGTTTGCATGATGCAATGATGGAATTTCGACAAACAAAATGATGATGACGCGGACTTCAGAAAGCATGTGGTTGCTGGAAAATTGTTTTCAACTAATTGAGAGAGGCGTGTGGCTGTCCTTTTTCTTCTTTTCCTCCCATCAAAATGCCTCGTTTTCGTGTGGCCATTTTTAAGCTTGTAAAAGTGAGGACAAATGACCAATTTTAGGAATTTAACAAGCTTCAAAGGGACATGTGGCTGAAAGTCCTGGAATGAGTGGACCTTTTTGGTCACTCATCGACTTCACAGTGAAAATTGCGGGATGGGTGGGACTCTATTTTGGGGAAATCAAGGTTCCTGGAAATTTACGCTATTGTAACTATTTTCATGGCCCGTGGGGCAATATTATTCTAGACAATTTTCTCTGAATCAACGGTATCAGTATCATTTTAATTGAAAAGCCAGCAAAACATGACCACGTACGCCATCAAGTATCAAATAACGCCTACAGTTCGTTTAACTAATTGTTTTAAAAATCGAACCGCGAGCTCGGAATCCAGCTAGATAAATTTGCATCGAGTGGCAAAAAAATTGCTTAGCATTCATAAAGCATCGGATTGAGACAAATTGCCTTCGTTTCGAACCCATAAACTATTCGCCGAAGTCCAGTTTATCAAGCCCATGATACTCTGCTACAGTCGCCCGGGAGAGATGCGAGTACGGAGAAGGCAAAGAAGCGAAAATCAGTTGCAAACGCTCTCCCATGTGGCTCCGGAGCTCAGCATATGTGCCTCATCAGATACCCAATTTATTGCCTCACCAAAGCACAGCAGCAGCAACGTCCCATTCCTGCTAAGTGACATGCGACGCGCCCACAGAATAAATTTTATTTTCAGCTTTTTGTGCAGTTGCTCCTGCCTTCTCGATTGTACGTGTTTGAAATTGTTAAATTGCGTGTATGTGAGTTTATTAGATTCGCCAAAGACCGACGTTGGCAGTCTGGCGGGGGCAGCAAGCAGATTCCTGCGAACTCGACTTGATCTGCGAAATGCACTTATCGACATCGATTGGCGAGTTCAAAAGCCGCAATTGATTGCCGGATGAATGTCGTGTTTGGGGCATAGAGTCTCATCTACTAGAGGGATTTGATACTCCTGAAAATTTGCGTTCATTAAACGGAGTTTGGAATAAGTATTTCTAAAACTGGAGACACTTTTTGACTAAGTTTTTAGCTTGAAAACTGTAGAAACTCAAAAATTCATTATTTTTTATTTCTGAAAACAGCGACCCTGTCTCACTGTATGAGCTCTTTCTCCGGAATTAAGAGCCACTAATCAAAATAATTGTTTTGAGCTTTCTTTTAATTCAATGCAAATTCTAAAATGTGTTCAAACTTGGAAATCAGACAAGTATTTGGGGAGAAATAATTCAAAAAGTTTAACGAATTTTTATGGTAAGCGAAAGATTGGCCATTTTGGATTTAAAAAAAATTTTTTCCAGTTATCTCTTTGGTAAATAAAGCTCTTTGGTTTAGGGCCAATTTGGACTAAACAGGGAAGCGCGGGAAGGCCGCTTCTTGTGCCTCAATCATGAGACATAATTGCCCAAAAATAACTCCATCACAGCCACCGGAACTGGCGTACATTATTTTCACTTTCCACTCGCGTTTTTGCCCCATTCGCGTCTCATCATCGCCACTGCAGCTTTGCGTCAATCAGATGCCTTATATGTATCTTAAAACAAATAGTAGTTAGCGTGGATGTGATGGAGCGTAATTTTGAAAATTATAAACCCATAATGGCGTGATTACAGTCAATCGGTCTCAGCTCGTTCGCATCTGCAAAGTGCTCTCTTACCTTGGATCACCTGTTCAATCGCATCCGACACAGTCGGTTCCGTCGGAGGAAATGTACAGCACGACTTACATATGTCAATATCTCATTAGGAGGGCGGGTTGCGGCAGTCACGAAATGTTTATCTACTTACGGAAAAAGAGGTGTTGAGGTGGGCGGGATGTGGGCGGTAGCCTCCTTTAACCCTTGGTGATAGCTCCAAAACGTAGGCATAGACCAGGCATTGGGGTAGAGATAATTTTTGCCTCCAGAAATCTCTGCAGGAGGACTTTTACTTTAATTTTCAGGAGTTCAGTAAACAGAACTTGGCCTTTTTGATATTTTGGCTCAACAATTTTTCTCAAAATAACGTCTTTAAGCTTATCAGACTTTTTTTGACTTTTTTCTAAATTCAAAAAATTGATTTTCGGCCCTCAGGAAATTTCTTAGGCCAAAATTCAATCAAAAGTAGCCCTTGGAGACCCAAAAATTTTGATCAAAGTAGGAAGAAAAGTTTGGAGCCTAATTTTGCTTTAAAAAAAATGCTTTGAGAACGAAACCAAAATTCAAAATAAGTTTTTCAAATAATTTTTCTGTGAATTAATGCTTCTTTTCTTCGAGTGAAAGCGCTTTAAAACAGGGTAACCAGCAGAAAAGTCGCGAAGCTCGTCTTTTCGTTAACCCTATGACTAAAAATCAGTTCCCAGAAGACACAAAAAATATTTTCCAAAAATTGCAAGCCATTTCTCCGTCACGACTCTTCCCAGAACCGAGATTTCAAAAGGCAGATTTACGACATTGTCGCATCTCAGTCGCTGCAACAATTTCAAAAGGTGACAACGTCCGTGGGTGTGTCCGCGGCAACACAACTCTCTAGATACGGTCGCCAACATCAGCGTCGTGGGCAAAGCAACATGTTTTGTTTATTACATATTTGCTGTATATGTTAACAAATGACCAACATGGGGCCTTGGAGTACGCGCGTTCCGATAACTCCATCAATTGTGAGTACGTATCGGTAATAATTTATGGCCATGCCAACGTTTCTCGATGGTCATCGTGAGCCACATTCTGTGCATGTCTGAGGAAATGTTCTGTTTATTTATTTATTGACCGGCAGCCAGCAGCTGTCTCAACAGTTTTCGGGTGCGGGTTCACAACCTTCGACCATGCCAAATCACGGAAACGATCCGGTTTTTTTGTACACACTTTCACGAAACCTTTTTACGTTTAATTTAATGCGATTTGCGTCTCTTTGTCGCTCAATGCGTGCCGAAAGATCGTCGTTACCCAATCGTCGATCACGACGGTGGTGTAGTAGGCGTACTGAAGAAAAGAGGAAGTGAATTTGTGACCCACTTTGATAACCTGGAAGCTCTACCACGAATGTGAGAGACGCTCACATCAAAACAACTTTGGCGGCGAAACGCGGCATTGGTAATTATTCAGTCGTCAAACCGAAATAGATAACGTGTAGATGTTGTCAGAGCGAGGCATCATTTATGTCATCGTCAATAAAATTGCCTGCATGGTTTGCTGCAGCTTGCATTCCAAACATGTTGTTTATTCAACAACTGCACCATCCGATCGAGTGGGGCTGGCATCAAATCAGAGCTGGAGCTGACGTGTGGCTTCATTGGCGCTCTCTAGAAAACAAGGGAAAATTAATACGAGCTTAACCCATTTTTCATACCACTCATACCCATAACTCGATAACTTCATAACCAGCATGGAAATCTGCCCTCACATTTTTTGAAGAAAATTGAATCAGTTTTCCAGTGCAATTTTCAGTTTTTGCTAAAACAGTTTTTAAGCCACCGAAGGTGCAATTTTATTTTATTCTCAAAATTAAATTTTGCGAAAAATCTTAAAATTTAGAACCTCCTCTCGGAACTAGTACTTGTAAAGTTTATTACCAAAAAAAGGAAAATTTTAAGTGTTTCATTTTTAATTTTTTAAAAATTTATTGTGACTTTTTTTCGCTGCAATTTTCCTTATTTTTACCTCAAGAAGGAGTGAAATAGGACTAGAGCTCGTTATCAAGCCCTTATCAAATATTTATTAGTTATCAAACAAATATTGAGGAAAAATATTTGATTGATATTTGTTTATTTGCAAATATTTGATTGTTTTATTACGAGCTCTAAATTTAGGACTGTAGTTGACATTTTCATAATTACCTGATTATTTTTTATAATTTTGTGCTTGGTTGGAATTTGGGTTATTTTTCAAATCCAAAAATCACAAAATTTCCCTGAGTCCACCACTGCCCCAATCACTTTCTGCAGCATGCATTTCTAATTAAGCTACAACAGCTCTAAATTAAATCATCGCGCCCATTTGATTTTCGAATTTCGTTCAGCATTTATCGTTATCTCTAAACAGATTTTATCGCATTTAATTGGCTTATGCTCATAAAGTCATCGCCTGCAGGGTAGAAATGTGGAATCTATAACTGCTATCACTGGTGCGATTCTCACGCGATTCTCCGAGCTCGTGTAGAAATTCGTGGTTGGGAAAATCCTCGTTTTAACGTAAAATAATTGGATTAAAAGCAATAGCCGGCGGCTTAGCTTTTAGTTTGGTCTCCACGAGGATCCGGATCTCCGTTATCCGAACCATGAGACCCGTTTAACGAGTGTAATAGCGCTTTGTAAGCTCGCTCAGGAGGCTAATCGCAGGAAAGTAGGAGACGCAACGGGAGATTACAAAAATAATACGTAAAAAAGGTTTAAAACGTCTCTCAGTGCGGAAAGGCTGCATTGCAGGAGGCGAGGATGCTGATGGTTGCAACGGGTCTTACATTTTAATGAACGTAATTGGCCGAGTTCGAGTAATAGCGCCCATTTTTCGCAGCTACAAATTAAATTTAATTGCAGTTTAATATTCTGCAGTCGTTCCGGGAGGAGCACAAGCACCTGATCGCGACCTTGACATTCCGCACAGGCTCATTAAGAAATGCACGGTTAAATCGATGTGGCTTCATTAGCTGAGACCGAGACCCCAATTAGGAAAATTGGTTCTCTCTCTTCCCCTCTGGAGGCTCCCCAAAAGACCGACCCTCGTTCTAATTCCGGGGCAGCTTTGGAACCCACGTCAACCGTGAAATCTGCCACTTTTGCCGGTTAGCCTGGAGCCTCGTGGGAAATTCATTACCATCTTTTGTTCCACTTAACATCGACGTTAATTTGTTTTGAAGCTCCTCGCAAGGCCTGCCCTACTTGCCACCTTCCCGGCCTTGATGTGTTTTCGCTTGGCAGGCGGGAATAGAGAATTGACCATCCGCACAAGATAAATTACGACTCTCGCTGGGAGATAAATCACGACGCGGCCGACAGAGCATCCGCATCCTCGTCCCTCGGAAAAATTTGCGTTTTCTGCACTGACTAGGGTTTAACGTAGGAAATGTTGTATCGAGAATTCTTAAGAATTGGACCAGCTTTTATTTGAGCAATATTTTAATCGACTGAAACTATTTTTAGGAAGAAAAAAATCAAGGACTAACCCTACTGCCAAGATTAAGAGTTGTCACCTCGCATTTTGGGGTTTTTTTGTTCGATTCTTTGTCTCTTAATTTTGTGAAAAAAAATTAACGTCCACTATCTTGTCCAGATAAATTTAAGCCTTCAGTTTAAGGCCGAAATAGGACCCCTAAAGTTGATTCAATATTTTTTAAGATTAAATTTTTGATTGATCATGACTTCAGAGTCACCCCAAGTCTTGGAAAGACCTGAAAAAGCTATCCTTCATCAATTTAAAGTCCAGAACCTAAATTATAGGGAGAACTAAATTTTATGAGGCCTCACAAAAATCAAGAATGTGGCCAACCCTACACCTCGGAGTTCAGACAGCCGCGATTTCGGGCATTCCTTCTACCCGACTAACAATCAAATCAATTTTCCACTGGTGAGTCGACTAGTTCTAGATTACACTCTCGAGCTGGTGTCTGCGGGCCTACCGGAAACCGTGAATGAGCAGTATATTTGCATCAGAAAGCATTAACTGTCAGGCCTGTGATGTCTGACACAGCGCCAGTAAGCCGCTAATGGTTTTCTGTTGATACGAGATAAGAAACGCCCATTTAAAAATGCCAATGTGCCTATCAATGCGAGTGAGATGAAGTGGGTAAAAAATTCTTCATCGGCAGGCATGTTCAACTATTTGTCAAACAACTGATAACGCTTATCAAAATAACAATATGATTAATGAACCGAGGAGTCGCCTCAGCATGGTAATTAGCGTTTAGCGCATATTTACGACCCCGAATACAAGCGCGAGAGCCAGTTGGAACCCGAAGCCTGTTCTACCGAAGCTTTACGAGGCAAATATTGATACCAGCTTCTATTTACACTAACGGCAGAGATAACCTTTCCGGTAATGGATGACCTTTTTCTGTTTGAGTACTCTCATTTATGTAATTCGCGACGCTGCTCCCTGGAAAGACGACCATTTCGGTTTCGGGAAGGCATTCAATTACTCACGTTTGATGTCAATTTTCAGGGCAGAAGTAATTTGGAATTCAATAAAATCTGCGAGTTTCATTCCAAGTTTGCTGCTCGCTGAAGCCCTTCCCGGAGTCCCTTTTTGATTTAAATTAATTTCCGCGATTCCCTGAAATGTTTGTGGAAGGTACTTTGTGGTGACGCGTGGCGTCGTGGCTGACCTTGGAGAAAAGCGTCCCCGAAAGTCGTTAAGAGCCTTTGACGACGACAATAAATCATACGTAACAGCTCCAACAAGTGCATAAAGTCTCCCAAAACCCATTTATAATTTTATGGCGAGCAGATAAACGACCGAAACCGCGCCCTGCACAACTGCGTGTTATACTCCATTAAGCTGCTGGTGGCTCGGGTTTAGGTGCCCATAAATTGACTCTGTGTATGGGTAAATTATGCTTTTTGGGATAGTAAATGGTGTGAGATGAGTCCACAATTGCTAGCCCATTTCGTGGGTGTAACTGTCAATTCTGATTAAAACATTTGGTTCATTTGAATTGAGTGTTCCCTCATGCAAATGAGCACGTACGTATCCGAGAGTGACAAAATGCAATAAAACTCGCTGATGTTAATTTATTGCGGCGATGATGACGATGATGCTCGAGAAACTCACGTATAAATTAAATAAAACAATAACCTATGAGTATGATTTAAATTTATTCGATTGTCGGTGCTGATTTACGAATGGGAGCTAGAACCGACCTTCTTAATGGGATTAAACGAGATCGGGTCGGCTCCGTGGGGAGTGATACTTGTTCTCCGAGTAGGAGGAGCGGCTTGAACTCATGAGGCGTCATCTTTTAAATTAAAAATAATAATAATAAAAATAAAGACAGGGGCGTATGAAGAATTTTTGACAGAAGGTGCTCAAGAAATTAGGTCTCTTCAAGTAAGAAAAGTGAGAGACTTTCTAAACTGGGCCCTTCTCTAACTATCGTCCCCTTTAGTCTTTTAAGTTCAATAATTAAGGTCTTGGCTTGCTCTTAAGCATTCCCAAGGGGACTTAAAAATTTTAATTCCAAGATAAAAAATAAAACTAAATTTCATAAAATTGATTGAAGGATTACTTTCAAGCGAAACTTACTGTGTTTTTCTCACAAAAAAATTCCGTCAAAGTTTTGTACGAAACAGGTTAAAATTCCCAAATAGGAGGAACATTCTCCAAACGGTCGTCTTTTGTGCCGTGAACCACCTTCAGTTCTCCGAGTATCCGGCAAATCATGCAAGTATTTACCTGCGTTCGAACGCAAAGACGGCTTTCAAGGACCGGAACAGATGGGGAGAGAACAATGATCCTTGCAGTTGCATTCGGCACCAACTTTCCCATACTCGAAACGTATCTCCAGACACAATGGCTCTCATTTCGAAATATCCCGATCATTACGGCTCTCAGGAGAGCTCCCAGCTGGAAGTCTCTACTCACAAAGCCGCTTGATTGACACTTGAATCTATATCGAAATATATATCCACCTGTTTTGTCTCCATCGTCTTATCCGTGCATTCCGGTTCGCACCTCGAGTGAGCCAATGCAGCTCCACTTACACACTTACCGACTTCTAGAGAGTGAGCGAATTAAAGTTTCAAGATGTCGGGGAAAGTGGTGCTAGCTCGAGCCTCGATTGCGCGACATGTGACATTTGCATAATTCTCGGTGCAGCCGCTGCATTACATAAACATGTTTTCGAGTAAAGTGGCACCAAAGCAGCGGGTGCTGCGGGAAAATGAAGAAAAAAAATACTGTAACACGCCAAACCGCCATGGGAACTATCGCACATTGAATTTTTATGTAATGTGGAAACACAGATGATGAAAAGTCGGGCTTGTGTGATGAATAGAGAATCGTTGGCGCTTCAACAACCACTCCATCATTTTTGCGCGCCAAAACAGAGCTCGGGAGGAGTCAGATGGGGCCTGTTTGGGACTCAGGAAAAATTTAGAAAATGGCTTCAGTTGATTGAAGTCCAAGAGGTCTTTGGGGGGCCTTTAAGCTTTGGAATTCAGTCCAGAAGAGACTCAAAGAGCATAAAAACCTTTCAATAATTAGACATTCTCAAGAAATTTTCACACATTGGCATGGTGTTTTCTTAAGAAATTATAAAGAGATAAAAAATTAATTTTTAGGGGAAAAATTTTTGCAAGATTTTTTAAATAAATTAAATGCCTTTCAATTGGTACATGATTTATATTTTTGCCATGTGCCGTCAAAAGATAAAGCTACTTGAAGAGGAAAAGACGCGAGTTAAAATTTTTTTATTCACTTAAGGGAGCCCTAGTTCCTCTCTCTCTAGCAATAGGACCAAGTACTTTCCCAATATTTGTTAGATTAGAGAGATTGCTTTGAAACGAAAATTCCAGCCAAATTGGATGAACCACAAGAAAGTTTCAGACATCGCTTTGTCCTATGTAAAATCACTGTTTTAAATTAAGATCACGTTTAAGACATTATTGGTTTAAAAAAAAGTGTTCTGGCTAAATTTGAAAGAGATGGTAGGGGGTTTAGGTGGCCCCAAAAATTATGTGCAAAAGAAAATCAAACCTTTTCAACTCTAAAGTCGTCATGCTGCCGTAATGACTGCTTAAAGCGTCGGAAAGCGGCACAAAAAGCGACTCAGACAAACAGACGGCTGGCAGAGACACCTTTTTGCTCCATTTTTTTGCAACCTCCCGCTGCCGAATGCACAAAAAAGAGAAGCGGGGCAAAGCGGTGTGAAAAGGCAAAGAAACAACGACGTGCTGCAACTATCACACATGTTCACACGAGTCTCTATCAAACAAAGTGATCTGGGTTCGCCTCGTAACCGTTTCATCTATCTTTTTTTCTGCAAAGATTCAGCGGTTTTCGATTTAGCTACCTGCTAAGTGATTCCAATAAAATCGCACTTGCTAGAGAGCCCATTCAGAGCGCTCGTTCGGCCATAAATTATCCGCGCATTTTCATATCGCGCCCGCGACCGACTCGAAAGCAGCATTTTAAATGTGTGAAATTTTTTACGTAAAATTTGTCGATCAGCCGCGTATCTAAAGAGGTTCATAATTAGATAGAGGTCGGAATCCTGTTTTTTATCGCCTTTTAATTGCCATTAGAAGCCGTTCTAGATGTGCCCGAAGCGGTTTCCAATTGAAATACCGATCCGGGTCGCTGTCTCAGGAAAAGGAGGTACGCTTTCTGAAGAGAAATTGATTTATTCGAATGTTTAATGGCGCTTTTAAAGTGGGTCTTCTGGGTTCTTTGAACCTGGGCTTCTTATCTTCTCTCGTAACACTTAGATCCGGAACGGAATTGCGGCTTCCGTGGAGTCTCTAACTTTGCAGAGGGATTTTCACTTAACGAAGCATCATTTCATTCAAAACAGATTAAAAGTGCATCGCCCAACATTTCATCATTCTCGCATTTAATTGGAGCGTTTTGCCCCCTCTCGTTCTCGCACAAGCCGTCCTCGTCAACGGGTACTTTGCATTCATGCATAATCCAATTGTGTGAATAATGCTGGAACTTTTGCAATTATAACAAAACTACTCATAATCGCTGCATTATTCTTGTCTGCAAGGATGACGCGCAAAACATTATGTAGATGAGACGGCTTTGGCCGGAAAAAAGGGTGTTCGCCTTAGCTGGATAATGGATATTGGATGAGTTCAATTACTTTTTGCGTGATCTCAATCATGTAAAAAAATTTTAAATTACAGCATTTCAACTTAACATTTTTGGGAGCTTTAAATAAGACCTGTCAAAGAGACCTGCTTTCTGAAATGCTTATTTTTTAAGAGAAAATTTTCAAACTTAATCTTCTAATGTATTAGAAGGCTCCAAAGCTCTAAGTAATTTATCCAACTTAACAGCATTAAATGATTTCTATTTTTGCTGTTCATCGATAGACATTAAAAGTTTTTATATGAAGAAAAGACGTGAGCCAAAAATTCAATTTAAATACTTTAAAGGCTCCCAGTTTCTCTTTATATTGTTTTACTACCAAATTCTGAAAATTTCACCTCAAACGAATCTCAGTTCAGTTTCTAGACGGTTTGTATAAATGGTTTGATTCGACGTCTTATTGTAAAAGTGGTTTTAAAAAATTAAACCTTGTTGGTTCGGAAGAACTTTGTTCATACTTAAGAGGCTCCCAGCTTCTCTTCTTAAGAACTATTCCTTTTTCGAAAAAATTTTACCCCAAACGAATCTTCTTTTAGTGCCTAGAGGATTCATAAAAATGGCAGTGGCAGGTCTTTCTTAAAGGAGTTAACATCAATTGGTTGGTTAAGAAGGCTTTTGTACTCAAAATCTAACAGCAGACGGAGGCCTTTTAGGCCCAAGTTAATATTTTCCTAGACAAACTGACACAAAAATCTTGCAATTCCAGATGAACCAAGTAATTAAATTGTAGGAAGCGCGGGATTATTTTTCTACAACGCAATTCCACGCTTCTGATCCGGGTCATGTCTATGAAAATTGCGAGCCAAGTTCTGTCTTTCAGTGGGGAGCATTCTCACGACTTTCGAAACTTGTATCACATCGGTTGTGGGCCAAAAACAGAACATAATCGATTATGAGGCATCGCACATGCGAGAGAGAAAAAGTGTAAAATTAGGCAGCGTGTAATTCCTTCACGAGATTGTTATCTCGCTTTACGAAACACATCGCATCCACACGAGTAATTATGATTTGACCTGAGAAACTCGCGCAACTAATGTAAATTGTGATGGGAGCTTCGGTGGGTAGCAGACACGCGTGGTTTGTGGCGAAAGTGAAACAATACAATTTATGTTGTTGCTGCTCAATGATGTGCTGCGAAAATGAGTGATTTCCGCGTCGATAGAAGTGCGGCATTTTGCGAAGAGTTATGTTTGAAAAGTCGCATAGGTGTGCGAGAGAGGTCTGGGAAGTGAAAGAAGAGGAAGATGAATAATGGCAGTGGAGCTCATTACTTTCAGCAACAATTGATGGGGCTTTAATTTTTTTCGAATGTGACGTCGGCTGTCATTTCCGTGCGACTTCCGGAGGGCTTTTTCCGATCCGTGACATTTCTCATCGAAATCGGGTTTTAATTTGCCCCTAATTTTTTTGTTGCCGTAATTAGACATTTTTGGTCGTGGGAAAGTTATTTTAGAGTCAACCCATTTTCTACCAGTGGTAGTTTTTATACGCCTGAAATTGTCAAAGATTTCTTCATAAAAAATATTTTTTCTTAAGCTCTAGTTTCCTGAGTTTTAGGCTTTAAAAAAATAATAGCTTTGGTATTTTTGAAATAAAAACCATCCCTTCTTTATTTTTCAAAAGCTTGTCAAAAATTAGTTTTTTTTTCAAACTTTAAGATGAGCAATTGAACTCAAAAGAAAACACAAAAAACCAAGCTACAAGAGTTCTAAGTTCAAAAACTGAATTGTGTCCAAAATTCACTAAGAAGAGCCTAACACTTTAGGAGAGAAAACGGGTCAAGGTCGAAGAAACACAAGCTTGAATCAGATCAACTGTGAATTTATTTAGATGTTTTTGAGAAGAACACGAGAAAGCAATGTCTCTAATGGGGAAGAGTTTTAACGACCTGAAGCCAGAGCCTGGCCTCCGTAGGGAGCGAAGGCTTGCGAGAGGGCGGTGGACCAGTAGTCGGGTCCGATGGGGAAGTTCCAGCCTCCAGAGGCGAGAGCTTGGCCACCTCCCTGAGCAGCTGCCAGTCCTCCGTTTCCGAGTCCCCAGGCTCCAGCATCGGAAGCCAAGGCTTGGCCGACACCTCCCTGAGCGGCAGCGAGACCTCCCTGAGCGGATGCAATACCTCCTTGAGCGGCAGCCAGACTGGCGGGAACGTAGTCGTATCCTCCGGAAGCCAGAGCTTGGCCTTCTCCTCCTTGGGCGGCGGCTAGACCTCCGTTGGCGAGAGCCTGGGAGCCGAGACCTTGGGCAGCAGCGAGTCCTCCATCTGAAATGGGGACCCTAAGAGCCTGTTTGACTTCGGAATGAGAGACTTACTGGCAAAAGCAGCGGGATAGATCTCAGCGGGGGCAACGATGGGTTCCAGGATGACGGGACTACCCTGTGGAAGCAACGTTTTGAGCTCAAGAGAGTCAGTAGACGGGCAAGGGACTTACGACTTGGGCTGCAGCGCCTCCGGCAAAGGCTCCAGTGCCTCCAACGGGGCCTCCAGCAGCAGCTCCTCCTCCGACGCCACCTCCGAGGCCTCCGTTCTGTGAGACCTGCGACTGGGCGTTCATGTTCTGGCCTCCCTGCTGCGACACGTCGCTCTGGGCGTTCATGTTCTGGGGTCGGCCGTGGACGCAGCTCGTAACAGCTACCGCCAGGACAGCGAGCAAGCAAAATCTCTTAGCCATGAGGTTGTTTTTGATCTCGTAGTTACTCGGGAAGAGGAAGTAGACCTATGATTCGAATTTCCCCGGGCTCGGGGTTTTATAGAGGCTCGCGACAGGCAGCCAGCAACTGCGAATCATCGATTGGGCAAGGCCTCGGGAGCACTTTTCACCCGATTGGGCTCTTCGGTGGAACCAAAACTTAATTTATGTGAGCGAAATGTTCCCGGATTTTGAGAAAGTGGACGCTGGACCCACTGAAGCAGCGCTAATTCAATTAAACTCGGACCGATTACAGAAGTGAGTGGGCCCAGATTGAGTGGAAAACCTCTGTAATCACAAAGGAGCAGGCAGGAGTGGAGACCAGGGGGTCTTTGGCTTCTTGAGAGTCGAAAATATTCGGGGTCAATTTCTCTCTGCACGTGACCCAGCTGCTCTACACGTGTACCCAGTAGTTGAGTACCCATTCCGCAACATCATCATCATTTATAGTCAGTCGTACTCGTTCCTTATCGCTTTCCATACATCGCCACTTTTGGAGCCTCGTCTCTGCGTTGCTGCAGCTTAACAACATTGTAATGGTTCGGTCCAATTGCTGCTGAGCAAGCTTGAACATTTTGCTTGGCGCGCTAAAACATTCACAACATGGCAGGTGAACGAAACGGGGGACCAGAGCCCAGAGGGAACGTGTGAGTTGAACTTTCGAAATCCACTTTGATTTTGATGGCCCTACTTTAGAGCTTGGGGGGTTTAAAAAAGCATTAGCAGTTTTTCAGCAATAGCCTGAAGGTTGAAAAGAGACTATATCTTTTTTTAACGAATTTTTTTAAGCGAAACTTTTTTTCTGCCTCGTTTTTAATTCGTAAAAAAATATGGCCGCTATCTCAGCTTGGAATTTTTAAAACCAATTTTTAAATTTTAAAATTTTTAAAAACAAATTTCTTTGAGTAAAAAATTGCTGGAAAATTAACCCGATGCTCAAAAATTGGCACTTAAAAAAAAAACATTTTTCACACTCGAAATGTGTTTTGAAAATTCTTTCAGCTCTAAAAAGAAAAGGAGAAAAGAGGGCTCTAAAGAGAAACTTTGAGGGCTTTCAATTCTAATCTTATAATCGCCGCTTGAGGTATTCACCTAATCCCATAAATTTAACCACGGGAAGCAGAGAAGCGAGAACCACAACAGCCCAAACGAGCGACACAAAGCAGCCTACCTTGGAAGGTCGCTCAAGTGGATTTCTATCTCCATGACAGCAATCCGATGCAAGAGCCATGTAGCAGCTATGTGGGACATGGAATTTTGATGATGTGAATGTGGCATGCAAGTGCGAGCAAAGTAGAATGGAGCTGTAATAGGAGGCTATGGTGACTAATTATCAGCATTGTGGCATTGTTTTGGTTCTCGCGTCTCTCTCACTTTTTATTTTACTTTTATTATTATTATTTGTGTACTCGCAGTTAAACTTTACAATTTTGAACAAAAAGAAGAAAAAAACTCCGCAAACAAATGGAAATATGTGTGTCAGCAGCTTGACAGATTTCCGCTTAAGCTCATTGTTTCCACTTGTAAATTAAGTGTCTCGGGCTGCGACCTCTCCTGGCAATGTAGGCCATCGTGCCCAGACTTTAATTGCGGAGTGAGGGTCAGAGGTGGCGTGCTTGAGATCCGAATCTCGGCAATTAGAGATGGAAAGCGACAAGGACGGCCTTGCGTCCTTCGATTAAATTGTCGAACGGTTATTTAGGTGGTCTCTTAGGAATCTCGATGCTTAGGGGCATAATTTCGTAGAGCACGGAAACAAAAATAATTTCATAGATATCACAGTGCTCTTCTCTCATGGCCTGATAGCCCTTTAATAAACTTCTGAAGCCCCAAAACTCTGACTTTGAAAAACAACCCATGCACTTTCCAAGGTCAAAGAGGTACAATTTACCCTGCAGGCTACATTCAAAGTATACCATGGCTGGAATTTTTCCAAGGCTGTTAAACGTTTGAATAACAAAAACGTCCACAGGAGTCAACAGGATCAAGGACTTCTGTGTCGTTGAATGTCCTGAATCAACATGACCTTTTTCCGCCTGACTTCCAAGAAACTCACAGCTCCTGTGTCATTGGCCCGCAGGACATTTCGGTTGCCCCAAAAGAGCCCTAAGTAGCGAGTCACTTGCCATCAAGAGCGAAATGTGTCAATCTCAGCGGCCTAATTAAATTTTGATTATCCCAAGATTGGGCAACAAATTTTCCTCCTCTCTCATGACAACTCGTTTATTCTAAAAACCAAATGATAAACATAAACCTCGAAGGTCGTATTTATCATTTTCCCTTCCGTCGCGGCCTCAGGGAAATTTAGCCGACGCACAAATTCGCTTTTTTACGAGCTAGATCCCACAAGCCAACCGTTTCCTTCCCACCGAAACTCGTTGTCTTCAATTACGACTCTAATTAGCTGAGCAAATCGCGGCTTTTGCTTCTCTCCTCCTCTATTTTTCTGCGACTGTGTCTCCAAATATTGCACGCGACGCACTCACACAATCTTAGTGAGCCACATCCTAATTAAAACCCATTCATTAAACGCAAATAAATGGAAACGCACCGCTTGACCTCAAAAAGTAGCACAAAATTGAATAAAAGTGACAAAGCACATGCTTGACTTCACGAAAAGGAAGGAAACAATTTCACAACCCAATCATTATTACTACCGAGACAATATCATGGCAGAAACTCTGAAAGCCAGAGTGCGGATTTGCGTATGCTATATAGCACAAATTACGCTCATATCATTAATTTTAATCACGGAATGGCGTGGCTCGGCTCTCGCTGCAATTGAGGCCTTTTGAAACGACTCGCGAGCTGCGTGTCCAATTTCTTTCTGCGCGCACACTTGACACTCGGAAATTCCCCGAGCAGTCAGCGAAATTTGACACTCCGAGGGGCACCTTCCAGAACGCCCACTGCTAAATGTTTTCCCGTCACTCTCAGAAAGGTCAAATGGGGCGCGATAGCAGATCCGTCTACCGGAACGGATGCCGGAGAAAATGGTGGTCATTTCCCGCACTCTAGTCTGATCGAACCTTCTTTTTAGAGCATTTCAACATTTTGAAATTTTTCCGTACGTCTGTTTGTTCGAGTCACAAAAGCTCCGAAGCTTTAACCCAAATTTATTCCGTGCAAACTAAATTAAATCAAGGGCAAGTTTTGAATGCATTTTATTAATTAATTAGCTAAATTTTTTGGGCAGTTGTTTTAAGATTTTGATTTATAGTGCAGCAAAAGCAGCCAGTCGTTGAATTTTTCGGTTAAATCGCCCTCTTGGATTTTAAATTTTAACTTTTAAAAAATAATTAAAAATACTTTACGTGGTAATTTCAAAAAAATTTCTTGTACAACAATTAGAGTTGAGTCCAAACTACTTTTTTTATAAAAAATTTAACCCATTTCTGATTTATGGGTATTTTTAGTACATTTTTAGTGTATAACTTCTTCAAAAAAATTTTTAAAAATTTAATTTTTACGAATTATTCATATGAATATTTTTCAATCAAAACAATCGGTTTCATGAAGCTTGACGCAATCGAAAATCTTGGTATAAAATGACTTGAGAGCTAGAGACCAGAATTGTATGGTTTCCCAGAGGGGGGAGGGGCTTAACAATGGGCTCCTTTCCTGTAGTACTAACCTTTCTTATACTTAATCTGACTGAGCTGAAATTAAAGTAAGTTGTTGCTGAGGTTAAATTTAGCCTCTATCACCTAAGGATCACGAACTATGGACTCGACAAGTTTTTACAAAAATGGACAAAAGATTTTCCAAAAATCGAAAGACGATATTTTTAACCTTTTTCTCTCTTTTTCCAGCTGAAACGCCAAGATGCTGAAACACGTGCAAGTCTCACCCATTCGCAGCCGAGCGGACTCTCTCTCGATCCGCTCCTCCACCTCGTGCGCCTCCTCGATGTGCGGAAGTCCCGAGCCCCCCTCCGAAAGCCTGCGGTCGCACTCTCGGGCCTCCAGCGTCTCTAGCCTCAGTGAAGCAGCGCCACAAGTAAGTACAACATGCTTGGAGCATTTTTATGTGCTCTTGCGAAAACGGAATTGTTGCAATAACAGTTCCGAATTCCTTTCTCTCTCATCGTCTGGGAAGTTTGCCTGTGTAGTAATGAGAATGGGAAAATATGCTGCGGCCGAAAATGAAAACATTTCCATGATTATGCTGCGTTGAAATGCCGAATGGAAAAAAAGTTTCGACTTAACAGCTGTGGGTAGAGACCCGACCTTGGGAAAGATTGGACCGGCTTTTGTGGGGAGGATACTGGTAAAGCCTTGATAAGCTTGCTTCATAAATTTGTTTCTTCTAGTTGTTGGATGTTGAAAGTTTTCTTAAGACCTTTTGAGGTTTAAAAATATTTCGTGGTCTCAGTAAAAGCCTTCAGAAGTCTAGAAACCCCATTTTGGAATTTATATTATTTTTTGCCTAATGAATTAAAAATGACCAGAAACAGAACAAACAAAACAAAGGAAACCAGTCTCTAATTTTTATACTCTAGTGGCATCTGTGAAAGTAATTTGGGTCAAATGAGGTAATTTTAGCTAAATTAGTGCAAGTCTCGAGGGACCTACAAACCTCAACTTTCTTCGGTAACTCTAAAAAATGAAGGTCTCGAATGAGACAAATTAATTTTGCCGTGGAGTTACTTTTCTGAAGGAATATCTGTCACCGCTCAGTGAGTTTCCAAGGCCCAAAAAGCCTAGGTTAACTAAAGCCTTAAAATTTTGAAAGGGTCATATGGGTCAAAAAAAGTAGGTCAAGGTCACAGGACACATGGACGTGCTAAAGGGACGTTTTGGCTCACGATAGAGAAACCAGGATCTTATCTGTTGACTGCAAAAGTTTCAGAAAGTTGGAGCAAGTTTAAACAGGCGCATGTGTCAGCGCAAATAAACGTGAAAAAACAGCGGAATTGCCCCAGTAAATGTCACACATTTATCACTTTATTATTAGAAAGTAATTTTATTGGCTGCAATGTTCTGAGCTGGTACACGACAATTTCGTAATAAAACCGACAATGTTTCAATTTAATCCAATATTCGATTAACGACAGTTTTATGACCCCATGAACTCGTCGGCAGTCTGATATCGTAAGAAAGCCATCGTCTTTTTAATCTAGTCAATAAATTCTACTCCAATTGGATTATCATTTGATTGCTTACTCATCGAGTTCCGACTAATTAGTCGTTCACTCCTTCCAGAGGCCACCTTTTATGAGTGGCAGGCAATTAAAAGAACTAATGAGTTCTTCCAAACGCGACGCGGACGGAAGTTGACACCCTGAAATCGATGGAGTGTTGCGTGTCTCTCCTCTTCGTGCGCGCCACGCCAGACAGTACTACGTTCTTTATTGTGATTTCGCATTTATTATTTCTTTTTTATGCTAAATAGTAAAATATACGCGCGCAGAGCTCTGCATGGAGTCATTACAGCTCCATTATGGTGTTTGTCTCTGCGCTCGATGTGCTTTACTGCCCTTTGCTTTGTGCTTTATCACAGTTTAATGCTCCCAGTAACCCTTTTCAGCTCGTTCCCCGCTAATGCCAGGCCCATCTGGGATTTCGTTCCATTAGCACTCGTCATTTTTCTGGAGCTCTTGAGCCCCGGAATGTGCTCCATTAGCATTTTTACGCCATTGAGGTTCATAGATGGGATTTTTGCTTCGAGCCTTCGAGACTTTTCGGGTCAGAAAAATCGGTCTAGTTACTTGTGTGGGTCTGAGGTTCTAAATCTGCGACCTTACAAGAACCCAACTCCGTCTCTTTCAGCGAGCGCGAAATGCGTAACGTGATGTGTTCAGGTTCAGAGCTCCCCTTCCGGCGTGCTTGAGCTACTCCACTCGTTTGTATGCAAATCCGTCCCGCAGCAGCAGAGCTGCGGGTTCCAAGATATTGCCCCAAGCGTTTTGATAAATGGGTCTGTGGGCGCTAAGGAGCCCAGTGAGACAATTAGAAAAATGTCATAGCTCGGGATTAGGAGCGAGAACGGGTAGCCTTGCTAGACACGCTGACAAAGCACATTTAATTGAGCGCATTATCTCGCGCGCCATTGTAATAAATTCGCAGTCGATTACGCGGCAAGGCAGACTAATTTTAATTATGAGCAGTTGTTAGCCGTGCTATTTGGGAACTGGGAAAGAAAGAGTTCTGCTTTGGGAGGGGCTCTAAGTCAACGGAAAATTAATTAGGAGTAGGGCGAAGAAATATTTGACTTCTAAATTTTTACATTTTTGTTTTTAGTTTGAAGATGAAATTGGCAAAAACTTCTGGACTAAAATTTTCTCAATTTGCTTGTTAAAGAACAAGCAAAAACCGCAAGATTTAAAATTAAAGAACTTTGCCTTTGAGGGTCGTAATTTTCAATGTCTCGTGGACTTGACCTCTTTAGTCTAAAATTACACATTTTCCATACTTCCAGTCGCCCTAATAACAAGTCTGAAGAGAATGTCAAAGAAAACAATAGTTTAATTAATCTCGTCGGGATCACTGGCGAGACGACTCTGAGCTCCAAAGACTTTGTTATCGTCGTCTAGCGGCTTTTGATGTCTGAATCTTCCCTAAAGAAGTTTTGGTGTCTTTGAAGTTGTGTCGAAACGCTCGCATGTGAAGCTCCTTTTCTTCATTGAGACACCTCCAGACTTCAGAGATTTTAAATTAGCTTGTTTGAATGTGCATAAATCTCAGCCCGAACAATACACACTCGACAGCTAATTTCTCATAAAAGTAAGATAATATAATGAAAATAAAGGTTGGAAAGACAACAGATTCATACAAACATTGCGCAACCCAACGAAACTAGGGTATTTCAGTGGCTCAAGAGACCTCCAGCCTGCGCTTTTTTTTCTGTCTGTCGGATTTTTTGTGGGTCTGAAAAACGTTTTACTTGTCTGTCGTTTTGACAATTAGGACAGTTAACCCTCTAACAAACCTCAACTATCGACATTTTTAATGTAGGAATGAATTTGAAATTTAAATTTAAGGTTGTTGAGTCAAAAACAGTTCAAAAACAGTTTTTGTCGATGGCCACTTAGAGGGTTAAAATTGGTAAAAAAATGCAAACTATAAAATCAGCCTCATTCTGGGCTTTACAGTTCCTCTCCCATGCAACGGAAGGCTCGCAACAGGTCTATTTTCGATCGTAAATTACGGAACCAGCTGATTACAGCACCCCAGTTGCAGTATCTTTCCAGAAGAGATTTCGCCAGTTACGCCGTACAAAAGTTGGTGGAACAGACAATGAGATTAAATTAACCCGATTACCCGATTGTGCTCTTAGGTTCTCGTTCCCGTTGTACCCGATAATTTACAACGTTGTCGTCAACTTTATTGCTTAATGCCCGACTCTTGTCCACCGAGATGCGGGCCGTTGTCCATTGAAGTTAATTCCAACCTAGTTTCTACGCCATTCTGTGTAGGTACGTAATGGACAAGTTGACTGCCCTTTAGCCCAGCTTGACGCGTCGCAACCTCATGAATTATTGAATCATGACATGGCAATTTCCGAGCCTCTTTCTCTCCAGCCCAGCTGCCAGCACCTCACGAAGAGAGCCTACGAATTTGGGCGTCAATATTGTGACACGGAAAAAGACAATGCTCGCGACTCAAACCATGGGTCGGGTCGGATTTCTACTCGCTAGCTCGCCGATGATGAGTGATAATTTAAAACAAAGACTGACATTGTTTGGAGTTTTTTTTCCGTGCTCCAAATCAGAATTTAATCAGCACCGCGCGCGTTTTTGCTGCTTCTGGCGACGGCTGGCGTGCGCTGTTCTCAATCACGTCAGCTCTAGTCGGAGTGGAGCTCGAGTTAATGATTTTCCAAGGTTATGGGACATCGAGCGTGTAAGAGGAGGTGTTCTGGAGATAAAATGTGTTCTCGTCATGGGTGAGTTGGCTGTCCAGCTTCGTGCTGGAATCGTTTCCTGATTCCCTGCCGTTTTTGTTCTCGCTAATCACAGAGTGAACCTCGGATTAGGTTCTTAAAAGTTTCTGGTTTCTTGATTACTAATTTTTTAGACAAATTACTTAACCCTCTAACGTGCAAATTGGTTAAAAATTTGTTGTCTCTTAATTTTTCTTAACTTCCATAACCTTCTTAAGCTTCTGCAAAACTCAAAATCGGTCTAACATACCAGTTCAAAAATTTTGGTATTGCGCATGCGCAAACCAGGGAAAAAAATTTTTATTTATTCCCATAAATTAGTAAATCTGTTTACTAGGGCTCTAAGAGGTAAAACTAAGGTCAGAATCCAAGAAATGGCCAAACCAGCTTCTTAAAATATCAGAAGATCTCCAATAAGTCTTCTCTTTTTCTGCGCATGCGCAGTTTCTATTTGTTGATCTGGCTTAAGTATGAACCAAATTTGGGTCTCGCAGATCTGGATAATATTCTAGATCGTATCTCAATGGTAAATTTAAAAAGCTAAACATGTGTCTTTGAACACAATTGGCTATAAATTTAAGGTTCAATTTTCAAAAAAAAAAATTTTATCATTTTCCTTGCATCGAATGAACTAAAAAGTCGAAAATGGATCTAATGATCAACAAAAGGCTTAAATAGGTTAAATATTCCTCCTGATAGAAAATGGGTTAAAGGCTCACCTGTCAAATCTTAAAAGTGACTATTACTCATCGACCCAAATGTCCCTGTAGATTGCTGACTAGGAAACTTCTGAAATAGCCATCATCCCCGAAATAGGCACCATTACTGAAGTTCTGATTGTCTTGCAAGAAAAACTAGCACGTGACGTTCCCATAGGAGCGGGGGAAAATTGGGAAATTTATGTGATCCATTAATCATTGGCAGAGGAGCAATGACGAAAAAAGCTGCAGAACATAAAAAGGGCCGCACCTAATCAAATCCCACTGACAACCAATGAAATTCCAGTTGAAGCGGAGCAAAAACACATGTTAACAAATTGTTCAACTGCCTGCTATGTGTGGCATGCCTTTCATTCGCCTAATCGTACAATGGTCTCCCATAAAAGTGCGCCGTACCGTCATTGAAACGCTCGCAGCCATTTGTAGTATTGAATAAATATTGAACAATGCAATTCATGCTCCAGAAATTATCAATAGCATAACTATGTAGAGCCATATTCCGGCTCTTATATAACCTCGACGCAGCGTCGATACTTTGCTGAAGATGCGGTATATTTTCCATTAAAAAATTTTGATGAAATGCCCGGAATGAGCTTTCTCCGCAATATTGTCATAAACAATGATTGTAATGACGAGAAAAATAGCGTTATAATTGTGATGAAAGTGAGGCCATAAACTGCAGCGTAAAGCTAGACAATGAGCACTTGATGACGCTGCAGAAGACCGGAATGGGTGGAAAGCATCCTACGGAGGTCGGGCTTTGATTTAATGGAACGTTCTAAAAATGGAATAAGAAGCTTACGAAATAACAAGCGACGTTATGGTGAATTGAATTTATTTGCTGTCTAGACTTCTAGAGCGTCTGTTTATTCGCCAGGAAAATGCTACTTTGAAGAAACCTGAGAAGCCTAACGACCTTCTTTTATTTGTTATTTAGGTCAAACGTCGAAAATTTTGAGTTTTTTTGCATTGTTTTCGAGTGACTAACCCATTTAAAGCCAAGGGTCAGATTTTCAATCATAATTTTTGCATATTTCTTTCCTCACAAAACTTCAATAGATTCAACTTTTTGTTTTGTGTTCCTCTTCCTCAATTTATTTCCATACAAGAACTTTATCCTGACTACTAAGGGTTCGAAAACATTGTTTTGAAAAATGTGCCTTTCTCGAACATAGTTGTGAAAAATTGCCAAAAATTCGTCTGAGTCAAATATTTATTTGATCCCAATTTCAATGAAAAAGAGCTTCAAATCAATGGCTTGGGGTTCAAATAAAAATGGGCACCTCAAAAATCAATGATTAGGGTCCCAATTCAAAGCTGAAGCCTCTGCATTCAACTTAAAGGCTCCAGAATAAAGTTTCAAAAATCAAGTATATTAAATATTTTTTCTCTTTCAAATTTTCACACAGTAATTAAATCATCCAAAATTTTAATAATAATCTGGATCACTCCTAAAAAGACTAGCCCAAAAGAGATAATTTAGGTAATAAAATTTGATGGAGTTTTTAAACACTTTATTGCTGACCTGCTCGCCTTAAAAAATAATCGATCGATATCTTCCTAAAATTAGTTATAAAAATCGTATGCAAATCGACAAGAATCCAGCAAATTTATCGAATGCGGCCTGGAATAATTTACCAAAGCCATAAATCCCCTATCCTCTTGTTAAAAATCGCTTATACCATCTTCCAATTTAGTCCGACCCAACGCTGCAGTTTTGTGGCATTGAATCTGCCGGCTTTGCAGCCTGCATTCACGCCAATTTTAATTAAAATTTAGAATGTAATTAAGCTTTAAGCCCGAGATGTGCTCCCCACATCCATACACCCATAAAACGTTGAAATAAGCAGTTAGGCGACGACGACAAAGAAATACACAAGTCGGCACTTTGCGGTGAAGAAAGCAATTTTTGCTTCAATTATTTTCCTCGCACAATGATGAGGCTGTGGCGTGAACAATATTGCGCATTGTTAGAAATGGGCCGAGTGGAGCTATGTCGAGAGGAGAGAAGTCATCACATCATGTGGTAACAAATGTAATTATTTTCGTGGGTGTGCGACGACAATAAAACGTAATGTCTCCACGGCACCGTTTTGATGGGGGTTTAATCGCTGAGAAACACTTAAAAATGATAGATATACGGTAGATTATAGTTTCCACAATGCGATGTGATCTTCCTGGACGGAAGATTAATTTTTCGGAAGGCTTCGGTGGAAGAAATGGGTCCCCGAGCTGACGTATTGCAGGAGTGGAGGAAGATAAATAAACGACTTGGAGAGATTTATCATTGACAATCAAGAGTGAGATATAAATCCCCTCTAATCCCCATAAGGTTGAGAGGTGGAGAACTCCAAGTCAGCAGAAGTGAGAGATGTGAATGAGAATCAAAAATTGAACAGCATTTAGAGCATCCTTCAGCAGAGCCGAACGTTGCGAAGTGCAGCGAATGTAGACAAAAGGGCTTACGTCCAACGATTGCAGGCTTAGCACAACGGAGTGCATTGCTCAGCACAATCGGAGAGTCTGTTCGTCTGTCTGAGGCAGAGGCGTGGATAGGGGGCTCTTACTTTTTAAGAGTTGACTTTTGGCTCCAACAGTGTCCTAGACAAATTTTCCGAGTGGAATTAATCCGAACGGAGATCATAAAAATCCGGAAATAATTTTTGGCTCGTTAAAAAAATATAAAAAAATTCCTACTGACTAATTTATTGGAAACTAAGACTGAGTTCTCGTTACTAAATTATTTTTCAAAAAATAATTGAAAGCTAACCTAGGAAGAAAATGTGGCTCTTCTTGGTTTTCAAGACTTTAGAATGAGGCTTCTTGAATCCATAGATAAGGCTCTTGGACTTGAAAATGAACCCAAAAAATTCTCAAGAAGTGAAATTTTGCCTCCCTTCGTTCCGTCGCTGATCTGAAGCCCGCTTTCGAAGCACAGTTGCAAGGCTTTTCTCCACGCTTGTTTACAATTCACGGCCTGAATCCCGCCTTGTTCGATACCACTCTGCTTCATGCACTCCTTTAATGGCATTTTTATTTGTTTGCCGTTCCTCTTTCCAGTATTTTACATCTCTTCCTCCATTCATTATTCCCTCCCCGGGATTTCCTTGTGCGCTCTTTCAAATTTCGCAAAGTGTGCTGCCTTGCTGCATACATTACACTCCCTCACTTTTTTTTTTCATCCCATTTCCCGCTGCTTTATTTTATGACAGGAGGGCCTTACGTTTTTCATATATGAGCCTAAGCCCACCCAAAATGCCCGAAAAAGATTTGTCGAGAGAGAAGGAGAAGAAATTGAAAAGTTTGCGGGAAATCGAGTTCCGCAGAATTGTTGACCTAATTCAGGAGATAAACAGGCAAACTTTCAGCTCACAAAATTTGTTTTGTTTTCCGCAAGATTTACCTTGTGTTCCTTTTCTTCTTGCTTTTCCAGACGACAATAAAAATTTATACTGCGTGTTTACGACAAGACATTGAGTACAAAACCCTGGGGGTATCCTGGGACACGACGAGTCGCGAAGTTGTTCAGCAGCTCCTAAGAAGGTTGGTATTGTGGTTCTCGAACAAAAAAATTGACACAAATAAGGTGATAAATTGATTCCCTTCTCTCGTATAGGTGCAAGATGAAACACAAGGATCCCCGATTGTTCTACTTGTCAATGGAAATCACGGTTAGACGACCTGCCGTCAAGACGCTCTTGTTGCTCGACGATAACGCCCGTCCCGCTCTCCTTCAGGCGTGTCATCCGAAGGGAGACTCGCGGTTCTGCTTGAAAATGAAGCCCGGTGGGCTTATTCGTGTGCACACGTCGGCTCTTCAGCCCAACTCGCAGTACAAGAGCCTTCTTATCTCCGAGGACACGACTTCGGATGAGCTGCTTTCGTTGCTGCTTTCCTGCTACAATCTTCTGGAGCCTGTGGAGCAATATTCGCTATACGAGGTACGTACACCATTTAATTACGTTTGACTTCCGGGCGTTCAGGGCTAATGGATGCCTTCACTCAGTGACCATCTTGGTTTCGGTGTGTGGTGACTAATGTCGTATGTTAAAAAATAATTTTCCTTCTTAGTTTTCAATTTAAAGGGAGTGAATGATCGCCATTTTGAAACTTTAAAAATGTCAAAATTTTAAAAAATTTTCTCGACTTGATTTCTTCGGGAAATATTTTTCTAATTCAACCAATTACCATGAAATTTAGTGTCTAGCTTTTAGGCTTAAAAGCCATTTTGAAAAGTTATTAAAACAAAAACCCCCAAATCTAAAACTCAAAATCCAAATTTACTACAAAGAAGTTTCAAATCGATAGCTGGGGGCTCTTTAAAAAAATTTTGGACCCTAAAAATCAATAATGGGGGTCCCAATTCAAAGTTGGAGCCTCTTAATTTGACTGAGAGGCTTCAAAGTTAAGTTACTCGTACTTGATGTTGAACCCTGGTTACGCCTCTGATGAATACGCCTGATAAAACCGCTTTTAATTAGCTATTTTCCTCTATTTCAGGTCTGCCCGGGACAGGAATACCAGCGGAAGCTCCACCCAGACGACCTTCCGCTCCGAGCGCAATCCCAGCGGACGCAGCGAGGCGAAATTTGCCATTTCTTAGTCAGACATAACCCCAACTACCTGCGTCGGAAGCAGCTTAACGATGATTCATCGGCCACCATCCTCATCAAGTCAAAGACCAACAACAACAACAACAACTCAGTTCCAACCAAAGACTCGGAGTACATTCAAGTCCCTCCGGAGACGTCGAAGCTAATCGAGGACAGCCTTGAGAAGTCCCCCTCATTGGAATCCTGCAATGAGTGCACGACTTTGGACCGCTCGGACGCCAGCAGACAAACTTTCCTCGTACGCTCGAAGCCCCGAACGTTCCCCTCGTCCACGGGGAAATGCCAAAGGTGTAAGGATTTCTGCCATTGCGGCACTGACGCAATGACCTACAATCCCGTCTACAACATTCGGGCCACCTTCTCGAGCCTCGGCATCGACAAGAAACTCATCGAGCCCAATCGGTACTCGATAACTCAGAGCGCCAATAACAACAACAATAACAGCTCATTAGTCATAAACAAGAACGCTAGCAATAACAATGAGCCGCCAGTAAAAAAGGGGTTCGCGAATTTTGTTTACATTTAGAGAGCTCTAGACGTGGCTCGCGGGTTATTTTTAGTTCGTCATCGCGTCGCGTTATATGGGGGGCCCCGCAAAGAGGCAAAACAAATAACAGGGCAGATCTGGTTTCATTATAAATCTCATTTTTCACAAACACATCACGAGTCAGTCTATCGCGCTGACTTGCGTGTCTCATTAGGATGATGGATGATTAATTTGGCCTTCGGTGGGTGCGTTACTAGACGCCCGATTGTTGCTGCCGGGGAGAGATGCGGGGTGGTGTTTCGGTCCATTGGAGGGAGACATGATATCGGATGCAGCTAATTACTCGTTTTCTCGGAAGTCGTTTATTGGAGATTTTGTTCTTCAAAACCCTGAGGCTCCTTTCTTGCAGTCTTTAGTCTTCTTGAGTAGAATTGAATTTTTTTACAGCTAAACTGAGAGCACTTTCAGAAAAAACAGGAGCTGAAATGAGTCCCCAAGAACAGCTTCCCGAGCTGTAATGGGGTTTCAAGAGCTCAAATTGGAGACTCTACAATTAAACTGGGCATCTTTTGAGCTATTGAAGCGGATTTTATCTGCAGGCCCAAATTGGTGCCTTAAAGAACTCCAATCTAAGCTAGTTACTTGCATACAAGCCTAAAAGCCTTTTTTTCAAATTTAGGAAAAGCCCAGTCCATCCCATTTCTCCTACCACCTGTCCCTTCACTCAGAGGTGTTTGAAACATTTCCTGCCTTTTTAAAATTTAAATTAACTTCGCTGAATTATTTTTGCCCAATTTTCACTCATTCGAACCACCGCCCATACCCACCCTGATGTTTGCCAAATAAAATGTGCATTTTCCACCTTTACGCATGCAATATTAAATTATTCCCATTTCACAAAATACCACTGAAAATATTTTGCCTTTGAATCTGCCCTGTTGACCATGAGCAGAGGTCAGCGGTGGGTCAAGAACTTGTCAGCTTTGGGCGATTTTTAATCGGAATCTTCTCGATACGCCACTGCCTGGAACGGTATCTCCCACAACTCCGTGTTTTCAACCGATAAAATCATGTTGCATTCCCACACTTTTGGCCTTCAGAGTTCAAGGTCAAAGTAATTATCTGTCATTACAACCGCATTAAAGCAATGTAAACTCACCGAACAATAAAATTCCAACCAACTTTGCCGATAATTATTACTTAGTCTGTCGAAACTTCCGCGAATTCAGGCAGCAGTAATTAATAATATCTCTCCCCTCAGGCTTATTAATTAATCCGAGTTCGAGAAACCAGCCCACGCTTTCGCGGAAAAATTACGGACCCCCGATATTTGAGTATGTAAATTCTCAGTTCATGATAATCAAGGAAGAAATGAGAACAAACGTAAGCCAATTTCCTGTTCCATTGTTATTGCTAGTCAAGTAACCCAAATCTATTCGTAAGGTTTTAAGGACGTCGTTTTCCATTGTGCCCGAAGCCAACGCGCGCAACAGTTGAATTCAAAGGCACAACCAAGAGTTTATGAGCACTAGAAAATTGAGGGGCTCGGCAACATTAACATTTTACGATTGCAGCTTTATTGAGTTCCCGCGTACCGGCCCTCAGGCAGGAGCACTTTCGCCCTGTCTGTCTGTCTCTCACTTTTCCGCAAATCGAATTAACGTCCAGACTCTCGTTCTGGGCTTTATTCTCGCTGTTTTTAAACGGTTGGGGTGCGGGGGCGTTTAACAGCTTGAGGCACTCTTCAGCACTTAACACCTCTTTTTAACCTTTTCCTAACATTAATTGTTGCTGTTGCCGCTTTTGTGAGTAAATTGCAATATAATATCACGCCAAAGAGTATAAAAAGACACTGTTTGAAATTTAATTTTGCATCTGTGACTTTCGGTCCCAAGCAAAGGTTGCTCGTGTCTGGCACATCCAGACATATTCTGTTAACAATCAAAGTGGACCCGGGAGTGCAGAATATAGAAAAGTTAATAATGAAGAGAAATTGATATTGCCCTGAAACAAAAAATGAAAAAATTAGGACTTTTTATGTAACCAAAGAAACGAGGGAAAGGAAAACTGCCGAGAGGCTGAGAGGAAAATAATTAAGATGTAGTACTACCTGGACGTAGATTTAATATAAAGAAAGATTCATCAGTTGTAGACTCGAAGGAGCTGTATCACTCGATATCTATTATATTATATATTATTTTATTAATAAACTGTGAAAAATACTATGGATTTCTGGTTTCTGACTTCATTGCTTTTCTCAGAAGAGACGTTTTCTTTAATGGTAAGTAGGAGAGATTGTGTTGAGCCAATTTTCCAATTGAGTCGAGGGTGAAAACGCCCGGAACATCGACTTTATCCTGGAAGAAGCTACCAGATCACAAGTCTGAGCTTGCAGTAGGGGATACTGCTGTTGCCTTGTCGACAGCATCCGTTGACAAAAATGTTCCCAGGTTCCAGCAGAGCACAGTATCTTGTGTAGCAGCCCGTGCATCCATGCTTCGTGCTGTCTATGCTACGTTTCCTGGGCCCGAGCAAAGTCGCCGTTGGTGACGAACTGGTAGAAGGCCTTCCTTGCTGTAGTGATTTTCGGCTCGAGTGCCAGAAATCGATAGAAACCCGGAAAGGACCGCAATTGCTCGGATGACGACCATTATGAGGGAGTAGAGTACTTGGAGTGCTGTGAAATGGATGTTTACGGGTAGTTTATAGCTGCAATATTGGGAACTTTGGGATAAATTACTTTGGACAAGTGTTTGAATGAGCTCACTTTGAACGAAAATTGGGGTTTCAGTCACACACGAGTACATTGCTATTGTGACTCTGGCAGTTGTCTATATTTGATGTGCACTTGTTCATTGAATTTTTAAAAAAATAGGTTGAAAATTTTTCCTTCCTTGTAGCAAACCATCCAGTCCTCTTTTGCTGGTTTTTTGGGTGCTCTAACTTTCTAACCTTTTGTCACTTTAATTCAATAGGTTGATTTTTGAGCCCCTAGTTTATTTTTTAAACCCCAAAGCTTGGTTTTCAGCTCCCTTTCCAATTACATTCCAATTTTTCCGCTTCAATTTAAATACAGATTGGTAATTTTAGACAATTTGCTAAAGAGAAAAAGTCACTTCCGTCACTTTTAAGTAGCATTCAGTTAAAGAAATAGAAGAGTCCAGACGTAAAAAGTTTAACCTGGAATTTTAACCAAAAGTTTGGGCCCTATTTTTCACGAATGTCCAGCAAAGCACAGATGGCTTCTTTTCCCAGCTCCCAAAGCACAGTGCTAAGGTAATTGAAAAACCATAATTTCTTGGTACAATATTTATTTAAATTTTACCGATTAGGAACAAAATCAAAAGCCATTGTCATTTTCACAAGACACAGGATGGTTTAGGAATTGTGCCATCCCAGTTAGTTGTCGCTCCACACCCCGTTGTGTAGACACACTGAGCATCGTGAACGACACGAGACGGGTAATCCCTAACTCGCAGAGCCTTCAAGTACTCCTGGTACTGAGTGTCAGCGTTGGCGGGCAAATTAGGTACCCGTGTCAGGAGGTAAAACCACTGCTTGTCATCCGGACCACACACGAGGGCTGTCAGGTAATTGGCGTAATCCACCTCGAGGAACGACCCAACAAATATGTTTCCAGCAATGTCGTAGGTGTAGACGCCCGGGGGACTCCCTGCTTGCTGAGACACTACTCCGGAGCCGAGGTAGGCACTGCAGAGGGGCACCGTGGTGTTCTCCTGGCGGCAGCACCCGTTGAGGAAGAGGTGATCGGGGTCGAGGAGGGCCCAGTAGCCAGTGTAGCAGCCGGTGCAGCCGTAGATCGTGCCGTCGATGTAGATGTACTGAATGTACCAGAGCCCCTGCAGTTTGCTGAGTTCCAGGTCGTTGCGGTACTGGTAGGCTCCGTAGCAGCCCAGAGAGTAGCTCCCGTAGGAGTTCTCGGCGTTCACAAAGGCCAGGTGTAGTAGAAGGGCGAAGGAAATTAGCATCTTTACTCGATGAATTGTCAAAACTGACTGATTTCGCTCTGCTCCGTCTCTTAAACTTAAGATCGTTTCTATGGGGTCAGTGGGTTAAGCATTTAGTCCTGGATCTCAATTGGTGCAGCAGCTGTGTTTATAAAAAGTAGATGGAAACATCTTTTTTAGTCTGCAGATTCAACTTCAAGAGAGTGAGATTCAACAAATATAGGTCGAGTATCTGGGGACTCTTTTTGCTGCTTACCTATGTATTTTGACTACCAAAAGGTCAGTAGAGAAGAGCAATGGATATTCAAAACTATTTTCCATCGAAAGTATAATAAATGTCAAAAACAAAAGTTTTGCGACAAGCGTTTTAAGGTTTTAAGCTTGAAAAATTTTCAAAATTCGAAATCAAAAATGTTTTGTTATCGACCAAATAATTGACTTCGTTGGTACTTATTTAAAAAAAAATGCGATTTTGAGTTATTAAAAATCATGAATAGTTATTTTGAAAAAATTATTTTGACCATCACTAAAATGAAAATTTTATAAAAAATTTTAAAATGCGTTCAACCGTTGAAATTTACCGTGTAAGTGGGGAAAAATATGTAATCTAAAAGGCTTGAGTCACTTTTAAAAACTACGACTTTTTAAGGTGGCTTATTGGGTTTCCAAAAAACTAAAAATGACATTCATGGTCTGGCTTTTTGTTAGTTGCGAGCGAATAACCAGGCGTTCGCATATTCGCTCAGAATAGCCGGAGGACTCACTATTCTCGTTGGCCTCATAAGTCATAACTCTGTGATAATATCTTACCCATTCAGTCTTTGCTCAAAACAAATATGTTTACTCAACGATAATTACCGATTGAGAAAATGACCTAATGATCAAATACAAACTCTGATTCTTAATACCGTACGAAACCTCTCTTGATTTATAAGCTCATATTGATGGTTAATTAATTTTGAGTCTCCCCATAGTAGGATGATCCGATTCTCGTACGCGTATTGAATTCACCCCAGTCGCATTGATAATTGTCCCGTAATTTGCCAAACATCCAGGAGCCTGGAGAAATCGGATCAGAATAGCCTCTAGGGCAGTGGAATATGAGGTTATATTCAATGCGAGAGTAGTCAGCTGTCGCATCCTGATTAGTAGCAGAGCTTCGCGTTAACGTGTATACGGTAAATATTCAGTCACGGGATGCTTTGTTACGGATTATATAAACGCATCAATTGTTTTCACATTCGAGGAAATTATATGGTTACGATCAAAATTATTCTAGGAATTTATTTTGAATAAGGAAAATAGCGAAGCCTATTTTCGGCACGTTTTAGTCCTTCTTATTGAAGGAAAATTCGATGGGCTTGAACAGCATTCTTAGAGAACTTGGGGCTTTTATTTTCATAGCTTATATTTTTTGTTAACTTTTTTATCCTATTGAGCCCAAATGCTAATTTTTCATTAAATTTTTTTTTTTATTCATTTGATGGAACGGGTTTAAACGTGCTCTAATTTTTAGTGTATATTTTTTTTAAAAGGCAAAAATCAAAAGTAAAATTTAGAGTTTTTTCTTGAAAGTTTACAACAAAATTTTAGCTCAAAAAATTTTGAATATCTTCAATCCATCAATCCAAAACTTAATTTTTAAATACATTTCTGACGGTAAATTGCCTTTAAAAAATTATTCAAAACAAAAAGTAGTAATTTTCAAAGTCAAACTTTATTCTAAGAGTCAGCTTCAAGACAGCAATTACGCAAAGATCTTCTCCTCCCGCCTCTTCTTCGTCACGACTGTTCCCGGCTTGTGCTGGGCATCGGGGTGGTTCAGCAGCTCGGGGGGACACGACGAGATCGGGCTGCTCAGGATGATCTGCTTCAGGTCATAGAACAGACCCGAGTCGTCCTTCGTCACGAACGAGATGGCGATTCCGTTCTTGCCAGCGCGACCCGTACGGCCGATTCTGTGAGTGTAGTCCTCAATAGTCTTTGCCATGTCGTAGTTGATGACCATGGACACGTCCTTGATGTCGATACCACGTCCAGCAACGTCCGTAGCCACGAGAATGTCCTTACTGCCACCCTTAAGCGATGCCAGTGCAAACTCACGCTGCTCCTGGCCCTTGCCTCCGTGGAGGGTACACGCGTTGTAGCCCAGCTTCTCGAGTCCCTTTGCCAGGACGTCGGCTCCCTTCTTCTGGTTCACGAAAATGATCACTGGAGGCTCGATTCCGCGCGCCAGAATCTCCATGAGCTTCTTGCGCTTGTCGTTCTCGCCCATCAAGTGCACGATCTGCTCCGTTCGCTCCACTGGCTTGCCCACGGATCCGATGTAGACGGTCGCGGGACGTCGCAGGTACGTGCGGGCCAGACGCTCCACGGCGGGAGGCATAGTGGCCGTGAACATGACGGTCTGACGGTACTTGTGGCGCGTGTTGAAGTTGGCCATGAGCACGCTGGAGTCCTCGGCCTCGTCGGTGTCGGGCTTTATGTTGGTCACTGGCATGTACTCCAGGATCTTCTGCACTTCTGGCTCGAAACCCATATCAATCTGAAAGAGGTTTCAAAAAATTAGGACTCAATTTGTCTGAAACTCGTCGAAGCTAACAGAAGGTCTAAGAAGCCTCCCACACCTCTTCAATATTCGTGGAGTGAATAGTCAAGGACATTGATGCCTACTTTTACTCATGAGATAGCAGCTTAATAGACCGTCTGCCGACTTTGCAGACAACTTTAAAATTTTGAGTAGAATTCCGAGTTTTTTCTGAAAATATTTTCAGCCAAATTTCCACTGGTAAGCCAAAAACTTAAGTTTGAAATAAATTTCAGATAATAAAAATGTGGATATTTCAGGAGCTTAAAGACTCCCAAATCAGGAAATTACATATTTAAAAAATTGAGTAAAAAGTGCATCTTCCGTCTACGTCTGAGTATACGTTTGAGGTTTTTTTTGCCATGAAAGAACTCACCATTCTGTCAGCTTCATCCATGACGACGTAGGTACACTGGTTGAGCACCAGGTACCGGTTCTCCAGCACGTCGATGAGTCGTCCAGGAGTTGCAATGACGATCTCGCACCCTAGTCGCAGCTTGAAGCCCTGGTCCTCCCTCGACAGACCTCCCACGACCACCACCGTCCGGATGCCGAGGGGCTGCCCGAACTTGATGGTCTCCTCCTCGATCTGCTGAGCCAGCTCGCGGGTGGGGGCGAGGATAATGGCGTAGGGACCCTGGTCGGCGGTGTCCTGGCGGTCGATCTTGGGCAGCGACGTGATCCAGGACAGCAGGGGGATGAGGAAGGCCAGAGTCTTGCCCGAACCGGTTTCTGCAACACCGATGATGTCGCGGTTCTGCAGTCCAATCGGGATAGCCTGTCGCTGGATGGGCGTGGGGTCCTTGTAGCCCACCTTCTCGATAATCTCGAGCACCTCCGTGGGGAATCCCGACTCGCGCCACGACCTGATGGGGTTCGGGATCTTTCCTCCCTTGATCGTGATGTTGTAGTCCTCCCGGAAGATTCGCCAGTCCCGCTCCGTCATCTCGTCAATGTCCTTCTCGGTCCAGTGTCGATCGTCCCACTTCTGCTTGTCCTCCTTGCGCTTCACCTTCTTGAGCCTCGTCTTCTCCTGCTCCTTCTCCGCATCCGTTCGTCGCTTCTCCAGCAGGTCTCCGTAGAACTTGCTCTGCTTGCGTTTCTGCTCCTTCACGTCGATTCCGGCGATGTTTCCGCGACCAAACAACTGGATGTGGTGTCGGTCCTTGTAGATCTGGTTGTAGTCGTTGGAGGTGTCCTCACCCGCATCCCAGTCGAACACGAACTTGCGGTCGTTCAGACGGCGAACTCGACGCTTCTTCTTTATGATGCCCAAGTATCTAAAAAGACATTTTTGAATCAACTTGATCTAGAAACTTTTCATAAATGGATGCTTAGGGTACGGATACGGTAGCTACTCATGGCCTAAAATCGGTATCTCGGTATTTTTCAGAATTTTAAAATATTTTTCACCATATTTCATTGGACGGTCAGCACTATTTTCGAGAAGAACTTAATCAGGCCGTTCATTTAGACAATTTTGATTCAATTATGGTGGAAAAAATGCCTACAATAAATTTTAAATGTGGGAAATTGAAATAAAATATAAATTTAATATTTGGTGAAAAATTAATCTCAAGATTCCGCTGAAATACTGAATACTGGTATCTTTTTCCAAGATACCGATATTTTCCCCATCCTTAAAATGGTCAAATTGGAAATTTAAAAGCAATTTTTGGGGAAACAACAACGTACCTCTCCTTAATAGCCTCCGACTCACGTTCCTTGTCCTTGTTCTGCTCCTCATTGACCTTCCGGTCCTCCCTCCGCTCCCTCTCCCGTCGGTCGTACTTGTCCAGCATGTCCCTGTCCTTCTTCTCCTTCATCAGCAGCTGAGTCACCGGCACGTCCCCGAACTTTGGCACCGCCTGAGCCGCAGCCCTCAAGGCCGCCACTTCCTCCTGCCGCTTCCGTAGCGCCTCTGCTGCCCGCTGCTCCTTCGTGATGAACACGGGCTTGCTCCGAGCCGCCTCCTCGGCCTTCTTCTTCTCCAGGATCTCCTCCAGAGACAGTGGCTCCTTCTTCTCCTGCTTGACCTTCTCCTCCTCCTCTTTCACCTCCACGACGTCCTCGGCCTTCACTTCGGGCTTCAAATCCCGGGGTTTGCGCTCCTTCGAACGTGATCGGCGCTCTTCTCGTCTGTCCTTGGACCTGGATCGGCGCCCCTTCGGCCTCTCATTGCGTTCCCTGGACCTGCGTCTCTTGTCCCGCATCTCCTTGTCCCGTTGCCTCTCCCTGGACCGATCTCTCGACCGCGATCGTCGCTTCACTTTGGAATCAGCTCCCATGGTCAAAACTTTTCACGAAACGTTGATAAACGAAACGCAAATCTCAAAGATCCCTCTGAAATTTCTCTCTCCACCACACTTCTGGACTGGATTGGGCTTTTTCACGCCGCTTAGAGAATTTTTTGGCCGAGTTTTCCACTTAAATACGAAAATCGGCTTAAAAAATTGCCTTCCAATGTTTTGGTAAAATGACAGGCGCTGTTCTGAAGCGCTTCGGGAGCGCTTTCGGGAAGTAAATAAAGAAAAGTCGTGGTGAGTTAGTGGTGAAGTTGCTGTTGGCGACGTCCCGAGACTAAATTTTACTTTATTCGTCCAAATTTATCTACTGCAACACATCAATCCGCGAACTCACGGAAACCAGTCGATAGTGTGTAAGGTGCAAACCAAACAGGCCCCAGAAACTGCAAAAGACGGGCAAAAAGTGAAAATGAAATGGATTTTGCCAAAGTGTTAGATGGAAAGTGCGATTCAGAAGAGTGGAAATGAGAGAAAAATAACATGTTTGTGCATAACACAATTTTGCAATAACCCACACTAGACCGAATCCAAGAGATTGGCTGACGTTCTGAATATCTGAAATTGCTTGTGGGAAGAAACCAATGAAACGACGGGCATAGTTTATCAAAATGTAAGTTGATCTCCTGCTCGGCAGCGATCTGAGAGTATCTGAGCCAGAGCAGACTTTCATCAAAACTATTTGGGTCAAGTTTTGGATAATGATGTGTGTTGCTAATGTGTGTTGTTCATTAAACGAACATTAGGGTCATAGACTATATTTTGTAGCTGCAGCAAGCAAATGAGCGGTGGAGGCAAAAAAGGCTGAAAAAAGTTTCTAAACTGGAGTGCTCGCGGAGGGCCAGAGTTTCAAATCAACCGGTTACTGATCGAATTTCGAGAATTTATCGATTTGGTTGATAAGTGGTTGTCAAATGGTTGAAAATTTAATGACAAAAATTAAGCTTAAAAAAGTTTGATGCTTGTCTCATGTCCTGTGTCCAGTGTTCATATTGCTGGACCCAGGCTCCTGAGTGTCAAAATTTTTGAAAACTATCAATCACATTTTCCTATGTTTTTTTTTATCAAAAATGTTTGAATCTAGATAGATAGATTCCCAAGATGTCCAAGATTTTCAAAATAGATTTCCAAGGTTTTAAGTTACTACTCAATTAACCGAACTCTTCTTAGTCTTGGGCTGTACAAATTTAACTGTTAGGAGGAACCAATCAGTTGCAACTCGTTGTCAACTAGTAACTAACTAGTTTGTGGAAAAGTTCGTTGATTTTAAAGAAAGAATTTACAGACCATAATTGCCTTAGAATAACTCCCAGTAGTCCAAATCGGATCTCAGGATTTATTCTAAGGAGGATTCAAAAAATATATAAAAAACAAAATCGGAGATTAAGCTTAAGGGTGCATTTTCAAAGATTTCGAGAGACCAAATTTTGAGGGCGCCTAGCTCCATCCCTGTACATGATAGGGGATACATTTAATACCATTATTTGCTAGATTTGACACAAACTACAACATACTAAAATTTTAGCTCAATTGGATGTAATATAAGGAGTTTTCATACAAACGTAAAAGACCCCCCATTCTCCCCAAGAGGACCTAGGGGTCTGAAATTGTTAGCCTGCACCCTTACAGACCAGGTGCTTCACGATGCAAAAAACCGCAGCTCTCTAGCTCTTCTGGTTCTTGAGTTATAAAATTTCAGACAGACAGACAGACGGCAAAGCGGCCACAATAGTGCATTTTTTGCAAAATGCTGAAAATGCACTGAAAATCCCCAGTAGTCCAAAATACCGGGCAAAAGGTAGATTCGGAGCCCTACTAAGGCCTTCAGAAGGGAAACGGACCGACTGACGGCTGACCCCAGAACAAGGCGCTTTGCATTAAGTGTAGCAGCTTAGCCTAAAAATAGCCTCTCGCTGCTGTGTTCGAGAAGCCACCACCAATCGAAAGCTCGCTTGCCCGTACTTGTCAATAAATCGTATATTCAATTCAACTTGACATGCTGGTTTTGTTGTTGTTGTTGTAGTTGCTGTTGGAGAGATTGATACGCCAAACCAATTAGTTGTAAGCTGATTTGCTGTAGTCGTTGTCTAGACCTCATATTTATTCATAAAGAAATTCATGATTACAGGAACGGACAAAGCCCACTTCCCTTCTCCGACGACTTTCGTAATTTCTCCGTGACCTGGACAAACGGACCGGCTCCGGCTCGAACGAGTTTTCTGTCGCTTTTGAGCGTCTAAAATTTACAATTAGCTTAGCGATAGCAGTCGTCAAAGTGCTGGTGGAATTCCGCGCCGGTTTTATCAAAACTCAGTGGCGCGTAAAAGGAAGGAAATAGGTTAGGCAGTGTCAGGCGGCTTCTGTTTCAAATTTGTGGCGTACGAAGTTATGAGCGAATGTATTTTTTGTGTTCTTTTTGTTGTATAATCAATATCAAGTAGGTGCTTTCATTATACGACATTCATGCATATGAAAGGCGATTATAGCCGTTGTTTATCTTGCATCGGTTTCTGAGAGACTCGCCTGCCATGCTCTCGGGCATTAGCACTTTGGTGACAAATCGAGAATGTCTCAGAAATTCTTTCGTATTGTGCTCAAGGTCATCGACTTTTCACGCGTGTCTCTGATTTCAGAACATGTCTTAATTCGTCTTTGAGCAGCACGTCATGTTGCCCCAATGTATTTTTGTTTGCTTCTGAAACATGATTTCAGCTCGTTTTGCTGATATTTCCTTTTGTTCTGGCTTCTGACGAAATTTCAGCACGGGGCAAGCGATTGTGAGGGCTTAATATCCAATATGGTGCCGGCAAACGGATGTTGTAAGGCAGAGAGACTTGTCAGAGAGAGTGGGGGACCTTCCTGCATGCTTTCTTCTCACCTTTTTCCTTCAAAACCATTATCTATGACTAGGAAACGGAAGCTCTGAGGGGTCAAGGCTTCCCCAAAAGAGATAGGGGACCTCCCTGCATGCTTTTGTCTCACTTATTTCCTCGAATTGTTGAAAAGGAACTTTCAAGAAACCCTAAACTTGCTTTTGGCTCGTTTGTGATGTTCAATCGGAAACTCTGAGGTGAAAAGGCTTGTCATGAAAAGTGAAAGAAAGAAAAGAGAACCTCCCTGCACGCTTTTTTTCCAACTTTGACTAAGAAGAAGCTTTTCAGAAACTACACTTATCACAAAGGGGCCTCCTGCTTGCACTAGGCTCATCTAAAGCTAGCGAACGGAAGCTAAAAGGCTAAAAGGCTTCTTTAATAAAGAAAGGGGACCTCCCTGCATGCTTTTTTCCGACCTTTTCTTTTAAAATCTTTGAAATTGAAGTCCTTTCACTTATAAGAAGGGCCTCCTGCATGCTTTAGTCCGACCTTTTTTTTCAACTCTTTGAAATTAAAGCCCTTTCACCCACAACGAGGGTCTCCTTGCATGTTAATTCGTAGTTTGAGGAGTCCAGCAGCGAGACCCCCACTGAAAAACAAGGAGTTACTCCAAGATACCTCGTAATTTAGTTTAATGACTCGAATCAACAGCAAACCCAAAATATTCATCAATCGAAGGCTCGAAGGCGTCGCCTGCATTGCCACATAATCCACTCTGATGCACCCTAATGAAGGCAGTAATAGCGAAATAATACCGCATAATCAAATTAAATTATTAACGTATCACATGCACGTTCGCAAGACGGTGAAAATAAAATAGCAGCTTCGAGGGCACTCGCTGTACATCGCAAAAGTAAGAGTGTCGTCTTCTCTCTCGCTCCGCTCGCATGTCCAGACTTATCCCGTCTACTAAACAGGCCTTAATGTCAATAATTAGTCGATTTCTTTAACGGATGTCTTGCCATTTCTTGCATCAACAGTCAACAGAACAAGAGTGTGTGTAATAAAAGTGCAGAAGAAAAGGATTCTAGGAACAAGAGAACGATTTTATGATGATTGTGTATGATGATTAGTACCGAGGCAATGTGCAATTACTTAGCATGTACAGCGGTCGAAAGACAGACAAATTACTCGGATCATTGCCCCCCGGTATGGGAGTGCGAGTGCCTTGGGCAGGTTCGTAAAAAGGCGCTTTCATTGAATCCTAACTCGCAAGCCAGCAGAAAAGGTGTCTGCTTCTAAATTGCTTCTGGCAGAGAGACGTATTTTCTACTCCCGGCCGCAAGTTTCCCAACTTCTGTGATTCGAAGTCGAGTTCGAGATTTCAACGACATGTATTTTTCATTCCTACTTTTTGGTGCGGTGGCTATTGAAGAAATTTACTTTTCGCCAAGAGCTGTCCGGACAAAAAGTTGCAGAAAGCTGGTGCAATAAAAATATGAGCTATGTGCGATAAAACCCCCTTTTTTATACATTATTATTTCATATTTTCAACATTAAATAAAAGTTAGCTGATATCAAGTGAGTTCGTACTATTATGAAAGTCTTGTTTGCGCGCCGCACACAACTCGTAGAAAAAGTTGAATTATTGCCGCCTCCTCCGCCTTGCCTTCCAAGATCATCGTCCACGCCAGAGGCGTAACCGAAACCGCTAATTCAAGTAAAGCACCTGATTTGCTCCAGCAACCCCAAGGGATTGTTGGAGCAAGTTTTCCTTAACTTTATTGACTCTTTGTAGCTCTTTGAAATGTTCTCTGAGGTCTATTAGGCATGAAAATAGTCCTGGATTTCGGCAAGAAGAACTTTCAAAGTCTAGAAGTCGGTCAAATCCGGTCAAGTGGCGGGTTCCTCTGCTGGCTCTCATGCAAAGTTTTTATCGCCATCTCCTCCAGTATTTGAATTCCAAATGATAAATCGCAATAGGAAACTCCAGAGCCGTATGAGCGTGCACAGACGTTAAAATTTATATGGGCTAGTAAAATACGATTTTTATAACACAATATTATGATTTGCAATTTTGTATTTGGATTACACACATTCACTTTATCATCGTTTCTCACCTCAAATTGAACCTTGGACTCAAACAGCGGGATCCGGTCGCGGATGTCCTCACACCTGTCCACAGCTCTTCTGTTGCCCTACATTCTTATTCATCAGTGGCAAACAAACCAGCGTGGAAATTTTTCTGCTATAATTTTTTCTCCAAAAAAATCGTAAAGCCCAAAACATAATAGTTTCTGATAGAAGATGGCTAAAATTGAGGAGATTAAACCAAAGAGAAGTTGGTAAATTCAAATAGGACTTTAGAGCGACCAGAATCCTTTCTAAGGTTCTTTTGGAGTTCAAAAATCTTAAGAAAATTCTGTCTCCTGAAATTTGACAGCCGAAAATCCTTTATCTGAGAAGCTTGTTAGGGACTCTAGAGACCTAAGGATTCTTTCTGGATCCTTTAAAGCTCTTATTTAGCCACTGAAACCCTTCTTTATCTCTTTTTGCCTTCGCTGGGCTTCATTAAGGCCACTCAAGGTAGGAGTCCGATTTTTAAGCTGATACCGGCTTGTGATTCTTACATGAAAAAATTACCTGCTATCGTCCACCAATCTTCCGAAAAATTGTCTGTGACGCAATCCCGGCACGTCCCCAAATTTTAATTAACAATTTTTTCCCTCCCTTTCTTTACCTTTGGCTATTGCTCTCCCGCGTGTACTGCGTGTTTTTGTGCGCAAATGAATGGAAATCATGATTTAGGCAGTGGAGCTCATATATTTTGCATTATGTTATTAGACATTTATAAATTGGAGTCATGAGGACGGTTGGTCGACAATCGAAAAATTTTGCTGAGGCATAAAGAGTGAAAGCCTTTCACCGCCGCACACTTGCACACACGCCATACATGTGTTTGAGAGCCCACCTCTGCGCTCACACTAGAGCTGGTCTCTTTATTCATTTACGAGTTCTCTGGTAATAAAAATGAATAATTACGAAGCACTAAAGGCGCTGGTGAAACGTTCGTTTAAAGTTTCAGGCCGCACTTTTGGGTGTCCACGACCTACCCAACTTTGTTTTGTCGCAGCCCTGAAAGTTGCGAAGATCCTTATCCCGAGTCCGGGTCCCTTTCTTCCGAACGACCGCCTCTGGCACCTCTCTTTGGCAGCCGGGTGTGAGCATGTGGGGGGAAAATCGATGCTTTACCCGCAGAGACCTTACGCCAAGCTTTCGAGGCATGGCTCCGAAGGAAACGAAAAGCACTAAAAAAGAGCTGAAAAGCTATGCGGCTGCTGCGTGACTAAATGTGCCAGCGCAACCTGTAATAATGCCTAATTTGTGAGGTTATTATTTCACTTCTGTACAGAGAACATGTACCTTTAATAAACGCGACGAAGGTAGAGGGAGAGAGAAAGGCGGCAAGTACTATACTTTGGCTGGAAGGCGCGACTCCGTGCCACAAGTACAAAAGAACATGAAGTCAACTGTAATTGAGTCGGTTCACCTACTTGTTGTTGGCGTTCGGAGCCACCACCAATAGCGAGCCGCGTCATTTGCCGCAGACAAATAAATCAAATCAAAATTAGATTGAGCTCGATGACGAAGTGATAGTTAACCAACTATTTCATGCCATGATAGCTTTTCGGCGTTTCATAATCCGATGGAAGACTGACGGATTGGCTCTCTCGGACCGACACACAGTGGTCATCGTGTTCAAAAATCCCTTAGCGAAATTTTTTTTTTTAATTCAGTTTAAAAATTAAGTTTCTGAAAATTATATTTTTGATTTTTAAAGGAGTTTTTCTTGATGCAAGAATTTGGATTTGTTTACCAAACTCAAGCCTACACTACCAAATTATTTTTGAAATTAGTTCAACTAATCCAGTTTCCAAAAATATGAAAATTTTAACTAAATTGGTTAAAATATGACATTGAAAAAATTAAAGATGGCAGATAGGCAATGATAAACTCCAAAATGGCGGATGTTCCAAAATGGTGGATGTTCCAAAATGGCGGAATTTTTTTTCCAAAATTTTTTAAATTGATGTTTCAAAACTGATTATTCCCTAACGGAGCCTCTAGGAATTATTGAAAATTTTTCTTTACACCGTGTCCCACTGTGAGACGGATACCGTGGTCCGTGGTTCTTAGTCGCCGTGACGAAACCGAGTTCTCGGAAGAGAAATCGATGGGCTCATCGATGTTCGGTCTGCGGTAGAGGACTCCCCCTTTGAATTCTCGAGGCATTCGTCAGCGTGGCAAAAAGTGCCTCAAATGATGTCAGACGCTCAGGATCAGTAATGACTTCGGCAAAGGTTGGCTGCCAGAGATTAGTGATGTCGTGACTCGCGCGGATGAATGCTTTACGATTCGCTAATCAATGATCATCATCACTAGTTGAATGGGCTGTGTGCCCTCGTCGTCATTTTTTACGAGAACTCGTATGAGCTCTTTTTTACCTGTGGTGCAAAAAGTTTTGGTATTGAGGCATTGTTCAGGAAGGTATTTGGGTTGAACCTTTTTTGTGGGCCTTCAGATTACGATATATGGAAGCAATTTTATGAGCTGGAGCTTGATATAGACTTATGGCTAATATGAGAAAAGTTTTGACGAGTTTTTAAACCAATCAATGTCTGTTTCTGATTGAAAAATAACCAAATCTTGTCAAGGTCAAAGGTTGGGTCGATAAATACGGTCCCTACAACGCTTCTTTAAGCTCCTAAGAATTCTAAAATGACTCGAGAATTTGTCAGAAAATGGCTAAGCTCCTCCAGAAATTTTAAAAAATTTTCTTCGGGTAAAAAATTACCTGAAAAAATTATTACCAATTGAAAGGTACAGAGAGCATGGTTTTTGGTACAATTTGTACAGCTTGCAGAGGGCATAACTATTGGTTAATCCCAGCCTGATATTGGTTGATTCGTCCAAAAAAAAGCCCCTAATATTCTCAGGGTTTCTTTATTGTTTTAAAAATGCCAAAAAGAGTCCAGGGAAGTTTTCAAAAGTTCAAAAAATTTTCTGGTATAATTCAGAGCCAAAAATATTGCTCAAAACTCCTCTAAAGGTCCCGAAACCACCTGTCCCCATTGTTCTGTTTATCAAAATTATCTAAGAATGCAGCAAAAAAACCTTCTGTGGTATTTTTAGCATAACTCATCAGCGACGACTACCTATTTGTTGAGCAACGAGCGAGTAAAAACAAAAACACAGAGATTGGCAGCAACGAGACGCGCACATTTAGAGATCCCCTTTGAATGAAGCAAGCAAGGCTGTTAATCTATGTAATGGGTTGTAATTTATCACGATCTTGAAAATTGGTTTGACATCCAATCGCTTACTGCGCTGGCGTAGTATTATGAAAGTAAAAAATTTACATGTGATTATAAATGAATTGCGGAAGGGGATAACTGACACATTTAGCGAATGTACCCGCCATGGAGAGACGAGCGAGTCGAAATAATTTCACATAAATGCCTCGTACATTGCCTAGAGAATCTTCATCCGTTTTCGCAAAGTGCGCCATTGAGGCAGAAGCACTCGTGTCTGTTTTGAGAAGACTGTCTCATTCAGCAGCTCTCTCATTCAGATGGAATTGATGTCGGAAGGAGTTTTTATTTCCATTTTCCCTCTTCCGCGCGGCAGGAATGCGCGATTTCGAGCAACTTGGATTTTATTCCCGCCATCACCAGGACGGATTCCGCCTCCCGAGAAGATTTTAGTTCACAAACTTATTTTAATCGTGTCTTCTATTTTTTCTACCATAGAGAAGAAAGCCTAGAGGGCAACCAAACAATAATTTTCTTCCTCTAGTTTATGATTTTCTAGAGTTTTTACTCACAAAGAGCCAAGACCAGAGGGAACCATCCCTTTTGCAAAATTTTCTTTCTGGATTTTTTTTAACCATAGAGACTAAATACTAGAAGAGAATTTTTAAAAAATTAATTGATATTTTTGACCCCCTCTAGTTGATAGCTCTCTGTCGTAGAAGAGCTATAAACTAGAGAACTGTCTCCTCTAGTTTATAGCTCTCTATTGTTCCGACCCGTCCTTCAAGAGGCTCCATTTTAATCGTCACCTCCTCAATACCAACCGGCCGAGTCTCGATTACTGGCACAAAATTTAAGTAGTTCTTTGTTTGCAGTTACTTTTCTCAAAAGTTCCAATTCAGGTTCCCATTGAATTCAAGTTTTAGCACGTTTTTGGGTACACAAGCGCCGCTCGAGTCGCACCAAAGGTCAACGGTTTCTGTATATTTTGCTTTACCCACAATTATAAAAGTATTCTTTTAATGATGTTCGACGGATATAAACTGGTCAGGATCGCACACAAACGCGAAGTTCTCGGAGTTCGAAGTGATGTGCGATTTCCAAGAATGACCTCGTAAAGCCCAAAGGTGCATTCCAAGCTTGATTGGACCTAGGAAGCGGTAAACTCGCAAAGCTCATCAGCTGCGTTTCTAGCTCGTCCATTACAGGCATCAATTGTAATGAGTCCTGGGCATGCACGTAGCCTCAATGGCTTAATGGCAGTCTCGCCGAGATCAATAAACTAGTAAATGAGGCTTGATTGGGCTTAGCCTCAATTTCGTAGGCTTTTATTGCTCGAACTACGTTAATTCCGAAATTCAAAGAGGATGAGAAATTGCCGGCTTTGTTCACCTTTGAGGGCATTTAAACCAGATGGGAGGGCGTTTCATGGAGATTAAAATTTTTCTTTACAATTTTTTGAGCTCAAAAACGACAATTTTATTTTTCAATAAAACTTTTTTGAAAAAAAATCAGAACTTTGACAGACAGACAAGCCACTGGTCTGAATAAAAAACCATCCATATTTTAAAGGGAATAGTCAAATAGAGAGACTGTTGTTCTTTGAGGGCATTCAAACTAAAAGAAAGGTCTTTTCATGGGGCTGGATGTCTTCAAGAAACTAAATTTTCCCAACAATAAATTTTTTGAAAAAAAAATAATAATTTGACAGACAGACAAGCCACTTGTCTGAATCAATACGCGGACACAAAGACCTCCTTCCGATCGATACAATCACTCTCGGAGCCTCTTCATATGTGCGATGACATAAATTTCAATATTCCTCCACCTCTCGCGCTTATTTGCGCGCCTCAGAGCCGAGTGTCGAGGCGAATTGCATTAAATGCGGAGGCAAGACCCTTCCCTGCTGCTATCTCTCTAACTTTATAGTGCTGCATGTAAGCGACGAACAGGCGAGTAATATATTTGTTCATTAAATAACATTAACGATGAACGGACGCATGGCGAGCTATCTGGCTAGTCGATGTCTTCATCGTAAGTTATGGTTGGCTCCAGTCGCTTTTAAAAATGTTGCTACTCGTGTTTCTCCTCGTTGTTCCGACCATTTCTGCTGGCATTCGGTGTTATTTTTTTCATAATCTGCGTAATAATTTGGCTGATAATTGGCTCTCGCGACCTTGAGGCTTTTTTAATGGCTATGATTGGGCTTTTGGTCCGAAACTTGAAACAATACCGCAATTATCACCTTCGGCTAGAGCGATTAAAGGTACCTAAACCTGTTTTGCTCCGCTCTGATCGGCGCTTAGAAACTCTCCGCTGAAGATGGCAGCTCAAGAAGGGTCTCGAGTGCTGTTGAGTTGACGCGAGCTCTTCTTTTGATGTACTTTTCTGTGACGCAAGTCGTTTGAAGTGGGCAAACTTTTCCTTCGTTTCGTGGAAATGCTCAGGGCTTCTGAGATATTCCAGGAAAAGAAACAAACTTGGAAGTTCTCAATTGGGGCCTTCACAGCTTATAAAAGCGGATATCGTAAGGGGACTCTTCTATTCCATAAAACAGGGCTTCTTTGTCCAAGCTAAAAAGAGCTTTTTCTTGAAAAAAAAGTCTTTAGTCTGCGAAAAAATTGGCTTAAAATTGGCTTTCTCTAGGAGCCCCATTCCTGAGTCCCTTAGAAGCTCATAAGAGAGACAAAATACCACGTTTTCTGAAATATATAGGAACCTCACAGACCCCAGTTCTATGAAAGAAGGCTTCTATCTTCCAAACCACATGACCTAGAGACCTGGAATTCGATCTACTTATTTTTTGACACACAATGACTTAGCCCCAGAAAGGAGTAATATTTAGCACCACCTGGTAATGAGCAAGGAACTACTGGGTCACGGTTTTTAGGTCCAGAAAAGCACGAGACAGCAGGCAGTGTTCCCCTAGTTTATCATTTATGAAACAAAGCGAAAAGTCCCAACCAGACATGTCCTTTCTGCGGTTTCAAATATCCCCGGAAGCTCCTTCCGGCTGCTCCTCTCGCGGTACCTTGGCCCGAAATTTATATCAATTAGCTAAATGACATGAGAACGATGTAATCAGGGGGAATATTTAAGCCATCAGCTTGTCACCCATCCAATTAAAACGTCGGCCCGGATCTCCCCATTTGCATATTCCGAAGTCTCCTTGGACGCCTCCGCATGATCGTCCGTATACATGTGTAATTGATATCCGACCGGCAGCCCACCAATTAGAGTGTCCTTTTTCTCAACCACGACCGCAGTGTCCCCGTAAAAGTGGCGCTCACAGCCAAATCTTGACCAACACGTGTGCTTTTTGGCAATCGTATCATGTAACATGTGATTCGCCGTAGTGCAGAAACTGCAATCACACTCTGGCCCTGCATCGAAATGAAAAAACAAAAATTTAAAAATTCACGTCTCACCGAGAGACATTCAAGGTTTCTGTGCATTATAGTGCGCCTCCAACTACTACGACACGCTCAATGCCCCCCTATGCTAAGCGATACTTGCCCCAACTGTATTATGAGAGTTTCAAAAAGTTTCACAGTGAGCTAATGCGCAGCTATTTTGTTGCTGTCGTCGCCGATATTGCTGCTGCTGCCGTTGCCTCGACCATTTGCCACCACAGTCGCATCATAAACATTAAAGCGTGTACACAAATCCGAGTTTATTCGCGCGGATATTGAAATTCGCTGTGCTGCGGCTCGGAAAAGGTCGAGCAAAGCCCAGTGGTAAGCCGACGGCTTAGTTTTGAGTTCCTGGGATCCGAGATAAGGGAAATCTGGTTTATTGCGGCAATTGATTTAGAGGGGCTTTTTGTCTTCTATCGTTCTTAATTAATTTTCCTCGCTTTTGAAGGCTTTTTGGGCTCAAAAGGAGGCTTTAAATTTTTTTCTTCTTTTTGAAAGGATTTTTGGGCTCTTAAAATTTGGATTAAAGACGAACAGAGACTCGAAATCAAAATTTTGAAGCTTGAAAATTATAAATAAGAATTTTGGTACAAAAGGTCAAGTAAATGATTTTCTTTGGGCAAATGGCCTATTCAGAACTTTCTGAATGATTTTCTGAAAGCGTTTTGGAGTCACAATAGGATCTTCAGGATTTGCGTGACCCTCTGCCTCACCCTTGAGTGTTTTGGAGCTCTGGGAAGTACAAATCTAGACTAACAATTGTACTAACTCTAGCCTACGGTTTTCTATGGTTTTAATTACCCTTTGAATTGCTTTAAAATCTTAAATTGCTTAAAAATCCACCTAAACAATTGTTGGCCATGAAACAAAAATTTAAAAAATTAAGTCACCCTCTAGCCCATGGCTTCCTTTGGTTCTCAACTCAACCCTTTCCCAAATTTGTGGAATAGAAATAACGTAAATTTCGTGAGGTTCAACGGAAATAAAAAATCCAGACCGACGGACAAAATTTCTGTCTGTTTGTTTTTGCCCCCCTCTCGAGTTCAGACGAGCCTAAAATACTCAGAACGTCGTGATAGGCCGTAGTTGATAATTCAGTGATGAGCGCATCGGTGTTTGAAGATTGATTTAAAGTTTGAAGGCAGCAAAAAGTTCAAAGCTGGAGCCCAGTTAAACATTTTATGACGGCCGAATGCCAATATGCAGACTTTGCTTGAGACTGCGAGATCAATAAGTCAACAATGAGCGTCTGTGACATTGAGGTGAGACGGCCCAGCCGAAATTGCTTCCTCTTCCCGGCAGCAACAGCAGCAGCATGCGTTAGGCCGTCCAGAGCTGCAATCTCTGCGCTCCACTCAATGGCAATTTCATGGTTTTTATTTGCATTTCAATTTGATTTGATTATAAAACTTTTACACAATTGAATTATTCCGCTGTGTGTGACTTAGACGGAGAAACTCTATGTTGTTGTTTTTTTCCCCTTTGCAGATACACACCGTCTGGAGGCGAGCTGCAATACCGTGACCATATTTCAGAGATATAGAGTTGGTAGAGGCGAGCTTCGAAAAAATATATTTAGTTGGACGAGGTGAGGAAAGGAGGCTCGCAACATGTTTGTTTGTTGTCACCACCATGGCCTCAGGGATGGGTTAGTTGCATTGAAGCTGGTCGTAAATCAAAGCAATAGATGCACTTCAAAGCGATAACAGTTAGTTACGGTAAGTGTTTTCACACTCGTTTTCGTCGGTGTAAAAGCGGAAAACAGCTTTCGGTGGTTTTGTGCATTTTTATTCCGTGATATTTGCGTTTGGAGACAGCGCTTAACGAAATTGGTTGGTGGAAAAGCAAAGAGTTACCGAGCCGTTCAAAAGCACTTTTTGGGCTGAGTGAAATGTGAATTTTCTCCATTAAATAAATGAAACTCGTTTCAATGGATGCTACATGAATGGTGATGGACGTAGGATTGAGTTTTGAGCGTTCAAAAGGCCTTTGGGGAAGAGTACTCTCATGATAGTATCCGCCGATTTGTCGACATTATGCAGTAGAGTAAAGCTTTTCAACATTCTAGGCAAGCTATTAAATACAATCTGCTTAGGAAAAATAGCAAGAGGGGTTGGAAAATAGAGAATAGGCTCCAATTATGACTTGGGACGTCCTAGGGGGTCCCTGAAAGTTTGGTGGAAAATTCAGGAACCATCGTTTAGCTGTAGGAGATTGGCCCTCTAGTGTAATTTGAATGTCTAGTGAGCATTACGGGATGGAAAAATTCTTGAATGTTGGAAAAATCCGTTCTTGGAACTGGAAAACTGAGAAAAGTCTTTATTTTTCAATTTGCATGCCAAGGCAATTTGCAAGACATTCCATGTGTCGAGATACGATCCATGTGAACCAGATCCAGATTCATCTAGACGAAGAACTAAAGGTGATCGAGCTGGGTAGAGAGTTTTGAATGGAAGAGAACTGGTCCAGGGTTTTTTGCTGAAGTTATTTTTGAGTCCAAAAAATTTCCACCAATTTTCCGGTTTTTAAAATTTAAGATTTTCCCCAAAATCTCCCAATTTGTCTGTCATTTTATAATTAGAAAAAAATTGACTTAGCTCCAACTTAGAAAAGCCTGGTACTTTTTTATAGCAAAGAGCCAAAGTCTGAGTTGTCTAGTTCGCAGAGGATTATGACTGGCACATTCGACCAGTCCAGCTTCCCCGGGGCGTAGCCAAGGATTAGGGCAATCGGCTTTGAAAAAAACTAGTACTCACGCTGAGTACAGGCCCCATTTTGCGAGGTGGACCCCCGAAATGAAGCATGCATTATGCATGGGAACAATAACGAATAACGCGAGAGAGCTAATTGGTATCGTCTTAAATGCACCATGAAACGGATCCATTATTTATGAGCATTTTAAAGAGATTAAAATTTGAAAATGGAAATACGATAGGTCAACAGAATAAATACGCGATATGGATGGCGCACACGTTTTTAATTAGTTTTATTGTCCGGCGTATCGAGCGATATTACAAATGTGCCCCTCGCTCGCGTCATTGCATAACTCTTGGTATGTGGAACGGACTCGGTAAGCACCGAGATGCGAATCTAAAGCGATCATTTAGCCGTCAATTATTGAATAATTTGTCACACTAACGCGCGCGAAATTTCACATCTGCCATGTTCAGTTCACATTGTGGTGAAATGGCAGAAAAGAATTGTTTTTCAATTTGTCGAAGCTCGGCCTGGATCGTCGGTATGCGAACTCGAATGGAACAATTAAACACCTTCCTTTGTTTTGTGCAGCGCATCGTGTATTTGTAGTTAAACAAATGAATCGGAACACAAAGGAGCGAATAGGTGAAAAATAATCAGTAATTTCCAGGTTGTGGGGGAGTGGGGCAAATTGAGTTTGTGCTTAGAGGAATGTAAATACTACAGGTATAACGAAAATGCAAAGACCATCCACATATTGAAGAGAACAGTAGACAAGAGAGGTGTCTAAAAATTATCAACCATTGTAGTTCTAGTTTGAGTCTCTATATGATAGAAAATCAAATTTGTGTCTAGAAAAATATCAATAAGTACTAGAGGAGTAACCGAATTGTTTTAAAAAAATTTAAATTTTTAAGATAACATAATAGACCAGAAGGGTACTAAAAATTATACATAAGGGAATTTAAATACTAGAGCTATCACGAAAGTCACCAAATATGGAGCTGTTGAAAATCATCAACCATAGTAACTCTAGTTATGAGCCTCTATAGGGAATAATATTAATTCTAGAGGTATACCGAAAATGCTAAAACAATCTCAATTTTTAAGAGAATGGTATATGTTCTAATGTCCATAGGAATTTAAATGCATACATTTTAAAGATATTAGAGGAGGTAAAACAAATTTGGGATTTCAAAAATCAAGCTTAAAAAACCTTACTGTCAAGAATGACTGTGTTTGAGTTGAGGGCGGACTTTTGACATGAAATATCCTCTGGTTTGAGGGGGCTCCTGGAAGACGTTTTTGGGTTCCAAGCTGTCTAAGAAGTACTCTCTAGTGACTCAAAGCTGTAAGGGGGCCCAAAAAACCTAAATCCAGCTAGTTATAAGCTTCTATGTGACAGAAAAAGTTTAATGCAATTTTTCTTCTCTTCCAGATCCACTTCCGTTCAATCCGATGAATCATTTAATGATCAGATGTTTTCGTAAAATTATTGAGAATTTGTTGGAGTCTCCAGAGCAAAAACGTCATTATAATTTTTTCTCGTTACTTCAATTGTTGTTAGTGTTTATAGTTTTAAGTAGAAACCAACAAATTGTTGAGAAACCTAATCGAGGAGAGGAAGGAGTCGCTAGCTGCAGCACATTATTCAAGGGTGGTGCCAAAGGGGAAAATCAATTGGAAGGAGAACACATTATTAGCAGGCGGCCACAACATGAAAATGATAATCAAGAAGCGAAACTGGCTGCTACGATGCAGTATCTTAGCCAACATTGCCGTTCTTTTGTACATATGTAGCCATGTTATGATCGGAGGTGGAAATTTTTCACTCCAGCCGGCCCCGTATTTAGTGCAACCGCCACCACAACAAGCGCCTCAGCACCAGTCTGACGCTGAGGGCAGAGAGGGAGCTGCTTCTGTGCATTTCGAGAGACTGCAACAGGATAATCTTTTGCCATCGCCGAAACAGACGAAAAATACTGATAGTATAATGGTAGGTGCCAGATCCCACGGGGCTCTCCCTGACCTATAAATGTTTTATTCAATTTGCTTGTCTGTCGGTTGTCTTTCCTACTCAAATTTGTTATTTGTTATAAGCCGAAGTCGGCATATCTTTTTGGTGGATTTTTCCTGCTAAATAATGTATTTATTCTAAAAAATTGTCAGTCTTAATTTTGACTTTTTTACGGTTTCAAAGCCTTCCATTTCCTTTCCGATTTTGCTCCTGTAAAAATACCAGAAAAAATTTAAAACCTATTGTCCAGTTAATGGTTTTAGCCTCCCAAAATAGTTAGGTCCAAAAGTGCTTAAAAATTCCCCAAAACCTTTTCAACGTTTTTGCTCCAAAAAAATACGCTCCGAAAGAAAATTCGCTCTAAAAAATTCAATTCTCAATAAAAAAAAACTTTTCTGTCCAAAAAGCGGTAAAAGTGTTCCCTCAAGCCTTCTTCTTCACTACATTGTTCCCCTCAAAAGAACTGGTCTTAAGGGGGCTAAGAAATGTCCATTAAAAGCCTTCCTTTTGACTGTCTTTTTTTTAGCGTTTTTTTGCCCTTTGAACGTGCCTCAGTCATCCGTCTTCGCTTTATTATGCCTCCCTTGCACGACTCTTGGCCCTCATCCAATGCATATCGCTTTGATGGGCGCCAATATACGGCCTTTTTGTTTCGCCAACGGATCCCTTTTGCCCTGCATTTTTCCTCTCATTGTGTGTGCCACTCGGAGCTCGGAAAATTAAGACGACAAACTACGACGGAGCACAAACAGGCAGCAAAAACGGCGGCAGGAAATTTAAGTGAACAAATTTTCCGTTCTCAATTTCATGTTTAGAGCAACAACAAAATTTTATCCGAGGCCCGGCTCACATTTTCTTTTTCTTCCTCCTTCTCTCTCTCCACAGTTACCAAGTAAGGACTTGTCTGCGGTGCGAATGGGCGAAGCACAAGTTGTCGGTGACAGCAGAAATATTATTGATAGTAGTAATTTAGGAGATGTAAATAACGATGTAGTCGATGATAACCGATTTGAGGTGCCAACAGACGAAACGAAAATGCTGAGGAAGGAGGAAGCCGTGGCGGGAGTCGTAGAGAGTAACCAAGATAGCAGCCTAGTCACCTTTAATAATATAAACAACGTTTCTAACGACTTGGATACTCGATTAAGGTGGGTTGGGCGCCTCCCTAGTTCCGATCCAGAACTTATAGAGTCGTTTCAGGGCCCTTCTGAAATGCCACGACAAGGAATACGAGCCTTACATTAGTCAGAGGGGAGATTTCTGGGTGCTGAAGAACTACGTGCGGGCCGAGCATGGCGAGCTGCGGTGCCACGAGACCATAACGTACACTACTCACGCTGACTACTCGTTCCTGGACAACCTGCCTCCTCTGCTGGAAAGGTATAGCCATAGAGTAAATCTTCTAGACGGGAAAACTTTAAGGCTCTATGGTCATAGATACTAAATAGCTTCCGTGCTTTCAGATGGAACGCTCCGATCAGCATAGCTCTTCACGCTCCAGGAACGGATTTCCAGCACACCCTGGACTCTATCAAATACCTGCGAGACTGCCTACCAGACAGCAGCTCGATCCGTCAATTTGTTACTTTCCACATTTACTTTAGCAGCAAACATATTCCAAAGAAGGTGAGACGCCACCTTTTCACGCAAGTCACTGCAAGAATGTAATTTTCGTTGCAGATTCCTAGATTCGATAAGGCTCTCAGTCCACCATCAAACTGCTCGCTTCCGTCTCCGTTCCTCAACGTCAATTCCTCACAGCTGTACAAGACTCAGAAGAAGCTGTTCTATCCCGTCAACGTGGGACGCAATATCGCCCGAGACGCTGCCCTATCGCACTTTATCTTAGCTAGTGATATTGAATTGTATCCGAGTCCTGGATTGGTTCATAAATTTTTAGAGATGATTGCAAGGAACGACGCTCCTCTCAAGAGAAAGGCGCCAAGGTACGTAGAGTTAATCCTTTGGGAGCTTGTTTTAGGTTTTTAATTTAAAAAGAATTTGAAACTTGAAATTAAGGTCAATATCAAATTTAAGAGCTAGAAATCACCTCACACGTTTAAGAAAGGGCCAATGGACATTTTTAAGACCTCAAAATTTTTGATAACTTTGAAAATAAAAATTTTGTGGAAAATTTAAGGCCTTTGGAGGTGGTCAAAAGCCAAATTTTTCAGTAATGAAAAAAATGTAGAAGCCTCTAAAACTCCAAAAACTTTAATCCGACTCCTTTTTTTCGAACTTTTAACATAAAAAATCCTTGAGTTCCTATAAAAAAAATTGACTACTTTACCTCAATCAGACCTCCTAAATTAAATTCAAATACTTTTTTCCCTGTAAAATAAGGTAAGAAATTGGCCTGGGTTCCAGAAAAATTTGAAGACCTCCTCACAGACGGACAAATCATAGCTCATCTTTTGAAAAGTTTATTGAGAGTCTAATAAAAGGCCATTGTTTGTAATCTCATCCGATAAATCATTTTTAATCCCTTCTCCCATTCATTTCACAGAGTCTTTCCTCTTTCGCTGTTTGAAGTAGATAGCTCGGTGTCAGTGCCAAAAGACAAAACGGAATTGCAAGAGCTGCTACGGTCAGGCAAGGCGATTCCATTCCACAAGAGAGTGTGTGCCGCCTGTCACGGCGTCCCTAAATCAAAAGAGTGGATCGCAGCTAACGAAACAGACGGTAGGTCCTCCTCCTCTACCCCACGAGACTGCTTTATTGACTCTGGTGCTTGCAGATCTGGGAGTGTTCCACATCGGGAAGCGACTGGGCTACTTCATTCACTGGGAGCCCATCTACATTGGGACCCACATGGACCCGCACTACGACGAGCGACTGAGCTGGGAGGGCAAAAGTGATAAGATGACGCAGGTGAGTGCTCTCGAGGGTTCACATTTTCGGGGTCACTGACAGCGGGTTTCGTTTCAGGGATACGCACTCTGTGCCCTCGACTACGAGTTCCAGATCCTCGACAACGCTTTCCTGGTGCACAAGCCAGGCATCAAAGTGCTCAAGAAGGACACGAAACGAAACATCTTGTCCAGCAAGACGAACCAACTGATCAAGAAGATTATTTACCCGGAATTGCAGGCGTTGTATGGTGTTCGGAAAGGCTGTGCCGTATAGTCTTAGTTGAAAATACCATGGTCGCACCATGATGCGCTCAAACCTTGAACTCAGCTAAAGTTATTGAATGTAAATGTATCGTAGAAGTGTAGGCCCCCCTCTCAATCTTCTAAGCGCTGAAAAGAGCCGCATCGACCACTAAAACTCCTTCTCCCATTCACATTTCATTGAGAAAATTATGGATGTAAGTGCCTTAAAGGTGTGTTTCTAATTTTTAAGACAAAAAAAAGCAAAAACTTGACGGCAAATTTAAGCGATTGACTCAACTTCTAACTTTCCAAGGACAAAAAAACACAGAAAGCACAAATGCATCGAATATGCCATCAAACAATTTTAAATTGTGTAGAATATACATATACCTACATTTGTAAGTAAGACAAGAAAGAACCTCATTCCGTTATGAAAATTGTAAGTAGATTTTTCCTACTCTCTAACTATAGAATCCACTCCACTTTTCATCTTACTACTACCTACGCAAGAGAAGATAAATCCTTTGAATGATCTCCTACAATCTCAGAGAAACTTATGACGAAACATCACAAAATTGACTCACCTTTACTTCGCAGAGGAGTCTCCTAGGACCTCAGACGAATGCTACCTAGACTCGAGACTGGGTGTTTTTATCTGTCTTTTAGCTCGAAAACTACTCGTCTTTTCGTAGTGGTTTTGGTATCACTGAACTATGTAGAAAAGTGTATGAGATTAAGAAGGTCGATTTTTAACTTAAAGGGTCTCTGAGGACGTCAAACAAACCTCAGAGAGACAACTGGCAACTTCTAAGGGCTGCAAGTGGCCTTTAGAGGACTTCTTGAGACCTTAAGAGCTTCTTTTTCCCCCTTTAGAAGAGCTCCCTCAGACCTTAGAGGACCCTCTTAGAATTGTAGAGATACATTTAATACCGTTAGAGACCTTGAAACACTCCTTAAGTCTTTTGAGTGTCCTGAGGCCTTTTTTCTTGGCCCAATTTTCTTTTTTTGAGGAAATAAAAGAGATATCCTCAAGACTTGCTCAGTCTCCCGTCTAGGTAGCTCATTAGTATGATCCCGAGACCCTCGTTCAGCCAGCCTGAAGGAGCTCAACTGAAAAAGAGTTGAGGTATTTCCAGTCGGCGCCGTATTTGAGTTCGTTTAGTAGAAATAGGCTCGAATCATCACCATCAAACACCCCTATAGCCAAATGGAAGCTGCATTTCTGTAGAAAAAACCTCCTCATTGGAACAAGATCAACATTTTATTGCACATTCAGCGCTTTCCTATAAAAATTCAACAACAATGACCAACTTACTATAAACCTTTCAGAACATTTCAGCAATTCTGTTAGAGATATTAACCAAAATTTGCTCAATTGTTACGTTTACGAGACCCCTGAGTTTTGCCCCCTAATTTTTGTAAGCGAAATTGCGGAAATTCTAAATACATTGAATTATTGGAGCCCCCAAAAATGTTGAAACTCAAGAAATTTTGAATCTGGATATCGCTAGATGTTTGTAAATCGAACCCATGATCACAGAGTATATATATTTATAATTTATAAAGTAGGCTTTAAGCTCTCAATTGCAATTGACAAGCAAATCAATTGCACAAAGTGTTAGAAATCCCATTACGATGCGTGTCTTTTTGACCTTACGTAATATGTATCGTTAACCGCAGACTAGGTTAAAGTGACGTACATTGAAATTGATGGATCATCGATACTTGTAGTTATTGTATATCAGAGCAAGGTTGCAGAGACGGCGTCTCGTACACAAAAAATGCCAAAAGTACAACAAAAATACGGAAATCCCTGCAGAGCCTCTCGACGACCTTGCCGGAGCAAACAGAGAAAATATAAGACTAAAGTTAAAAATCCTGTAAATTTGAAGAATCGTCTTTGATTTGGGCACCGCAGAAATGGAGAAACTTAGATGGCGAACTCGGTCTTGATCTTGTCGGCGATCATCTTGGCGATGGCCAGCGAGCTGGTGGCTCCGGGGGAGGGCGCGTTGCGGCAGTGCAGGACTCGTTTGGCGATCGGGCTCTGTCCACTCCCCTTGTCGAACACGAAGTCGTCCTCGAGGCTGCCATCCGGGTTGATGGCCTGAGCCCGGACTCCAGCAGGACCGCGGGAAACGTCGGTGTCGAGGAGATCCGGGATGAACTTGCGTAGCTCCCGGACCTGCAGCGGCATAATGGCCGACCGGGTCATCTCGTTGAGACCCGCCCCGAGGAACTTGAGGCTCATTTTCACGAAACCCGGGTACGCGACGGCATCGAGGAGCTCCCTCACGTTGACATCGGACCACTTGTAGCCCTCGCGCTGGAAGGCCAGCACGGCGTTGGGTCCGAGCCACACGGAGCCGTCCATGCGAGGGGTGAAGTGGACTCCGAGGAAGGGGAAGCGTGGGTCTGGGACGGGGTAGATGTTGCCACGGACCAGGAAGCGCTTTTCCGGGCTCAGGAGAAGGTACTCGCCTCGGAAGGGCACGATCTTGGGGTGGGGAGAGCATCCCGTGAGCTTGGCGATGAGGTCGGACTGGAGTCCACCGCACGTGAGGACGTACTTGGTGCTCACGCTCTGGCCGTGGGGTCCGAGGATGGTGACGGGGTACTCGGCGTCCTGGGGCGTCTCGATGAACTTCTGGGCCTCGAAGTTTAGGAAGATTTGGCCCTTCATGGACAAGAAGTCTCTCCCGTAGCTGCGGCAGACCTCCGCCCAGTCCACGATTCCGGTCTCGGGGGACCACAGGGCCTTGACTCCGACGCAGTAGGGCTCTATCTCGGGGATCTCATTTCCGTCTATGAGCTTCAGGTTCGGCACGTTGTTCTTCAGACCGCGCTCGTGCAAGTCCTGGAAATCAATCAATTAGACCAGATACGAGGTGTTTTAGGCATAGAGGTAGGTACTAGAGGGATAACAATGTCTCGTTCGTCTCTAACCCATATTCGTCTAATGGTGCAAATTTGTACATTTCCAAATTATTTGACAATCCTAGATTACAAGTAAGCCTTGACTTATTTTTATTAGGCTTTAAACTAGGGCTTTCAGTTTGAAACTGTTTGAAAGTAGATTATCAGGAAATTCTATGATTTCTAAAAATATTGCTATGAATTGCCATCTCTGGATCTCGGTTAAAGTTTTTGTTTGCAAAAGTTTCAGTTTAGCCATCATCAGTTCAACCCCTGTTATTTCTCTAGAAGTTATCTCTACAAAACTCACCATGAGCCTGTTGACTTCAACTTCATTGGTCGCAACGATGAGCTTCCCCACCTTCTTGTACGGAATCTTCTTCTCATCCAAATACTGGTAGGACAGCTTGAGTCCCTCGACGCACAGCTTGGCCTTCAGCGAACCGGGTTTGTAGTAAATGCCGGCATGAATAACGCCACTGTTGTGCCCACTCTGGTGAAATGATAACTTGTTCTCCTTCTCCAGGATCCCAATCCTCAAATGTGGGTGGCGAAGAAGGATTTCGCGAGCCGAAGCGACCCCGACGATGCCTCCACCGACCACTATGAGGTCAAATTTCCTGCAAGAAAATCTCTGCTGACACTTGAGGGGGACAAAAAGTGACCAAATACCCCTGAGTTTGTGTGCTGAAATGCCTTAGCGTGGAATTGAGGTGCAGGAAACTTCTCTGGAGAGCCATGTTGAGTGGAAAGAATGATGACCTCTGCGTTCGTCCTTTCAGTCACCTGCTTTTCTGCGCGAAACTTTGTCAACACCCGAGAGATAAAATTTTACTACGCGATCAGCTGATTTCCCAGCCGGGGAGCCGCACTTCATTCATCATTTTGATGGCTGTTTTTTGAAAAACATGACTGGAAAGCCGTTTTGAAATCTTTCTTTTTTCCGTAGCTCAGCTTGAGTTTTATTTAGAAAGTTCTAAGAACTCACTAATTTGGAGACTTTGGGTAAAGCTACTGTCGATAAACTACTCTCCCCGAATACCTTCCATGATCGTTTTTGGGGTTTTGAAAGTTGAGAGGGAAGCAAACCCTAGTTTTTAGACACTTAAAAAAAATTTTTGGGCTTCTTTGCTCTCTAATCCGAAATAAGAGCCCCCTAACTTCCACTTGGGGCTATTTTCTACCTCCAATCCGCAATTTAAATATGGTTTTGTATGTTTCAACTTAAAAAAAAAATCAAGCAGGGAAAAGAAAAACACAAATTGGCCCTTGAGCTTTTTTGAAAAGGAACCAAAACCTGTTTCGTTAGTTACAAAAATTTATTCGACTAATTTTAATACATTTCATAGCTTTAAAGATTTGTTGAAGATTACGAGTAATTGAGATTGAGGTTGGGTCCATTCAAAAGGAATGTCACGGCTTGAGCTATTGCGAGAGATTTCCGAGACTCGGCGATCACAGTTCGTCCTTCTTCTGCGCTGCCGCACTCTTCCGCTTCTCCTTGATAAAATCCACCATGGCCTCCGCTGTCCGTTTTCCCTCGTACTCGCCCACAACCTGGCCCCTCGCGAAGTACTTGAGGGTCGGGAAGCCCTGGATCTCGTACTTCTCCGACAACTTTCGCTGGGTCGTGCAGTCGACGGCCACGGCCTTGGCGTCTATCTGCTCGGTCTCGAGGAGAAGAGCAGCTCTCGCAAAGTCGGCCTTCATCCGCTTGCAGTGACCGCACCAGGGGGCGAAGAAGAACACCAGTGCGCCCTCCAGCTCCTTCATCTTCTCCTCAAAGTTCTTGTCCGTCAGCTTGAGGATCTTCTCGACCCCCGGGAAGTCCCCGAACGGCTCCTCCGCGGGCGTCTCTGCTGTCTCGGCGTCCGGGTTGCTGAGGAACTTGACGAAGTCGGCCTCCGTTCGTCCCCCGTTGTAGTCCCGCACGGTCTTGAGGTGGCTGAAGTACTTGAGGGTCGGGTAGCCCTTGACGCCGTAGAAGCTGCAGAGCGCCTGGAACCTCGTGCAGTCGACGGCTGCCAGCTCCGTGGTAGGGTCGTCCGCGAACTTGGCTGCAGCCTTCACGAACTCGGGCTTGGTGCGTTTGCAGTGCCCGCACCAGTTGGTGTAGAATATCAGCAGCACGTGGGTCTTCTTTTTGAGGAAGGGCTTGAAGGTCTCGTCCGTCAGATGCACCACTTCGGACGCCTCTTCCTCCCACGGAACCTCGGGGGGAGGGGGCGGTGGGGGCTCGGTGGGATTCTTCATGAACTCGACGATTTTGTCGGCTTCTCGAACGTTCACGTCAAACTTGAACTCGCCGTAGCTGAAGTACTTAACGGTGGGGTAACCTTTGACCCCGAACCGAGTCGCAACCTCGCTCTCCCGGGTCGCGTCCAGAGCTGCCAGAACGCCTGGGATCTTCTGGGTCTTCAGGATGTCGGCCGCTTTCTCGTACTCTGGCTTCATCCGCTTGCAGTGGCCGCACCAGCTGGCGAAGAAGAACACCAGCACGGACTTTTCGTCCTTAAGAACCGGCTCAAAGTTCTCGCTAGTCAGATGCACTATGTCCGAGTTGGCGTCCGCCGACCAGTCGTCCTCCTTGGGCTTCTGGATGGGCTTCGACGGGTTCTCCATGAACGCCACTATGCCGGCCTTGTTGTTCTCGCCCTCGAATGTGTACTTCATTTTTCCTCCACTAAAAATTAAATTTTTTGGTTAAAATCTGAGAAACGATTTTTTGCAGTTGATTTCTAAAGCTCCTTTTTGAGCCCAAAAGATACAAGTTTCGCTCGAAAAAACGAGTTTTCTCCCAAAAGTTTCCCTAACAAAGTTTAAGTAAAATTTTAGACCTCGAAATTTGAACCCAGATTGTTCAGCTCAAAGAAACAGGACATCTCAATAATCAAGTACTTCCTGAAAACTTGAAAATTGAGCCCAATTTGATCCAGGAATTAGATTTCAATAGTCCCCAAAAGCAATTTTTCTGTAGTTTTAGGGTCATGAGCTTAGATAGATTTGATGAAAATAAAAATTCAGAAAAGTCAGAGAGTCTTACTCAAAGTAGAGCAGCGTGGGAAACCCAGAAATGTTGTACTGCTTCCGGACCTTGGCGTTTTCGGGCCTGTTGACGTCAATGGCAGCCAGAATCGCCTTGCTCTTCAGCTCAGTTGCCGCCTCCGAGTACTCTGGCTTGAGAACTTTGCAGAACTTGCACCAGGGAGCGTAGAACATCACCAGCACCGGCCGCATCTCCTTCTTCAGCAGCTTGGACAAAGCCTGAAAAGACATTTGGGTCACATTTCAAAGCCTACTGAGAGCAAAGCTTACATTCGAGTCCGGGAGATGCAATACATCCACTCCAGTGGGGTCCTCCTCCCACGGTAGGTCTCCCTGGGGGTCTCGCATGAAGTTGGTGATGCTCTGGACCGCCACCTGACGGTCATAGTCCTTGTGGAACTCTCCGTCCTTGTAGTGCTTCAGCAGAACAGGCTCTGGGACCACCTTCAGCTTCTTACAGAGCTTCTTGAGGTCGTTGCTGGAGCAGTCGATGACGACCATGGTGCCCTGGAAGAGAGGACGACGCTCAAAAGGACCGAAATGGGAGCAGAAGGTAGCGGATATTTACCTGCCCCTTGACCGCTTCCGAGCTCTCCCGGAAAATCTTTACTGCATTCGCGTTTTCCTTCAAGTTGGAGGCAAACAGGACCAGCACGTTGTTCTTGCTCTTCAGCAGCTTCTTGAACTCCTTCTCATTTTGCAGATTCTCGATCGTTTGGTGTTTCGGTTTCCCGTTCGCCCACACCGAAGTCACCCCGATTACAAACAAACAGAACAGAGCTAGCTTAAACTTCATTTTAAACTCAACAACTACAGAAAGAACCCGTTTAAAGTAATTACTAATTCAAGAACATGCTTTGGGGCTCAGCCGAGGAGTTATCGAGAGCCTTACTCGAAGTGGCAAAATTTCGATGAGGTGGAATTGTTGCCGGCTGTCAAAGTCAGCTGATCGCTTTTGGCAACTTCAAATTTGAATGAGGCTGGCGGTTACTTCTCGGTCTCAAGCCCCACGTTGTCGACTTCTCGGTACTCACTTATTCTTCTTGGTTGGGAAATCTTAGTTCGAAGCTCGAGGTAGGCCATTTTGACAAAATTTTGATAGAGAAGCTTTTCGGAAAAATTAATTTTAATTACTAAAATTTGTCCGACCAAGATGGGTATATAGTACTGAACGGCAAAAACAGGGTTTTTTTATAAAAAATTATTTTTTACAGCTAAAAATTAAAATTAAAAAAAATTTTTTTTGCTCAAAATGTTTGTTATAAAAATCCGCAAAAACACCCAAAAAAAATTTTAAAAATCTTTAGCGGCACTCGAGAAATCAAAAAAATACTTAACGGCTTTAAACGAACTGAACACACTTTAGTTTCGATGTGTCTGGCAAAGATGTGTCTGTATCGTATCAATTCTTAGCAACTTTTCCCCTAAAGGCCGTTGAAGAAAAATGGCGACTTTAAAATTCAAAATAAAATACTTCCCAACCGGATTTTAAAAAAATTGTTTTGTAAGAATCAGGAGACCCATTTTCATTTTCCCCGAAATAAAAATTCGAGGATTTTTGGTTACTTGACAAACGTGATTATAAGGAAACGAGAAGAGGAACGAGAAGAGTCCGTTTTCCTTGGTAGTGCGTCATCAAAACTTTTTAATTGTCCTTAAAAAGTAATTATAACTAAAAGAGTTCAGTTTCAACCCAGCCATGAAGCGACTCGGAGGTATTTGGCGTCTGTTCTCGGTGGCCTCCAGGCTCTTGGGAATCGAGGACTATCGAGGCTCGTCCTTGAAGAAACGCCAAACGTACTACCTGCGGTTCATCGTTGGGACCTGCTTCCTTTATTTCGTTCTCTTTGGCGTCAAAAGCATGGACTCCAACGAGGATAGGGTGAACAGGATCCAGTTCGTCTTTGAGGCAATCAGCTCGCTGGTCAACTTTTCGTTTTTCTTCGTCATCGTCCTGTTCCGGGCGAGAATCAAGAGGCCTCTGAGGTGGTGTGAGAAACTCCACGAAACCACAGAGAGCAACCCTGACGTGAAGGCTTGCTTCGAACGGTGTGCTGCCGAGTCCACGAAGTTCTTCAGACGCAGCATCATTGGAGTGCCGACTTTCATGATGTTCTTTGTAGTCGTCGAGACGGTAGACGTCAGCGTAGCTGCAGGCAGATTCGAGCCCCCCATGAAGACCTACTTCTTCGGCTGCTTCATCGAAAGAGTCCTCACTTGCCTCGTTCAGTTCATCAGCTCCACTGTCCTCGTTCTCTCCTTCCAGCTCCTCCTGAACGTGGTCGTGGTCACAGTCAAGTACGCCATGGCCACCCTGGAAGCCCTCCAAATAATGGCCAGAAGCACCTTCCTGGTCTTTGAAAAGGTCCAGAAGAGGAACGTCGAGGCTCTCGTTGAGCTGCACAGCAACCTGGTGGCCGAGCTAGCAGACCTCGTGAGCTTCATGAAGATCCCCTTTCTGATGTTCGAGACCTCGATCTACACGATGCTCCTCATGGCCTGGGTAATCATTTCCTTTCACAGCGAGCTACTTGTCCTCGTGCTCGTCTACATTTTCGGCTTCATCATTTACTTCTTGACTTGCTTCATCAACGAGAAGCTAGCTGACGCCTTTGACGAGTTTAGGAGCTGCCTGGCAGACTTGAAGTGGTACATGATGACGCCGAGGGAGAGGAAGGCTCTCCTGCTCATCATGATGATGGCGGACAGGCGAGTTCTGCTGATGGCTGGGCCCTTTCACGCTCTCTCGTATGTCGACCTTGGGAACATCGTCAGAAGGACTTACAGCTTCTGCTTGATGGTGGAAAGTTTTCTTATGTAAAAGTACAATTTATAAATCCTCTTTCTGGGACTAACAAATAGGGGGTGGGTAGAAAGTTGAGAATTAGGGGCAATTATTCGACGAAACTTGACTTTGTTTCCTAATGAACAAAAATAACCCAATCAGAGGTGTAACTAAGGTTTTTAGAGATTTTGCCTCTCAGGTCCCTACTTCATTTCAGACATTTTCGAGCCAATTTCGACCGATTTGAGCTCAATATTATTTTTGAGACTGGATTTTTGTCATTGATTGTTTTTCTAAGGCTGCTAAGGCTGCAAAAAAAATTGTTCTCCGAAAAAAATTATTTTCTAGCCTAGGAAAGACTTGGAATAATAGTTCAAAATGCCCCGTAAAGAAACTAGCCTGAGAAGAGCGGATATTTGAGAGACACTCTTGTAAAGAGCTAAATTTGACTATTGAAAAAGTTCTCTCAGTTGTGTAGTATCTTAAAAAGGATAATAAAAACGTATCAACTAGTAGCGACACAATCTTCTTTCATCATTTAAAAATACCGTAGAGACATGAGAAGCCAAGTAACTTAACTCTGGTTCAAATATTTTTTACATAATAAAGTGCCTTTTTCGTCGGATGTCAAATTTCAACCCAGACGTACAAAAATATCTCTCAGTAGTTGTTTTCTTATCGTTTCCACGAATGAGCACTTGAGGGACATAGAAAACGATGATAATGAAAGTTACAGCGCCTTCGAAAAATTCAGCGATTTTGTAAATCCATGCAATAACTGCGAAGATAGAGAAAAATGCAGAGAAGGCTGTGACTGTTGCAAGGGGTACCTCCTCTAATAATGGCCCTGAAACGCTCAAAGGATTTCAGGTTCAGGTCCTCCGGTTCCTGGTAAACCCCGAACAAAGCGTCTCTCATGGTTCAGTTCGGGACAAAAATTACATTGACCCTGCTTAAATATTCTTTATTCGCTAGCTGACTCTAATTAGTGCTTTGGTTATTAAATTTAATTTTATCTCGATAAATCTCCTCACACGTGAACTATGTGGCGTCCACGGAATGGCGCATAGAAACGCGCGTACAGGCATGAATGGAAGGTATGGTGTTATTGGTTCAGGTTGGTGGCCATACATTTTTGTGTAAATTTTTATGTATACATTTCAATTTAACTGAAGCGTGATGCAGCTGCTGGGCATCGCATGGAAGCGAGCACCACGATGACGGTCGAGAGAATTTTCCATTATTTGGAGAATCGTGTGACCTCTTCCCTGACATTTGACTCCGCCAGTTCAGATTCTCCCGTGTTATTGACTTCGGAAGCTCGCTTGTTTTTCGTTCGTTGTTCGTGTTAGGACATGAAAATCTTAGCCTCATCAACTCGTCATTGAAGAAGTCTGTTTTCATAACCCGATTTGACTTTGAATTCGCTAACCTACAAAGGGGTTTTTGTTGCCTGAAATCACTTCGGTTGTTAAACAATCATTAGGGTGGATTGCGGGTCTCACGAAATGTTATTCCAGTCTGAAATGCCCGCACTTGCATGTCCTACTTGCTCGCTGTTGCATACATAATGGTCTTTTTCATGGAAAAGCTAGACTGTATCGGCTTCTAACGATTCTAAACGTTAGAAAATAGAAATATTTTAAAATATTTTAGATTTTTCTTCTCAACCAGCTCTGGAGGACGCCAACTTGAGTTCTAGGGGTGTTACCTACTGCTCTGGAGGACGTCTATTTAATCTCTATTAGCTTTGGGAGACACTCATTTTAGCTCAAGAAGAGGTCATTTCAGCTATTGAGACACCTGATTTGCGAATAAGAGAGCCTCATGTAGGTAACTAGGAGGCAAAATCTGGAGAGTGCCAAAAATGGTCTCAACTGTTAGCGAAAAACTCTCAGCCAAAACATCCAAGCCCTTTCTATTCTCTCTATTACAACTTCACAAGCCATTTTAGAAAGTGAACAACATAATCTCCACACGCGGCAGAATTGAAACGTCCAAAAACGCGAGTCCATTTACACCCAGACATTTGTCCACCATTCTCACAATTTGCGTTTTTGTGGAGCCGTAAATAGAGCATGGAATTATTTTCACATAACCCGGACTGTGACCACAAAATGTGGGCCCATCAATAATATCACCTCTCAATAGGCGATTATAGTTAGTGGATCAGAGTTTTGGGACACGACCACCGCGTGTTATGAAATTCCATCATTTTTGGTCCGGAAGTGGCCATTGGGAAAGCCTGATAAGCGTTCGGCCCGAGCTTGGGACAATTTGGGCTGGCTCAAATCGAATTACGAGAACAACGCACCATTCTTCGGGACTTGTTAGCTGTTTGGAACGCGATTTTCTCTATTTTAAACCGCCAATAGGTTGCAAAAGCCCGATTAAAGCTTATCAAGAATCAGAACTGTGATTATGGGATAATTTGGGGACATTTAAGAAGTCGCTGACCTGGTTTATGTATGAGTTTTGGGGTCTAGATCGTGTTCTAGATCAATGAGCTATGGGTTTTTCAGACATTTTGTACCCAGAAAATAAAAATTTTCATCTCATATGCGCTCAAAGGAGTTGTAGGTCCATTCCTGTCAAATGAAATTAAATCAGATGACTTCCAGAAAATCTTTGATGACTTCCAGAAAATCCCATTTGACTTTAACCGAGTTGTAACAGACAGACAGATGGACACATTGGACCCAAAATAGTTTAAAAGGCCAAAACTACGACCCATGGGGATGGAGAAAAGGGCCAGAAAAATGTAGAAATTAATGACAACAAGTGCGAAGGTACTCAAAGTAATGACAAGGTCTCAACCTGCAATCGAGAAGTGTTGGGTCAAGTCCTCCCCCTCGGCACTCACTCGACCACAATGTGTGACTCTCTTTCATCAGAAGCGAGCATCCATTACTCCGGCCCTTGATGCCTCTGGACCCATTGTTCGGAGTGCATTCCGCTCGACATGCTAATTATCGTATGCTGCACTGATAACCACGTCATTACGTGAAATTATGGTCATTTAGTCGAATTGCAGGTCTTTGAAATTAATCAGCCAAGCCCTGACTCTCTTAAACTCGGAACTAGACACTCGACAAAGAAGCACGTGGAGGTTGCCCAAAATCTCGAAACTCGAAAAAAGTGAAATGCGTCTGCGTAGCTGATTCCGCGAGAGGTGCTGGAGCTTATGTAGCCACCGTGGCATGTTTCTCATATTGTCAAGTTGCGTTTCCGGATATGACCAACAAAAGAATTTCCGTTTGACTACCATCATCATCATGATAATCGTTAGATGTGACTGTATCATTCATGATGCAGAGAGTTTTGCAGAGAGCTTGTTTTAGTGTTGCGAAGTTAAGCCATGATAAGTTCTTTCGAGCGCATCGACCATTCATTGTCGTTCTGGGCTCCGTACATCGAACATAGAAAATTATCATTGTGTGCTCTCACACAACATTTATTTTAATTGTATCCAAAATGAAACGAACATATTAAAATCATCATATTTGTCATTGAACAACTTCAGTTTCCCGTGAGACACTTTCCTGAAAAGTCGTGAAATATCGGACGCATTTTCAACTCGTCAAATATTGTGAAATATCGACACCAGACTCTGTCGGATCCCCACTCGGAGCTGGGATTTTTATTAAATTTTAAGTGCTAAGATGCAACCAGGCAGAGTCCTGCTGAATTTAAAGAGTTGTTCTGAATCCGAGGACGACTAAAGATCTGGAAAATAAGTGAAAAAATTGCTTTTGGAGTTTTTAAGTTTCAGTGCTAAGAATTAGTGAATAAATCACCTAGTGCTTAATTTATGTAAGTCCAACATTTCAGTAGGTGGAAATTCGGAAAAGGACTATGTACATACTTCGAATTTTTTAATTTCAAAAACACGATGAAAAATTACCAGTTAGTTTTTTTTTGGTTAAAATTTCGTAAAGGAAACCTTTAGTTGACTCTAGTTCGCAAATCACCACTTTCACGAAAATTTGACATGTTGATCAATTTTTTAAAGATAAATTTACTACCAGTTTTTTGTGAATTTTTCAAAATTTTCAATAACCAGGCAATATTTCCTGACCATTTTGAGCCTTTTAAAAGACTTATTTTTTCATAATTTTAATTTTCTGTTAATTAAGAAACGATAAAATTTTAATTGTCAGAGTTTTAAAAATCCTTGAAAAAGATGCATTTTTGGTGAATTTTTAAAATGTTCTAAAAAGGTCCAAAAAATCTCGTGAGTCCGGGTAAATTTTTTCTTTTACGAGAGACAAATTTTTCCCACCAAAAGAATTAGCTTTCAATCTCCAAGGGAGTAGAAATTACATTCGGTAGCTTGAATGCTGGGCTTTTTTCTAGATGTTAAGGTTGCGTTGATGGACAGAAATTCGACGTTCAGACCGATATGGGACTGCTCTTCCGTCATTTTCGGGCTCTTTAACCACTTTAAAGGTCAAGGCATATTCAAGGACTTTGGAAAAAAGGATTTCAATTTACAATTTTTTTAAATAACAAAGGAAACTTTTAAAAATGCATTTTCTCTGGCAAATTAAAAATTCATTGAAGCTACACTCGGTAACTACGAGCGTGTGTAAAAGCAGCACAATCGCTGAATGTAATCTATTCAAATCTTTTGCCTGGGAGCAATCAATAGAGGAGAATTTTCATCACGATAATTGCTTAATGGTGCCTCGTAGCGAGTTTGTTGCCCTTTTGCTGCGCAATTATACTGACGTTAGCTCTCGTTCCAGCTTTAATCAGGAAATGAATCAGATAGAGTCGAGGAGATAAGCGACAATTAGAACCAAAAATGCGGAAAAAACTCAAATTTACGATTTTCGTCGCGATAGCCCTTATATCGCTTGTCAGAGGTAAGGGACCCCCTCTAGCATTGAAGACCGCAAACTAACGAAGCTCTCTAGGTCAAACGACGTGCAATGGCGGGCAAGGACGCACCCTGTACGAAAGACTCCCCAACCAGCAGCTGCAAGGTTTCGACGATGACGTGATCCGAGACACGGCTCCCCCCTTCCGGGTCCTCGAGAAGTGCCAGGACCTCTGTTTGCGAGATAGGACCTCCAACAACCTCGTGAGGGCCTGCACCAGCTTCGACTTCCAGCCCGGCAGCAGGATAGCCTCGTTCAGCGGCAGCGCCGAGTACGAGGAGTCGACGTGCTATCTGACGCGAGAGCAAGCGGCCCCCGAGGGCATCGGGAACCTCATGCTGGTCCCCAACAGCGTCCATTTTACGGAGATCTGCCTGTCATCGAACCGTCCCGAGCGCGAGTGTCCCAGCCGACGGTACGTGTTCGAGAGACACCCCCGTAAGAAGCTCAAGCTGCCGGTGTCGGATATCAAGGAGATGACGGCGGCCAACCGGTCGGACTGTGAGGACAAGTGCCTCAACGAGTTCCAGTTTGTGTGTCGATCGGCTAGCTACGACTCGTCCCTCAAGAGCTGCAGTCTGAGCAGGTTCAATAGACGAACCCATCCCGAGATGCTGGAGGACGACCCGAACTCGGACTACCTCGAGAACACGTGTCTCAACTCCGAGAGACGCTGTGACGGCCTGGTGGTGTTCGTGAAGGAGGAAAACAAGAGACTGGGGGGCCCCTTTGAGGTGGACATTTTTAACAACATGACGCTGGAGGAGTGCCAGTCGATGTGCATGCGGGCAGAGAAGTACTTTTGCCGCTCCGTCGAGTACGACGACCAGACCAAGCAGTGCATTCTCTCCGAGGAGGACTCGGTCTCGCAGAAGGACGACATCAGCATCAGCTCCAGTCCCACTCACCACTTCTACGACCTCGTCTGCTTGGATAACCGTAAGTCTTTGACGCCATATAAAATATTCATGAACGTTTGGAGATGGATTCTCTTGATATTTTTATTTCAAAAATCCGAATCTTAAATCATTGAAAGTCTTTTACGTTAGGACCTACAGTAGCTCCAAATAATTTTTTAAAATTTAATTCACGACTAAACGGCTGCTCAGAGGACTGAATCAGTTCTAAAGTTGGGAAGGATTGCCCGAGATGCAGCAGGTTATTTCGGCCTTTTCCACGAGTACTGTTTCGAGTTCAAAATAAATAATAAAAACAAAATCCAGAGCACGTGTGAGAGCAACTTCTTAAGTAGAGATGGATTTCTGTTTTCGATAGATGGACAAATCGTCGAATTTTCCGGTTATGGAGATGGATCCATATGCTAGCTCCTTATTTTTGACAATATAAGTTGGTCCAAAAATTGGCTAGAAAGCATACAACTTAATTCGTATATTTAGCAATTTAAAATTAGTAAAAACTACTTCCTAAAAAAATTTAAATATCCCCTTCTCACAAAAATTTCTTCTCCAAGACCAAAAAAAATTTTGAAATTTGAATGTTCGTGATTTTGGGGTCTTGCTGGAACCTTTAAAAGCCATAAAATATTTTCTTTTTGAAGAACGAGGAGCCGACTACCCCGACAACTCCATCACCTCCCATCTCTTCTCCAACGGCCGCCGCCCCGACACCGCCTTCCAGCGGTACCGGAACTCGCGTCTCGGAGGCGAGTTCCACTCCGAGATCACCGGACGCTCCCTCAGCGAGTGCCTCGACGAGTGTCTCCGCCAAACCAGCTTCCAGTGTCGCTCTGCCGTGTACAGTGACCGCTTCCGCACCTGCCGACTCAGTCGATACAACCAGAGGGACGGAATGAGGATCATCTACGACGCCGACTACGACTACTACGAGAACCTCATGCGTAAGTAGCTCGCAAATGTTCCGCTAAGCGCTTTGGTTTGTGCATGATGCCTTGGGTTTGCTACTTTTTTCTTTCTAAATTTATTAACTAGCTACTTTAGTGGGGAGTGGTGACGACAACAGCTCGGGCGTCAGCGGGAGACCTGAGCCCACGGACTGGAGGCCCCCCGGAGACCGCGACAGATTCCCAGGAGGCTCGGACGGACGGTACCCGGGACAAACGGATCGGTACCCGACGGCCCAGGGAGGAACCGACAAGTATCCAGGTATGCGATTTTGTCTGTCTGACCCATAGAGATAACTACTAGAGGGACAATTGGAAAAATTACGATCTCCAATTTTCTTTTAAATTTGCAAATTAGAAAGGTCAAAAAGAGTTTGTAAAATTTTTAGGTTTAAAAATGTCAAAATTCAACAATTTAAATTTTTGAATGGGAAAAGTTTACCCCACCTTACTTTGTTAGCTCTATCTCCCAAATAAACACTCGTTAATTTTTGAAATTTTTTGGGAATGCACTAACAAGACACAAAATTACAAAATTTTAGATTTCTAAAAAATTTGATTTTTGAGACTTGAAATTTAATACATTCCATCATAGAAACCAAACTTGTGGTTGAGGAGAAACAATTTAAAAATCGAGAGCCGCTTTGAAATTGTTCAAAATCAAATATCGTGGTCAAATTTGATTTTCTAAAAGCTTAAAACCGGAGACTAAATGTTCCATTTTCCCTCTAGTAGTTTTCTTTATGGCCTGAGTCTAGATTTGGTAAAACCTTTGACATTCCAGGAGGAGGAGGAGGCTACAACGACCGCTACCCGACCTCCCAGCCCGGCTCCTACCCCGGCCCATACGCGAACGGCGACGGGTACTACTACCAGTCCCCGTTCGGTTCCGGAGGCACCGGAAGCGGCTATGGCGGGTACCCAGACAGCAAGTACCCCCCAGTCTACGACAACCGCTACCCCGACGACAGAGACTACAGCAGCTACCCCGACCGACCCGGTCCTTCCATGATGGGGGGCTACTCGCCTCACGCCCGACCTCCCATCGTGAGTGGCCGTTATCCCGACTACCAGGACCGTGGACCCCAGCAGATGTACCCGGACCAGCGTTATCCCCCCAATCGAGGCTATGGGGCCGCCAACCAGCCCCCCGTACGAGGTACTAGCTCAGGTAGTGGGTGGTACATGGCTGGCAATTACCCCGTTGATAACTATGACGGCAACAACGTGGGCAGTGGACGTCCCCCGCAATATCCCGACAATAACATACCCAACAGGCCCCCAGTGAGACCTCCACCAGCACCGTACCCTGACAAAAACCAGCCTCCTCAGGCACCTCCAAACATGTACCCTCCCTACCGTGCACCCGCCTACTACCCTCCCTCCGACCGGCCTCAGAGTCCGGACTATAACAATCGGTGGAACCCTAACATGGACCATAACTATCAGTCGAGATATCCATCTGGTAAATTTGATGACATTTTTATTTTCCACTGAAAATCTTTCTTTCTTTCTTGACTCGCTTTCGTGAAATAATTTCATAAAAAAAACCTCTCCACTTGACCTTCTTGTTTTTGAAGTGACTTAAAGCCCTCAGCCCTGTTTAATGACCCCCCTTTGGCTACGTTTCTGTTTTAATGATTTTTCTTTTAACTAAAAACATCAGAGACTAGGTTCAGTGCATGAGCCCCCAATAACAGTCAAAACTGCATGATTTTCCCTATGTAGCCCCCACCCAAAGGTGCTAAAATAAAACAGCCCAGCAACTGTTGTATTCTAACACCTCACGACCCCTCGAACCCCCCAATGTGTGGCAATTCTTTTCATGAGTTACTGCCCTAGCAGGCGGAGAACGCTACCCCGTCGAAGCAGAATACGAGCGAGGAGGGTACGGTCCTTACTTAGGCATCGGGATCTTTCCAGTCCCCCAGCGAGGACGCCCCGTTGCAGCAGGCTACCGACCCCCGGGCTACTACCAGCCGGAGCAGGAGGGACCGATGGGACCACAGGGTCCGCTCTACTACAACCCCTCGGGCTACGACAACTTGGGTCCCGGAGACGGAGTCGGTGGCTAGTAAGTAGATGACATTTTTTCACAGTCCTCGTAACTGATAGCCATATTATTGGAACCCGGAAAAATTGGCTGTATAATGGCTCTTCAACATTTTTTAAAGTACAGAAACTTCCATCAAAACTTTTACGTTGTACCTTTTCGACTAAAAAGCTTTCCATAAGGTTCAAGCGTGTGGTGAAGAGCCCAGAATTTTTTTTAATCGATGAAATTAATTCAGGGGTCAAATTTAATACAAAATGGCGAAAATGGTTTTTGTTAAAACTTCAATAAAAATCGGAGAAATATTTTTAAAAAATCTAGAAATACTTTTTCCATGAACTAGAATAACCAACTAATTTATTAAAAGCAAAAACCCTTAAAAACAACATTGACTTGCACGCTAAAGAAATATGGCTATCAGTTAAGAGGACTATGGTACCTCGTTTTAAAAAATGCTCTTTCCAGCGGCCCTCCCCGACCCTTCACGTCCCGGTGCGACGACAGCGACGTCTTCAAGCAGATGGCCCAGCGACACCGCATGAGACGCCAGTACATCAAAAGGACCGTGAACGTCCCCTCTCTCACCCACTGCCAGCGCGAGTGCATCGAGGCCCGGGACTTTATCTGCAAGAGCTTCAATTTCAAGGAGTCCGGGTATGGAGCCGTGACTAGCGACGGTGAGACCACCAACTGCGAGCTCAGCGACCGGGACTCGAAGGAGCTGGACCTGCAGAGCCCTCTTCAATTCGACTCTGCCAACTACGATTTCTACGAGAGGTCTGCTGGTCGCGCTGGAGTCGACGGGGAGTGCCTGGACGTGTCCCAGGTGTGCAACGAGGACGGCATGGAGTTCACCCTGAAGCTCCCCGAGGGCTTCTACGGTCGCATCTACACCTACGGCTACTACGACCGCTGCTTCTTCCGTGGAAACGGAGGCACCATCAACGTTCTGCGGATCAGCGGCGCCGGAGGGTACCCAGAATGCGGTACTCAGAGGGTAAGAGACTGAGATTTTCGAGGACCACTTTAGCTTGAGTTTTTGTAGTACGGAGACACCATGACGAACATTGTGGTGGTTCAGTTCTCGGACAACGTGCAGACGAGCCGGGATAAGAGATTCAATCTGACGTGTCTGTTCCGGGGACCAGGCGAGTCGGTGGTCACTTCGGGGTACATTGGAGCCGGGTAAGATTCGTTTTTTGCCTTTGAGTGCCGTGCTGATTTGACATTTTGCAATACATCTCACTCGTTTGCTTCCTCACTCGTTTTCAGATAGGTTTTAGAAGGTTTTTATGAATTTGCGTTTAATTTTTTGGCTCTTTTCTGACTTTTCCTTTGAATTTTAAAACTAGGCTCGTTTTGTAAAATTTGATAATCTTTAAGCTCTGTTAACGCTGACATTTCTTTGACCCAGTATTTTTGGTTTTCTCAAAAAATTCTGTCCCCCTAAATTAAAATTTTATATTTCGATTTTGGGCCATAAAAAGTCGGAATAAAATTTTAGCAAAAAATTATCCTCCAAAGAACTTAATCTTCTTTAAAAGAATCTCCCAAAAAATACAGAGAAAAAATTCGACCACGTTTAGAGTCAGCCCTAGAATAAACCCTGCCCCTGTTCAAAACGATCCCCCTAATAACCCAGGCTCTTGCAATCTTGCTGCTTAGAAATCACCAGTGACGTAGAGTTGAGTGCTGTTTGGCAACTAACTTGGTCTAGAACTGCTTCTCATCGCTTGTGTTCCTTTTCAAAAGCTTCCAAGATAGTTTAAGCCAACCTGGACACATTTGATACAAATATTTTGATTTTTTATGGTAACAGAAGTTTCAATGATATCGATAGATCCGGAAGCCCAATCCCAATCGAGTATCTGCCGGCGGAAAACTCCATGAGCAACAAGGTCCGACTCATGATTCTGTACCAGGGGAGGCCCACCACCACCATTGCTGTTGGAGACCCCCTGACCTTCCGCCTCGAGCACAGCGATGGGTACGCCCACGCTGATCTCTTTGCAACCAACGTAGTTGCCAGAGACCCCTACTCGGGAAGGAGTGTTATGCTGATTGACCGCTATGGGTGAGTCACGTCAAGGAAGTCTCTATGAAAGTCTGACAGTCGTCTTTGCAGGTGCCCCGTGGACTCTTTTGTGTTCCCCGAGCTCGGACGGTCTCGTGACGGAGACTCCCTGGAAGCCCGTTTCAACGCCTTCAAGATCCCAGAGTCCAACTTTCTGGTGTTTGAGGCGACAGTTCGGTCCTGCAGAGAGGGATGCCAGCCGGCGTACTGCCCGGGACCCTCTGGAAGGTCTGAGCCGTCCTTTGGGAGACGCAGGAGGTCTGTGAACTCTACGCAGCTTGAGGATAACGCACTGCCCTTGAATAGTGATATCGCCTACATCAATTTTATGAAGAACGAAACCACATCAGGTGAGCTTTTTACCAGTGGCGTAGGAAGTAGGAGACTTTTCGAATTTTTCGTTTAGCTCTAACTTAAAAAATAACGTCCTTAATTGATGGAAAAGACGCTTAATGAGACCCAAGAGGCTTAAAATCCTAGAGCATGCTCTAGGCTTAAAATTGACACCTCAGCGTCTTAAAAAATAAAGTAACTCTTCTCTGTCTTCAAAAATACGCCTTAAAGCCTTAGAACCCTCCATCCCCCCTAAACTTGAAGAGATTCTCCATGAGCCAAATTCTGCCCCCTTTTAACTACGCCTCTGCCTTTTTACCCAGTTTTCTTCTAAAAAAAACCCATTTCAGTTGAGAAAAGTGACGACGACGAGGAGGACGACTTCTTGCCCGAGCACGTGAGGGAGATGATCGAGGTGTTCGAGTCCAGGGAGGAGATGAACCAGGACGCCGTGGCTCGCAAGATCGTGGCTCCCCAGGAGAGCGTCTGCCTCGCCACCTCGGAATACCACGGACTCCTGACCAGCGTCATCCTCCTCATGATCCTGCTCTTCAGTCTCGTCGCGTGCGCTGGCCTGGCCTACAGACGGTACTGGAAGGTCTTCATGAAGAACCACTCGCTGGCGTCAAAGTCGGGCCCCGCCTCCTTCAACCCCTCACCGCTGCACCACATGAACATCTCCAGCACCCCGGTGCAGTTCACCACGCGGCAGAACAACCTGGCCAACATGAGCACTGGACGCAGCTCCGGACTCTCCATGTTCAACCCCGGACTCCAGAAGACCTTCGCCACTGGGTAAGCGCCTTCTCGGTCCCTCCTCTTGAGTCTACAGTTTGGGTTTTTCAGAAACTTGGCCCGCATCTGCCAGATCCCGATCATCAACCCCATTGGCCGGAACGTGGATACCGACAGGGAGAATCTGTTTGAGGACCCCAGCGAGCCGATCTACACCGACCCGTCGCTGTTCGAGAGATCAAGGTTGTTTTGAGGTCCCAAAAAGAGTCCAAGAAGTAACGTCCCCTTTCAGATCGCTTCGCAGCATAGACGGTGCCGGCGAGAGGAACAAGAATAACGACAACAAGCTGGTATGAACTGGACTGGAGGAAGATGGAAACGCTGCACCTCTACCGAGATTCTTGCAACACACCTCTGATTGATGCAAGGACGGACACCAAATTTTTTACCCTATTTAAACTAACATCATACCTACATTTGTATTTTAGACATTAAAAATAAATAAACTGGTAGCATTAGACTTGAGAATGGTTTTAAACAGTTGCAATGGTTTAAACAATTTTGTGTAAATCATCGAATAATGTGTATTGAGGACTAATAAAAATTTAAGGCAAGCTACAAGGATTTGAAAGTCCTGCTGTTCTGTAACTTTGAAAGGACGTCTCCAACTACTCTACTTTCTGCCTCTCTTTTTGATTATCTTCTGAACTCTTCAAGCTGCCTCGAAAGCCTGTAATGAGAAGAAAAATCAATATTCCAAGTTCGTTCCTTAAATTCTTACCTTAATCATTTCCCAGCCAATTTCTTGAGTTCTAATCTCTCTTAAGCTGACAATACGTCGCTCAACAATTCCCCTTGGCCCCTCTTTAGAATATTTTAGAAACATGAATTTTATTCCTCCCCTAAGCCATAGACTGTTTAGCCTTAAATGGGCTCCTCAAGAGTGCAGCTCAGCTCCCCATTTTGGCTGCATTTACATGTAAAATACTCGGTTTGTATTATAGCTCCGGACTGGCAAACTTCATCTGTTGCCCTTGGAATTTCTTTTGGGGTCATATTGCATTCATATTTGGTGCAGAACTTTTGCGATAAATTGTCACACGCACAGACATTGCAGTCTTCCTGTATTAGTTTATTGGCATGTCCGGGACAGCTACCGTCATTGTCGTGTATTTGGGCTAGAAACATGCCAAGTCGTACGAAAAAGGCGACTGCTATGCAGATATTCATGTTTGAACTGAGTTAAAGTAACTGCAAACTATACGGAAAATTGAAAATTAGTTCCCACAATTATTTTTTTCTCGCACAATTGTGTTTGAAACTTCGAGCATTGAAATTTTTCAGGTCGGTCGCTCTTTTTATGGAGTGGACAAACAGAGCAAAATTTTCAGCCAATTTTCGTGGAAGTATGGGTTTGAGACCTACTTGGATCGAAAAAAATCTCCCAAAGTACTTAAGTCCGGAGGCTCATCTCTTGGTGGCTGTTTTTAGGGGTCCTTCTAGTGATCGTCACCAAAGATGGGAGCTCTAGCCCCCGTACTTTGGGAGCTAGAGAAAATCGAATTTTTGTATGGGAAAATTTCCCCAAGATTTGGTTTTTTCTAACTCCCAAAAGTACGGGGGCTAGAGCTCCCATCTTTGGTGGCAATCACTAGAGGGACCCCTAGAAACAGCCACCAAGAGATGAGTCTCCGGACTTAAGCACTTTGGGAGATCCAAGTCGTCTCAAATCCAAACTTCCACGAAAATTTGCTGAAAATTTTGCTCTGTTTGTCCACTCCATATAAAGAGCGACCGACCTGAAAAATTTTCATGCTCGAAGGTTTGAAACTGAGAGCTAAAGGCTTGAACCGAAACTTATGCTTTCGTCACTCTTTCAGAGCATCTCAAATAAGATGAGGTGACTCAACTGAACTTCGGGGAAAATCGCTCCAAAAATCTCATTTTCAGAAACTAGTACCAAGTGTCTAAAAATGCATTCACTAGAAAACTTTTGAAACTACCATAATAATTTTGACTATTTTTGATTAGAAATATAATTTCGTGAATTCAAGCTCCCAGGACCTTGTTAAGAGACAGTCCAAAGGAATAAACCCGCTTCAAGGTTGTGAGCAATTGCTCGTAGTTCAAAACGTAAAAGGGACCGCAGTGAAGCAGCTTCTTCTGACTAGCCATAATCATGATGAGCAGGACGTCTCTCCGTTGCTTGCCTCTCATTTCGAACCACCTCACATTGTACAAAGCGACCCGAAAGCCTTCGTAGGCGTCATCAAGCTTTTCATTCAGGCAAACGTTGACTACGAAGGGCGAAACGTTCAGCAGAGAACCCACGGCAGCTGCAGCAAGTGGGTGGAGAAAGAAAATCGTGATCCAAACGAGCAGAAGAGCCGCGTAGAAGCAGCCCTCGAACAACCCAACGTAGTTAGACGAGAAGGCCTTGAAGAAGTTCAGTTGCTCCAACACGCTGCTGTGAAGGTTGACAATGCTCTTAATGCGCCTTCTGAAGGTTCCGAGGTCTGATTCGGGAGTCAAGTTGCAGGTCTCATCTTTCATGTGCTCCAAGCAGGCACTGGCGTAGCGCGAGATGACACAGGTCAGTGCTAGACCAGTACAGTTGCTTACCACAAAATTGAGGGTGAAATAGTTCTGAACGATGAAAATACCCACTCGTTCCCAGACGGTTCCGAATGGCGGGGGAGTGTCGTAAGCAGTGACGAGATTTCCCGACTCCAGACTCAGCGCTGCGGACTGGACTACTAAGGCCAAAATCGTGCCTCCCAGGAGACCGTAGTAGATCCCTTTGCAGATAAAAGTCGACTGTTTTTTGGCCCTTTCAAAGCACTCATTGGGAAACTTTGAGTTCAAGCTCTCGCACCACAGGAGCATTTTCTCGCACCTCCCGATATTGAAGTGGGTGAGGGAGAACAAGATCAGGGACGGGGTGAACATCAGCATGTTCATTCCCTGCTGAATCTTGACCTCTACGTCGTCAGTTGTGATCGTTGCCAAACCCAGCAAGACGCATGTGGCGACCTGGGAAACGGCAAAGGCGGGGTAAATCGCCTTGCTGTAGACCTTGTAAAACTGCCTATCGATCTCAGCGTGGCCCAAAGTCAGCTTTGTGAAGTAGAAGAACTTCCAGAGGCCTTGCAACTTTTTGATCTGGGAAAACATGTCTGATTGATTTGAAGGATCGACTTGAACTGAAATATGGCGTCTGTTTATCCTTGCCAAGTCATCCAAAGGATTTAAAATGTACGCCCTTTTATTGGTTTTATTGATGATAAAATTCGTTACAATTGCTTTCAACAATTGACTTAATGCACTAATTGACTTGATGCCCAGTCATTGTTCAGAAGAGCCCAGTCATTGTTCAGCTCCTCTATCTGTCTCTCCTTTTGCAGGATTTTATTTTGAAATCAGCATTTTTTATTTAGACAAAAGTTCTTTAAGTCTAAAAATAGGTATTGTAAGTGCCCGGTCTCCTCATCTGACGATTCATGCGCAGCTCCACTGAGCTTTCGTTTGCCTGGAACTCCTTCTGAAAGGTCCAAAACAGTCTCAAGTCTCTCAAGAGTCACCTAAATACTTGCCTCTCTGAGACTCGGGCTCATCATTTGGCTGAGGTGCTGCTCCAGTGCTCGAAAGGTTGGTCGCTCCTGGGGTTCATCCTGCCAGCAGTACTTCATGATACCATAGAGCTTGTCAGTAGCAAACCTCGGCTTTTCCAAGCGGTGGCCCTTCTTGATGTTGGAATAGACGGCGTCGTAGCCAGAGAGATGGGGAAAAGGCTCCTCGGCGAGTGAGAAAAACTCCCACATTGTGACCCCAAATGCCCACACGTCCGATGCAGTGCTGAAGATTCTGGATTCCAGGGACTCGAGAGCCATCCACTTGACGGGAAGCAGGCTGTCACTCTTCTTCTCGTAGTTCGGGCTGGTGTAAAGCGACCGGGCGAACCCGAAATCGCAGATTTTCACGACGTTTTCGGCAGCGAGGAGCACGTTCCTGGCGGCCAGGTCCCCGTGCAAAACCCTCTTAGACGACAGGTAGCTCATTCCACGAGCCACCTGGAAGGACCAGCAGACGAGATCGGAGGTGGTGACCGACCGAACCGGGGTCTTGTAGGCCACTTCGTAGCTGAACCCGGGCTTCACATTGGCTTTCGCCAGGAGCACGTAATTGTCACTGAAAATGAACCCTACAAAATCCAGGAAAATGGGAATCCAGCTGACCTGAAATCCACAGAGTCTCTCGAGGTATCCACTATCTTGTCCGAAATCTTGTCAATTTGGTCGATGAAGACGCTCCTGTGCTCTCTGAGGAACCCCTCCAGACTCCCAAACTCGCAGTACTCCACAATCACCGTCAGCTCTCCTGGAAGAAACTTCAGTAGATCCCATTTCGACCCTAGAGAGACCCTTACGCCTCATGATGTTCTCGGTGACGGCTCCAAGAAGACTCACGACGTTCAAGTGGTGGCCCAGGTGAACCATCATTTTGAGCTCGCAGACCAGCGCCCTCATTGTGTCGTCCTCAGCCACTGCCCTGACTCGTTTTATGGCCACCGTAGTGGCGTCTTCGTGCGGAAGGAGGCCTCTCACTACGGCGAGGAACACGACCCCAAAAGCTCCCCCTGGAAATAATTTGGACTTGCGAATTTTGAATTTCTTCTGAGCCTCACCTCCGATTTTCTTCTTGACTGTTATGTTGGCCTTTGGGACCTCAAATTTGGGGTCGTAGGGCAGAAGGTCCGCTTGGTCGTTCAGGTCTAGATCGGGGTTGATCTCGTTGATGGCGCCCTCCTGAAAGTTGTCCAGTCCTGCTCGCTTCAGCATGTCGTTCGTCCGACGCTCCTTGCGAATGTGGTAGAAGAGGAAACTGAAAACGAGACCCAGCAAAGGAATTCCCACAATGCAGGTGTAGATGATGGAATTGAGGAGCTTCTTCTTGTCAGCTGGAATTTGAAATTTTGGCAAATTTTTGAGCAAGAATTTTACGGAAAAATTGAAATTTATTTTCCGATTTTCCAGAAAAACTTCAAAATCAGAGCTCAGAACAACTTATTGTTTTCAGAAGATGAACCTGAACAACTTCAATCCACCGAAAAGCCATAACTGAAAAATTTCTTCCATTTTCGCTATTTTTCATTAATTTTTCCTCATTTCATAGGAAAAGCCATGGGTTTAAAAAGCTTTTCCTAGCAAATCTGCAGATATTTTGGTGAATCTTTAAGTATTTCCGGGGGATCTGAAGTTCTTAAGACGAATCTTAAGCTTTCCAGGAATCAGAAAATTTTGCGAGTTTTCCCAGACATTTTCCAGAAGATTTTCCAATATCCTCAGAGAGCTTCAAGTTCATACTCACCCTCCAACTTCGTCTTGTAGTCTCGTTCCTCCAAAAGATGAGACGCCTGCTTCCAGTTACCGTCAGTTTTCGAGCTCGCCTGCACCTTTTTCCTGAAACAGCTGATGGAGGTGTCGTTGACGGGGGTCAAGAGGGTCCTCAAGATCTCTATGGAGTTTCTGTTCACCACAAAGTCAAACACTGTCTGGTTTTCGACATTTTTGACACACAAGTCAATCCCCGGCAGCTTGATGAGGTACTCGATCGTAGGAACGGAGAACTGCCTCACGGCCTTGAAGAAAACTGTCTCCCCTATGGAGTCGACAATCGAGAGGTTGGCTCCATGCTCCACGAGGAGCTTGAGAATGTCGACCTGCTCGGCCATGGCTGCTACCATCAAAGGTGTGAGTCCCAGCTCGTCTCTCGCGTCAACATCAATGTCGGTTGTGACAAGAAAGTACTCGGCAATGTCGAAGAGGCCGTTGTTGACTGCCAGGTGCAGAGCCGTGCCCTTACCCGGGTAGCTGAGGTGCGACCCGCTCTCCACCAGGTACTTGACAGCATCCAGGTTCCCCCCAAGAACAGCCAGAATCAGAGGAGTCTCCCAGTTGGATCCAACGGCGTTGACATTGGCTCCATGGTCCACAAGGAACTCCATCACCAGTCTCAGTCCCAGCCTGGCTGCCAAGTGGAGAGCTGTCAGGTTGAATTGGTTCACCAAGTCCACGTTCACCTTCTCCTCCTCCACCAGGAACTTGGCGACCTCCAGCCGACTATGTTTGACGGCAACGTGCAGGAGAGTGTCTGAAAACTGCTTCGGATTCCTCAAGGAGGGGTCAATGCCCTTCTCGTTTATGTAGTAGCGCAGCAGGGGCAGGTTTCTCTGAGCTACAGCCTCGAATATGGACTGAGTAAAAACGGATAGATGTCTGCTGGCTTCTGGAACGACGAGCGTTCCTGCTGCTTGAACTCTGTCGAACCCATTGTCTCCGATGCACTTGTAGGTCCCTCGATGATCCCTCGTGACGCTGATAATCACGATGTAGTTGTCTTTTTGGATGATTTCGTTGCGGTGAACCCGGTTCATGTCGATGAGCCACTCGATTGTGGGTTTGGGGTATCCATGGAAGGAGCAGAAGAACATTACCGTTTCTCCTACTGACGCAGTCATGGTATCGTTGAGGTTGCTTGTGACTGTGATTTCTCTTTGCTTCAAAACTGGAAGAAAAATCACCCTTTAGAAAAACCCCTTAACGTTTTGACTTCGAAAAAAAAGCCCTCTTTGATTCCTCTCTTTCAGGCACTTCTAACCTAAGAGACCAATCTTTTCCCAGGTTGATGCCTCTGTCAACCTCAAAACCAAAAAATGTCAGATCAAATTTCGGCTTTAATAATTTTTTCTACTTCCAAACTCCCCCCTACGAACATCTAAAAGCCCTCAAGAGCTTTCAGGCCCCAAGTCATACCACCAATGCTCTCAGACCCTTTCGAAGACCTCAAATTCAACAATTTAATTTGCACCTAAAAATCGATTCCTTGGCCGAGTGAGCAACCTTGCGCAAGACTGGAGTTGGAGGAGTCTCCTCCAAAAAAAGTTTCGCTTAAAGCTTCCTCTTGGCTCAAAATTGGACTGTTACTCACATGAAAGATCTCTCTGCAGCCACGCCTGGTCCCTCGTGTTCTTGGCGTAGAAAAAAGGCTCTTTCCCCTTCCCATTCTGCATCGTTCGGTTGGCTCCCTTCTTTACGAGATACCTCAGCGTCTCGAAGCTCTGTCTCTGCACCGCCAAGTGCAGCAGCGTGGATCCCTGGAGATCCTGCGTGTTGATATCCATGTGAGCCTCCGTCACGAGGTAGTCCAGCAACGCCATGTCGTCTGCAAAAAATAGGGCGTCTCTTCCCATCTTGTCCTTCAGTGACACGTTGATTTTGGCCTCCACCAGGTACCTCATGACTCGCTCGGCCTTGATCTGAACGGCGATAATCAAGGCCGAGAGACCGTTTTCGTCCTGGACGTTGATGTCGGCCCCATGCTCTACCAGCCCCCTGACCGCCTCCTCGCTTCCTCCCAACACTGCATGATGGAGAGCCGTTTTGTTGGAGACATCTCGCTCATTCACGTTCGTCTGGTTCTGCTGGAACAGGTAGCTCACGACGTCTTTCAGGTCTCTGGACTCGGCTATCATGAGAGCGTTAAGGCCGTCACTGTTTCTCGTACTCACATCCGCCTTCAGGTTTATCACGTAACTGACTATTTCCGGGCAGTCTTTCAGCATCGCGAGGAAGAACACTGTGTTGTTGAATGAGTCGCGGGCGTTGACGTTGACTCCCCGATTCAGGAGGTACTGAACAGCTCCCAGGCAGCAAGAACGACAAGCAGAGTGGGTTCCCAGACCACCGTAGAAGCCCAAAGAAGTGACGTTCATCTTCAAATCCTTCACGAGATACTCCAGGGTGCTGATGTTGCAGCCCCTGGCGGCCACGTGCAGAATGGAGTCGTTCCAGGAGTTCCTGAGGGAGAAATTGAAGCCCTTCGCAACAAGGAGCTTCACGACCTCGCGATGACCCCTCCGAGCAGCCTTGAAAAGCGCACTCTCTCCTCGTCTGTCTCTCTCAACTGCTCCTTCATGCTGAGCCGTCAGGTAATCGACTGTCTCGAGACACCCAGACTCGGCGGCAAACATGACAGCCGTTTCTCCAAAGGAGTCGCGAACTTCCAAGTCCACGCCCATCTCCTTTAGGAACTTGAGAGTGTCCAGACAGCAGCCGTGGGAAGCGAGAAGCACCGAGTCGAAGTCCAGGTCCAGGTTGGTCTCGTTCAGGAAAAACTTCACGACTTCAGTGTGACAGAGGCTGATGGATTTTCTGAGGGCGGCTTTCCTCACCTCTCCCCCGAAAACCTGGCCAAAATTGAGCTCCAAGTATTTGACCACTTCCAAGTAGCCTCGCTCAGAAGCGACTACCAGAACGTTGCTACCCAAGGAAGAGTTCCCCCAGAAGCTTCTCGCCTCTCTGCTTATCAGGTACTTGAATATTTCCAGATGTCCTCCTCTTGCAGCAGCGACCAGAGGGCTATTTCCCGAGTTGTTCCCTTTGGTGTCGACGTTCACCTTCATGTCACTCACCAGAAACTCGACCATGTCTTGGCGTCCCACTTCCACTGCTTGGAGTAGCCCATCCTCCAGCTGGCTGAGTGTAGGAGGCTTTTTGCTGATTTCCTCTCTCAACTCGTTCACACTTCCTCTGGGAATCAACTTCAGAATATTTGGTTGCGCTAAAGAAAGACTTTTTAGAGGGTTTATTGGTCGTGAGCTCCTATTCGGCCTACCACAGATAACGAGGACCACAAAATATGCTGAAAACACCCAAGTTTTCATTGTATTAAAATATTCCTTCAGAGCAGTTCAACGACAAGGAGAAAACTGAGTCAGGTTTGTTGGAATTCTCTCATATGAACGTGAAGATAAACGTTAGTTTTGCTCCTCAGTACAGACCGCAGACATATACCTGAAACCTACGAGAATCTAGGTCTTTCGGAAGGAGGGAGACTATGTGTGTTGACTTCCGCACTTTAAATTACAATTTTTACTGATTAAAAAGAAACTTTGACGTCGTTCCGTTTAGTTTTATTATAATAAGCCAATTTTTAAATTTTATTCAAATACTATTATTTCTGGCGGTTTGGGAGTCGATTCTATTTCATCATCTTAGGCTAAACTAAATCCTTAACCTCAATTTTGAGAAAATGTTCGACCCCATTGTTGACCCAAAAGAGTTGGAATAAAATTGTACTACACTTTGAACATACGTAGGTATTTTTAGTGAATTTTCATCAATTTTGAAAAAAATGCAGTTATGTGTTCGATATGACTGTCCGTCTGTCCGAGTCGCAAAGGCTCAGAAACTACAAGAGCTAGAGACCTGCGGTTTTTTGCATGATATCATGTATGGTCTGGAGGGTGGGTGAAACGATTTGGTTTTTCCGAAAAACTGCTTGGGGGGTAATTAAGGGGGGTTTCCCGTTATATGAAAGTTCCATATACTCCGTCCGATTGAGCTGAATTTTGGATATGTTATACATCATGTCAAATCTAGCAAATCATAGAACACATGTTTGCCTCTATCATCTAAGGGGGTGGGGTGAGAGGCCTCCTTAAGAGGGGAACATTTTAGTTACTCCGATTGAGCTGACAATTGAGCATGTTTATGAACTTGTAAAACCTAGCAAATAATTGTTCTACAGTGTACTCGTAGTAACGCAAGGGACGGAGCTAGAGACCCCTTAAAATTGAATCGGATAAAATCGGATGCCGAATTGAAGATGCACTCAAATGCGTTCGTTCCCGACTAAGCTTTAATTATGTTTTATTTCAAGGTAATACAGAAACTATACACTATAAAAGCATTATGAACTATAATTCTATTAAAAACGGATTGCTCAATGTCCTTAATTTTTTAGATGATTAAATTATTAAGAAAAACCCCGAAGGAATAAACGCGATTTGCCATGTCGGTCAAATTTTCGAAGCAGTTGACATGAAACGGTCCAGCAGTAAGCATTCTCGGTCGATCTGCCATCAGCATCATCTGCAGGAGCTGCCTCCTGTACTTGAATTCCATTTCATACCACTCTAGGTCATACAGGGCTCTCTTCAGTTCCTCGTGATGGGTAGCGAAGGACTCGTTCAAGAAGCAAATTGTCACATACATCATGAAACTGAAGAAACATATCACAGCAAGAAATATGGCCCCTCCATCAATCATCACCGCTACCCAGAACATTAAAACAGCTGCATATCCGTACAGTTCCAGCATGAGAGATTGCACCGAGCCTAGGTTGTTTGTCATATCCTGGTACTTGAGCACCTCACAGTGAAATGTTACAACTTCTCGGATAATCTGATGAAATTCTTGTGATTTTGATGTCCTGAGAATCTTTACCATGGCGTCAATCGAGGATCGGAAATGAAGCAAAGCTACTGTAATAATTCCAAAAGTCGTTCCATTTTGACCCAGGAATAAGACGAGGGCTTGTAGCGAGGTCAAATTTAGTGCAATATGATTCACAACTATCCATGACTCGGGGAATATTGACATCTTGATCGGGATAACGGGAACAAACTGACCCTCCCACATACTCAAAAGCATGACTTTAAGAACAAGAAGCAAGGCTCCTGCAGGAGGCATGATAAATCCGGTGAGCCATGATATTTTCCTCGACATGTGCAAAGCGGGGATGAATGACTCTTTGACGTTCTCTCTGCTGTGTAAGGTCTCACACCACTGAAGTAATTCATCAAATTGTTCCTTAGTTTGAGTGAAGAGCACAAAAAGGATGGTCAGAGCTAGGCAAAGGACGCTCACGAGGGAAATGTAAATAGTAGTTGCCAGATCCGTCTCCTTATTAAATAAAGTAGCCCACCAAATGTTTGCAAATAACACAAACGTACTGCAAACTACGAAAATGCGATATCCTTTCTGCCATTTGAGGTATTGAGGACTGTCAAAACTACCCAAGCCCATACACTTTTTCGCAAAATTAAAGTTTTTCCAGATGTTGTTGAAGCCAGAATGCATTTTGAGAGACTGACGATAAAAGCTCACTACCAACACCTTTAACCTGAATGGGAACACGATTTTTCTGTAGAAATATATATGTAGGTGAAGGTCAGACCTCCTGGATGTAGGTCAGAACGAGTGGTAAAATATTAAATCTTACATTGATTTATATTCGAAGCATGCACCACAAGTGACACGTGCCAGGATCGTCATTGAGCATTTGCTTTACCTTGTGTTATTCATAAATTTTTAATAAATAAGGTGAATCCGTCAGAGCGTTGATCATCTATAAAATTGTCCGGGGGCTTTTTCGTGGCCAAGTCAAAACCTTCAGGAATTTTGAAAGGGGTGAGAATTAACGTTTTTCATCTATTCTTTTTATTTACCGAAACAATTACAGATCTCGCTACATTCTCTTAATCCTAGCTTTGACTTAAACAGATTTATCTTTACCTTAGTGGAATGGAGATTCTCTTAAAGCAGCTGCCTCACGTTCGAAGAAAATTCCAGGAAAAAACTCGATTTACGAAAGCTCCTGAATTTCTAATTAGAGGGTATTTCAGCCCTCCGAAATTTCGTTTTCCAAAATTTGGAAAAAAGAGGAATTTGTGGGCTGAAATCATATTTTCTAAAAATTTTCCAGGATACGTGTGAAAGCTGCTAAACGTGGACGGAAACTTTCCTGTTTCACAGATTGATTGTTTCTTCTCAGGTCATTGAAAAGTTCGAGTTGTAAAAAGAGTGTCTAAAAGTTGTGTTCATGGACGGATAATTTCTTGTGCCTCTTGTCTAGCTGCCATGGCGGGTTCTGTGGTCGGGTCTCGACTATGTACACGTCTGTTGGTCTCGCCTAGAAGCGGACTGCCAGCAGCACCGTCAGACCTATCAGGAGACCCACTTTGATGGTCGAAGCGGAGCTCTTCCAGATCTGCCAGTTGAAGATGATGTGCGTGGCCTCGTCGTCCAACCAGGGGTTGCTGCCGTCGTCAAAGTGCAGCGGACACTGGTCTCTCTCGCGCTCGTACTCGACCAGGTCCAAAGCCACGACGGCCCCCTCCGTGTAGTTCCACGACGTCACGTCCTGCTTGATGTGACAGTAGGGCCCTACGGCCTGAGACATCAACACTCTGTTCAGATCGGCTCGCTGGTAGACCCAGCAGCGGTACTTTGAGAGGGGATCCAGGTCGTCGAAGGTGATGAGGTAGGACTTGAGGTTCTCTTGCCAGAACCCGATGCACTTCATCTTGTAATCGGGGTCGTGGTAGATGTCCACGGGTCGACCCAGGTGATCGACGGACAGACAGTAGTTCTCGTCGATCCACATCTCCTTCTGGTCAGTGTCGCAGACGGACATGTCGGAGATGTTCTGCTTGCACCGGATGTCGGGACGGGGCGAGAGCGTGACTCCTCCGAGGATTCGGGTGCGGAAGGGCGCCTCACCTCGCTGCGTAAAGTTGTACTTGCCGGCCACGGGACACCTCACTGGCACAGGGTTGCGGCTCAGGAACAGGTCGTAGCGCCACTGCTCCTTGTTCGGGAACTGCACCCACGAGCAGACTGTGCTAAAGTCGTTCTTGATGACGGCCAGACCCTTGCGGTAGCGGATGATGTTGTGGTGTCTCGGGACGATGTCGAAGCACACGTAATCTTTTTGACTGGAAATGGGAAAAAAATCCGTTTAAATTTTGTTTTCCACCAATTTGATTTTTTTAAGGTGATAGCTCCAGATGCAGAGAACAAATGGGAAATACCTCGGATATTTTTGGAATGTGTGATTTCAAGGCTCACTTCTGGAGAAGGCTGAGAGAGCTTTTTTTGGAGAAATATCCCCTCTAATATTTTAGATTAAATTTTTACGCTAGAAATGGATTGTCTTAAGTCCTGACACCACCGGGCAAAGGCTCTAGAACACCAAAGGAATCGAGTTTTCTGTCTCAGGAGATGTTTGGCTGAATTTTGATACTGAGTTTTAACTTGGAGTCGAATACCGATTTAGGTTGAGCAAATAAAGTGGGTGGCTTCAGCTTTGAGCCCAAAAGTTCCCAAGACGTTTTAAATCCCAAAAGACTTCAAAATTGTCTTCTATCATGGCCTTGAAAAACAGTTGTAAAAACGAACTCACCATCCATCAACTGTCAATCTCGCCATCATGATCCTCGTGTCCCTCTGCTCCTTGCAAACATAAATGGTACGCCGGTAACGAGCTCGATCGGGGTAATAAGTCTCGATGATATGCGTCTCGTTGATGAACACGTCAGCGTCGATGTTGGCCGTGTTGATCCAGTCACCACTGAAGTTCTGGGGCAGCCGACAGCCGGGCTCCACGAACTCTGCCTTCACGGGCGTCACCCTCATTCTCTCGGGGGACTTTTCCACCGTGTTCAGGGTGTTGCACTCAGCCGTGATCGAGACTCCAAGATACAAGTCGTCGTCTCGGTTCTTCAGGAAGCACCTGTACTTTTCGTCCTTACGACTTTCCTTCGTGTTGGCAACCGCAAAGTAGTGGTTCTTGCCCACCAGCCAGTCTCCCAAGCAGCTGTACTCGACGACTCCATTGAAGGTACCCGTCATGCCCTTGCACTCCTTGTAGGTGATGTTGAACTTCTGGTTCTGGATCAGGAACTGCGTACCGGCCGTCTGGCAGGACTGGATGAGGGCATCCGAGTTGTCACACTCACCCGTGAATCGGAAACGGTTCTGGTACGCGAACTGCCACACGCCCTCCAGCGAGGATCTGCAGTTGACGGGCACGTAGTTCTCGTTGAACATCGTGATGAGATGCTGCTCCTCCCTGATTCCACTACAAATCCGCTCAATCGTGGGCTCCTCGTTGTCCGACAAATGCACGCACGACGACTCTGTCTTGTCGAAGATGTTCAGGGTGCGCACGTAGGCCCTCACGCAGTGGTAGCAGTTCTTGTTGTCCTTGAATATGAACGTGTAGTCGCTGCCATCGCGCTCCGAGGCCACGCATCGGCCTCGGGAGCTCATCGTCGTGCCGTCCAGAACCGTCGTCAGAGGCCTTCCGGTCTCCCACGAGAACCACGAGCCTCGCAGGATCTCTGGGATGAAGCATTCAGACCTCACATGCTGAAACGCACCTGGAGGAGAAAAAGCTCATTAGGTCGTCTGACTTCCACAAATTAGTCATCTTTTCCAGAACAAGTATTCTGCTTTCTTGGGACTGGAAAAAGCCACATGGGAGATAAGAGACGTTTTGCGGTCTAAATACCCCTCTTGGCACCGTGGAATCCTAAGAAAAGCAGGAAATTTGTCCAGAGACGTTGGAGGGGAGGGGCGTGGCGAAAAATCCCTCATTTCTGGGCTCATCTCGGCTACTTACAGCACAGCGATATGAAAACGAGTAAAATCGGTGTCGGTTGCATCTTCAGGAAATCATAAGCGATTTAAATGAGACGTCTGCTGCGTAAAACAAAGAAAAATAACTAGAGAAACTGCGCTGAAACGTTTTGTTGTGGTATCTTAGTTCCAATGTTGGCCGCTACCAAACAGCGCCTCATGCGGGAACGCAAGCAGCCGAAACGCAAGTCCCCAGTTTATTTACATACAAAGTTGAGCTTCGGTATTATGAAGTAGGATAAAATATAAGAGCGTGAAATGTCAGACAACGAGTACGAGCGGTTCGAAATAACCGACTACGATCTGGAAAGCGAGTTCAACCCGCGGCTCAACTGGAGAAGACAGACGAAGAACCAGGCAATTTATGGTGAGTAAACGTTTTGCCAAATTTCAGAGCTCGTACTTAATGAAACGATTTTAGGCGTCTGGGCGGATCAGTCGGACTCGGACGCAGAAGGAGGGGGTCCAGAGCTGCGGCCGCACAGAGGAAGAGGCGGGCACAAGGACTACAGCAAGCCCCTGTCGTTCGTGCCGGGTGGAGTGCAGCAGTCGGGCAAGAAGCAGGTCGAGAAGGAAGAAGAGGAGTCCCAGATCACGGACTCGAGTGCGTCGGAGGCCGAACCGGAAGAGAAGGACTTTATTCAGGCGACAGCAGGCATCAGGACCCGGAATATGAGGGGCAATCTGGGGAACTGGGAGGCCCACACGAAGGGAATCGGGTCCCGGCTGATGCAGAAGATGGGCTATGAGCCCGGAAAAGGCCTGGGAAAGGATCTCCAGGGCATTGCGGCGCCCATCGAGGCGTTCCTGAGGAAAGGACGAGGGGCCATCGGGGCCTATGGGCCCGAGAAAGCCGCCAAGCCGATCGACCTGAAGAAGCCGGCGTCCAAGAGCGAGCCAGAGAAGAAGGCCATTCAGCCCAAGGGTAAGCAGTGGAAGCAGCAGGGGAAGACACGGTACGTCTACCGAACCGTGGAGGAGATCATCGAGGGCAACGAGAGCTCCCCGTACGGGCTCCCGGATGCAAGGTTCAACAAGGTCAAGGTCATCGACATGACGGGCCCGGAGAAGCGGGTGATGAGCGGCTACCACGCGTTGGGAAAGAGCAAGACAGGGGTCATGGAGGCGCGACAGACGACGAACTTTGCTCTGCCAGAGCTCACGCACAACCTGAAGGTTCTGGTGGAGATGACGGAGCAGGAGATCATCGCAAACGACAAGAAGAGGAAGCTGGCGGAGGAGCGAGAGAGACATCTGAGGACGGAGAAGGAGAACCTGATCCGCATAGCGGAGCTGGAGAGCGACTACATTCGAACTCTGGAGACCGTGCAGACGCTGGTGGCGAGTCTGGTGGCGCCAGCAGGACCCCTGACCCTGATAGAGGCCGAGAAGACCTTCCTGACGCTGAAAACGGGGTACCCGGAGGAGTTCCAGGAGCTGGAACTCGCCCAGCTCGTGACTGGCGTGATTGGACCGCTTCTGCGAGACGACCTTGAGGACTGGGAGCTGTTGCAGGACCCCGCCCGTCCCGTCTCGGACCTCAAGCGGTGGCTAGCGGTCCTCGAGACGCGACCTAACGACTCCAAGAGCCTCCTAGACCCCTACTCGGCCCTCATCTGGGTCGGCATCATGCCCTACTTCCGGTCCGCCGTCGCCACATGGAGTCCCCGGGTTCACTGCCACCTCATGCTGGGCGCCCTCGAGACCTGGATGCCCCTCCTGCCCGAGTGGATCCTCAACAACGTCCTCGAGCAGCTCATTCTCCCGAAGCTCGTGCGTTGCGTCGAGGTGTGGGACCCCCTCACGGACCACGTGCCCATCCACGAGTGGATCCGACCCTGGCACATGCTGCTGGAGGACAAGCTGGCGGAGCGGGTGTACGCGATAATCCGGCAGAAGCTGGAGAGGGCGCTGAAGGAGTGGGTGCCGGAGGACCGGTCGGCTTTCGCGATGCTGCTGCCGTGGAAGGGGTACTTTGGGACGAAGGAGATGGAGAGCTTTCTGCTGAAGAACATTGCGTCCAAGATCGAGATGCGGTTCAGCGAGCTCGTGATCAACCCGCTGCAGCAGGACATGGAGTGCTTCTTCCAGGTGTGGGAGTGGAGGGAGCTCTTCTCCACAGCCTACGTCGTGAGTCTGCTGCTCAAGTACTTTTTCCCTAAGTGGATGCAGACCCTCGTGCTGTGGCTCAACCAGACGCCCAACTTTGACGAGATCCTGCGGTGGTATCAAGGCTGGAAGGAGCGACTGACGGAGGAGATCACGTCCCAGACGGAGGTCAAGGAGCAGTTTCGGCGGGCGCTGGAGCTCATGACGCGAGCCACTGGCCAGAGCGTGTTTGAGCAGCCAGAGGTGGCGACTCAGGAGATGACTCAGACTGCGAAGGACTCAACGCGGCAGCCCCAGCTGGAGTTCAAGGATCTGGTGTCCCAGAAGTGCTCCGAGAAGGGAATCATCTTCGCCCCCATGCCCGGCAAGAGACACCTGGGGATGCAGGTGTACCGCGTCGGGAAGCTCTTCTGCTACATCGACCGCTCGGTGTGCGTGATGAGCTCGGACGGGGGCGTGTCTTGGAACCCCGTTTCGTTGGCGACCATGATTGAGAGAGCGTAGAGTGTTTTAGGTTTAAGTATAAGTTTAATAAAGAAAATAAAATGTCTAGGGGTGATTTCCTTTTACTCCAGCGATGACCAGCGTCTTGTAGGGACTCAGAAACCTCCCGTTGACATGACACCCCAGGTCTGAGATGTGCGTAACGTAGTCCTGGAAGAAGGCTTCTCGTCTATCCGAGGGGATTTTGCTGATGAACGGGCAAACTGCGAAAACTGAGGCTGCAAAGAGAGTTAGAATTTTTTGCAAAATTTTTAAAGGTGTTTTGAACTTTTGTCTTAAATCTGAATGAGTATTTTTTGAGAAACTTGAAGAGCCTTTTTATGAATGACTTTGAAATTTTGCCAGAAAGTTGTCTTTTGCTTGAAAATTACAGCTTTTTCTTCAAACATGTTATTTTTTATGGAAACTAGAATAAAATTTTGATTAATTAAGATTTAACATTTTCCCAGAATTTCTTAAAACACCGAGTTTCTAAGCCCTAGGAAGTGGCCTCATGTGAAAACAAAGGCTTAAAAATTATAGAATTGACAGGAGTTTTATTTAGGAGATTGACCCCAAGGAAGTTGAAAATAGGGGGAAAAATTCAAAGAGTTCAAAAAACAAGTACCTTTCAAGACTTTCTCGTCCTCAAACACGAAGACCCGATCCTTGATGAAAACCCTGAAGGACCCCTGGAAGATCCTACCAAGCATGTCCACGGCTTTCGCGACAGGGTCACTGACTTTCTGGTACGGAGAGATGAAACTCATAAAGTTACTCATGTACTGACCCCACTCCGGAGACCTAGCCAGCCTCTCATAGACCTCAAAAATTGGGTTTTGGGCCAAAATCGAGACCAGAAAGTCCCCTCCCTTTTTCAGCATAAAGTTGATGTTCTCGAAAGCCAACCTGGAAGTTGAGTTTTTAGAAAGTAAGCTTAGAACTGATTCCCTACTCCTGGTTCTGGACCCAGTGCAAGCAGAAGAACGAGGTGATGTGGTCGAACGACTCCCGGTAGCTCTCAAACGCTGAAGTGCAGCCTCCAATGTCGGCTACCTCGAAGGCTAGAGGGACTTCAGGGCGGCAGTACTTGTTCCGAGCAAACTGCACCATTTTCTCGGACAAGTCGAAGCCCACGATGCGCTTGAAGTTACTGAGAGGAACTTGACTAAGGACGAGATCGACCATGACGTCTCCCGTGCCGCATCCAATGTCCAGGATAGTGTCCGCGCCGTTCCACTTCAAGACACTTCCGCACTCCTCAATCACCTTCTTGGCGTCGTTTCGCTGGAGCTCGTTACTTTTGTTGTACAGCTTGGCGGCGTCCATCTCCAGCGAGGGTCTCGCTTGGACTGGGAAGGCATGGCGAAACGCAGAGATCTCAAAGTAGTCGCGTTTTCTATTTTAGGGCATTCGGGTGCTGCTTAGGCATGCAAATCAATAGGTCACAGCAAAGTCACTGCTCTAAGAAAGGGCTATTTTAAGCCTTCAGTCGTTGATTTTCGAGCTTCATAAATGTTTGATGAGGCAGATTTATAGTTGTAGATTTCTTGCAATATCCTTTAGGCCTTGTGTCTTTAAAAAATTAATGTTCATGGATTTTTAACGAAAGATCAGAAAATAAAGAAACTAAAAAAAAAAAATCAAAGCAAAATCGGAGATTTTATTTAAGACTGAACCTTAGGGGCCTCTAGCTCCGTCCCTGTACATGGTAAGGGTCACATGATTTTGAACAGGCTACAACATATTAAAATTTAAGCTCAACCATAGATGTAAAATAAGGAGTTTTCATAAAGATGTAAAACACCCCCCATTCCTCCCTAAGAGAGTTAAGGGTCTAAAAATCCCCAAGAACGTAAAAATCATGACGCAACGCTTAGCACGATGAAAAAAAACTACAGCTCGCTTGCTCATCTCGTTTTTGAGTTAAAAAGTTTCAGATAGACAGACAGACAAAGTAAAAAGTTTTTCCATTTTGGCAAATTAACAAAAAATTAGAGCCCCCGCAGATTATTAATTGGCGGATCTTCTGAAGAGGATTCACGCGCCAATTTTCAAAAAACTTCTGCTGTCAACCGAAACGTCAGAGTCAGCTGATCGCTCAGCAAATCCAACTTGTTCTCCGGAATTCATCGACGCAGCCAGATAAGCAATACACCTCTATAAATCCACTCGCAAAAGCCAATCGAGCAATAAAAGGTGACCGTGAATGAGTAGAATCGCCAAGCTAGTAGGAAACATGGTGAAGAGGCACGAAGTCTTGGGTTGGGACGCGTTTGAAGAGCTCGTTGTGAAGCTAGAGGGCGACAAGAAGCCGATAAACGTCCTCTTCAGTGGCAACAAGGACGAGGAAGGCAAGTCCTGGTGCCCCTACTGCGTCCAAGGTAAGCTTGATGACATGCATCGGCATGAGACAGCGTTTAAGGGGTGCAAGATAAAACCCGGGAGTCTCAAGCTGATAACACGAAATCACTCTTACTCAGCACTTTACTTTGCAGCTGCACCTGTCATCGAAGAAGCCCTGAAGGAAGCCCCAGAGGACAGCCACTTCATCAAGGTGGAGATCGACCGACCCTTGTGAGTTCAAGCCGAAGTCAAGTTGCGAAATCAGCTAACGAAATTTTCCTTGCAGCTGGAAGGAGCCCAACAACCCCTTCCGCAAGGACCCCCGGACTCACCTCGTGTTCCTGCCGACCCTTCTGCGCTGGAAGAGCCCACAGCGCCTCGACGGCAGCCAGTGCTCGCAGAAGGACCTCGTAGACATGCTATTCCAGGACGAGGACTGAACTGTCACGTGAGCGAGAGTATCAGTAAAATATTCACTTTATTATTCAGAAACAGTTGATAATAAAAACAAAAATTGTAACATTTCGTGGAAGCGTTTAAGGGAATGTCAGTTACTTGGACTTAATTCTCAAGGGCTTGGGCTTTCTCGCGACCCGTTTTCTGCTAGGGTTTCGTGCTAGTGTCTTCTTAATGTGCGATAATATGTTATCAAATGCGTCTACCCCCATATAGTCTATCTCGCCCATCAGCCAGGCCTCAAACGTGCCCGGCCTGGGCCTTTTATTTGGCGTCGTTCTGTTTTTTTGCGACTCTCTTGGTGTTACTGAAGTAGCGGCAGAGCCAATGTTTAAAAGCGGAGTGTCTTTTTCATCTTCAGATGATTTTTCTTCTTCGGAACCTGGTGAATAGACGCATTTGTGAGTGTTCTGTTCAAAGCATGAAATCAACCACTTATCAATTTTTCTATCATTTTTGGTTAAATAATTTCGTCAACATTTTTAAAACGTTGGTTGACAAGTTGTTAACAATTAGATTGAATTCAAATGATTGATAACCACTCTTAAATCTTCAGTTCAGTGACTTAATTTTTTATTTCTCCTACGTTTTGATTAAAATGTTCAAGACAACCACTTGTCTTTTGACTTGCCATAGTTTTAAAAATTTCTTGCTTGAAAAACATGCTCATTCACGCTTATATATCAGGTTTTTTAACTAACCACTTGTCAACCAGTTATCAATTAAAAATTGAAATCGATTTCATTTCAGTTACATAGTTTTTCCCCAAGTTTGATTATCAACCATTTGTCAAATAGCTTGCATAAAATTTTTGAAGACAACCACTTGTCGACTTGCTAAATATTCGATTTTCTAAACAACCACTTGTCAACCGAAAATCAACTAAATAAAAAATTTAAATGGGTCGATTTCATGCCCTTAAACTTAGCTCTAGTGTGCATAAATAAAATACTCTGACTTGTACTGGGAAGAAAGCGTTAAAATACTGGCAATTGGGTTTGGCTAAATTAATACTCCTGTAACGAATTAACGATTGAGATTGCGTCAAGATATTCGGGCATGGCGGGGGAAAAGTTCACTGGTCGTCTCGAGTTTTACTCTTGGACCGAGACCGGGATCGGGACTTACGTTGGACGTAGAAGACGGGGGAGAAAGGCGCCGGGTTGTGCGCGATGGTGGCCTTGATGTGCGTCAAGATGTTGTCGAAGGCATCCACGCCAGCGTAGTCAATGTCCCCCTGCTCCCAGGCCTCAAGGCTCGGCTCCGTGCGTCGCGTCGGGGACGGACAGATCTCCACAGTCTCGATTTTGGCACAAATCTCCTCGATGTTGGCCTCCACGTTGACGTGCCTCAGGACCGGGTACGTCTTCTGGTGGAACAGCTCCCACCACCGCTCCAAGTACTTCCTCGTGTGCTGCTCCTGACCCGGCACGTGCCCGAGCTTCTGGTGGCCCACGTCGTAGCTGAGATTCCAGGGCTTCGTGGGACCCAGAAAGTGCAGAATCTTCACGTCCTTCTCGTACTGCTTGAAGGCCGGCAGGTAAGTGTACACTGTGGAGGTCGAGGTGTTGTAGGTGAAGCTGAGACGTCGCCAGTTGGGGAAGAAGGAATTTAGCAAGCCCTGGTCACCACCATCGAAGCTTCCGGTCTCCGTCACAAACTTCAAGAGCTCCTGGTACCTTTCCTCGCTGGGCTTGAAGACAAACATGCCGCTGTTGAAGCAGTCGGGCCACCCGACGTCCGGGGCTGCCGAGAGCTCTGGGTGGTCGAACAGCTCGTCGCAGTTACGCAAGACCAGTGTGTCGGCGTCCAGGAAGACGCAGGTCTCGTAGTCGAGGAGGCGCCAGCAGTGGAGCTTTGTGAGTGTCACGCCGAGCTCAGGACGGTTGATGAGTTCGAGGATGGCTGGCTCGTTGGAGTCGATCAAGGTCACTTCTTTCACTGAGTCGAAATGGGAGTAGAGTGCCGCCTTCATCGTGGAGCTCACACTCGACGTTATGAGACACACCAGCTCGGCCCCGGTTTGGGCTTCCTTGAGCGAGGAAGCTAGAACGAGAGCCCCCATAGCGTAGCTGTCGTTCGTCGTCAATGTCACCCAAGCACGTCTTGAGGTCATCCTTGTTTCCTTTCACTTTTTCTAATGCTCCAGTAAATTTTTCTGCTCAAGGGCGGCTCCAGAACTCGAAATCAGGAAGAACTGCGGAACCTCGAACGGAGCGAGGCGAGGTGAGAGCTGGAATGTAGGTCAGTAGATGAAAGTTACTCTATTTTTGTATGCTGCGCTGCTGATATGGAGCGCTGGAGACTGATAAGAAACGTCACTTCATGTTGACAGCCAGGGCTGCCAGAATTCAAACAGGTTCTTATGGCGGGCATATCATGGGAATTAACTTCGGTAAGAAAATTAACTAAACGCCCCGAGAGCTAACTATGAAGAATTCCAATGAAATTAATTTAAAATGGCGTCTTTTAGCTAATTTTTCGTGGAAGAGTTTTAGGCCCTGATTGTCTCGGGGAAGTTCTCCGGAAGAACTTCAAACAAGCCCGAGACTGGTTTTCTCGAGATTTTCCGAAAACCCTTCTTTTTGATATTTCCTGGGACAACGGTTACATCTTCACGGTTCTTGGAAAATGAGAAAAACTTCAACGAGTTGTTCCCCTCTTCCAGATTTTCTAGTCTTCAAGAATTCTGGAATGCCACGGCTCACCAAGATCAATGGCCTAGGAGTCTCGCAATCAGGTTCCAAAGTTAAGCATTTTTGGCGCGCCAAAAAAATCCTCAACTTTGGAACCTGATTACGAGGCTCCCAGGCCATTGATCTTGGCGAGTTGCGGCATTTCAGAATCCTTGAAGTATAGAGAATCTGGTGATACCCCATTTAACCCCCTTTTTGACTGGGGAGAGCCGAAAATAGTGCACATGTCAAGGCGCCAGAGGAAAAATCACTAAAAATCAGGAACTTTGGAGGCTGATTGCGCGGCTCCCAGGTGGTTGTTCTTGACAAGCCGTGGCATTTCGGAATCCTTGGAGCATAACGAATCTCCTGATACCACTTTCAACCCGCTTAAGGACTCAAAAAAAAGACCGAATTTTTTTCGATCAAAAAGTGGACAAACCGGAACATAAAAACACGGGATTCGCCTGCTCCATATAAGAGTGGAAAAAAGTGAAAATTTCCATGCTCTAGGATAGGCAGTTTTTGGGAAACTAACTTAACGAACCAAATGCCATAATTTTCAAAAAATCAAAATGGTCGACTTTTCTGTGAAAAGCATCTAACGGGATCCTGCCTTCAACAAATGCTGAAGCGTTTGCATTTGTGCAAGCAGAAGCGAGGTCGGCTATTTTTGCGATTTTGCTGAGACAATTGGCAGTAAAAATGTCAAGAAGGCGCTACAATCCGTTCAGGGGTGACGAGGACAAGGAAAACATTGGACCCAGGGGGCCAAAACGTCTAAAGACGAGTAGAGACTTGGTAAGCGCATTCGGCTCTGAAGGTATTGTTTCACAATTGCTGTTTTATTGAATTAGTTCTGCACCAATGGCCTTCCTCAGTCAAAGCGTTCTGCTCCATTGGAAAGCCCGCAGCTAAGGAAGAAGCAATGCATTGCTCGGAAGGAAGAAGTAGCTCCTTGCATACAAGCCACGACGATTCAAGACCTCCCCGAGGAGGTGAGTGGCCTTTTCTTCTTTTCTTATGTTACTAATTTATCTTATTCCCTTCATTTTACAGGTTTTGATGCACATTTTCGAGTTCCTGCATTTCGGCGAGAGACGGGAGGCTCGAAAAGTGAACCGGACCTGGCGTTCAGTTCTCAACAACGCCCGGTTCAACAAAAGGGAGATATATCGTTTCAAGTATTGCTACCTGCCCAGCTTTGTTCCCTCGTTTCAACAACTGGATTGTCCAATGTGGAATGTGGAGATCGGAGAGGAGGTGTGCTTCAATCGCCCGGCGGCCCTGAAAGCCTTTCTCAGCCACATCGGAGCCCAGACTCGGAGGCTCGTCGTGTCCTTCGGACCCGAAGACATTGGTCGATTCAGAGGGATGATGCACTACTTCCCAAAGTTGGAGGAAGTTGAGTTTACGGGGGACGACATCGACTTGAGTGACTTTTTTAACCAAAAGTTTTTTTTAAAGTCGAATCTGAAATCCTTGAAAAGGATGCACGTCCCCCAGATGTGCGAACCTTTGGACGACGAGGATTGGTTGTTTTTGAAGAGTCAGCTTAACATTCTGACTGCTGACAAAGTGGCCGTCTGGAGTTTCGTGGGAGGACCCCACTTCAGGATGCAAAGGGAATTTCAAAATTTTGTAACGCAAAATTTTGATATTTTCGAAATTATCGTGTTGAAAGCACCGGGTTGCAACTTGTTGAGCTCTGAAGGTCTTTCGTGCAGAGATGTTCACTGCTTCTACAGCAATCTCGTGGATTTTGGGGATGTTCACATATCAGCCATAGGACTGAAACCCCTCAGCAGCCTTGGTTTATTTGAAAACTTAACGGTGAGTTTGAAGAAGGAGCCTTTTTTAACCGATATGTCCGTCTGTCTGAATATTCACCCAATCGTCTGTCCATCTAACTCAGAAAGGCTCAGAAACTTTGAGACTTAGAAACTTGCCACTTCCTTGAATCTTGCCAAGCAGAGTCTCAAGGCTGACCGAAAATGAACAATTTTCCGGGTAATCTTCTGGGAGGGTACCTAGGGGGCTTTCGTGATGTATGAAAGTTCTACATAATTCATTCGATTGAGCCTAAATTTAATTTTGTTGCAGTTTATACAAAAATTTAAAATCTATGGAACGACAGTGATCCCTATCTCATATGTACAAGGACAGAGCTAGGAGCTCTTAAAGTCGCTATGGGGAAAAATTAGCAAAATTAGCAAAGAAAATGTCCTACTCTCCTATGATCTACGAATTTGCCCCTATAGTCCATATATAGCAATGGATTTTTGAACAAAAAATTTAGATTTCGGTCCAAATTTCGATGAAAGCTAACCTGAAATTACTGTTAAATGTGTTCTCTCCCACTATTTTCACAGGAACTCCACCTGGGCGTACGAATGGGAGTTAATAACCATAGACGTTGCTTCTTCGTCCACCAATCCCCGGCCCTCCCCAAGGTGAAAGTCGTCAAGCTCGCCAAAACGTATCTCATCAGGCACTTATCCAGCTGCTCGCAGTGCTTCTCGAGCCTCCTAGCGAGCTGCCAGAACGCCACGACCTGGCACCTTGCCAATATTAGGATGCTCAATATGATGGACGAACAGAAGATCCTGGAGAACTTGGAGGTCCTTGCACTCTTTAACTGCCAAATTCCTCTCACGTTCTTCACGAGGAACCCATTCCCTCAGACGAGCTTCAAGAAGCTCAGGAGCCTAGTGGTGGGCGTGATGGACAACTACTCGAGAGAAGAGTGGCAAAACTGGCCAGGGATGCCTAGTTTAAAGGAGCTAAAGATGAGTTTTTCCGACTTCATCAACGGCGGCCTCCCAGAAGTTGTCATGCTCCAGAGTAACACAGCAATGCAGAGGCTTCAGATATGCATTGCCAACGTTTTCGGCCACACTGTTCAAACGTTGGCCAAGTGGAAGATTCCAGGAGTCGTGAGAGCCGGACCCACCGAGAGAATCAAATTCCTTACAAGAACTTTGGCCCCCCCGGAGACGGGAATATTCGTTGAGGAAGTCTTGTTGATTGAAGACAGTTCCGATGAAGACATTTGAGTTTTTTTTTTCATTACCCTTTCCGACTTATCTTATGAAGCCCAGTTTATTTTTATTTGAAAATTGAAGAACGGATAATTTATGTTATTTCCATCGAAAATATGGAATATTGTTAATTTTTCATGAAAAGTTGAAGACACATTTTTTTGTTATTTCTTAGTAAATAATGAAAGTGAAGATTTGAATAATTGTTCAATAAAGAAATGGAACTACTTAAGACTGAGTCGTATTTCCCGTCTCTTATAAATGGGTAAGTTCAGAATCAGAAGAAAAGTTTTGACATTTTTCATCGATTTAGTAGCCGTTTTTTGCTGCTTGTCTGCTGGATGAATTCCTCTGGATTTGGTTGGAAGCTTTAGGATTTGAAACAACCGATTTCTGGAGCCACAGCAAAAAAACCTTAATGTTCTCATCCATTAAAAATCTCAGATGAGGTGAAATCTACCCTTGAGTCTGGAATCGATCTCCTTACCAGAATTCCGCAGGAAAATATTTTTCAAGAATTCCAAAAATACCCAAAATTTTCCCAACCGAAATTTCTTAACGGGTGTTCATGGAAGGTAGGAAGTTTGACCGATTTTTTCGTGAGCTCTCCCAAGAGTTCTTCCAAGTCCTTCGAATAAACAATAGAAGTAACCTTGAGTTCCTCAATTAAATTATTTCACCCATGCTGCCTTTGTGCGCGTTCGTTATCTGAAACAGCGTCCACACGAAACCAACGACCTTGACTTCTGCCTCCTACTTCTGTACGGCCAAGTTCAGTACACACACGTGATCCAAGTCGTCCCAGAGCCACTCGCTCGCTCGCGTATGTCCAAAAATAGACGAGGCAACAAAGCTACTAGAACATTGCGTATTCTTGTGTAAATGAGACTGAATCGATCATCGCGGTTGTTGTTCTGGAAACCAGATATTCACATACAAATGATACTGAGTAGCTTTGTCCAATCATCGTGACGTCATCCGTGACTTCATGGGACTCACGGTGATAGCCGAGTCGTGACAGAAGCTTGATAACTGCGACACTCCGAGATAATTATACTTACTACGTTTTATTGCTCACGATACCGCAATTGCATTTCTGAATATCAGAGTGACGGGAGGAAAATTTCAAAACAATTTGATTTCATGGATCAAATTTATCTTCTGGGGCTTTGAACTTTAGAGCTTATTTTAGAACTGGGTTGTGAAATTTGATGGATTTTGAAGCTTTCAAAAAATCTAATCATATTTTAAGATTTTCTTTTTCAAGACTTTTTTTGATTGCTAATTACTTGAATTCTTAATTTTAAAGGTTTTTAAATTTGTTGTTAAATTTTTTTCTTAAATTTTCGAGTCCAATTTAATCTAACTTTGAAGACTTTTTTAAGAAACTTCTTAAGGATGAATCTAAATTAGAAGCTCTTAAAATTTTTCAATTTAAAACAAAATATTAAATTTCTTGCGAGTCTTTTTTTAAGGCTTCTAAAAATTCGTTTTTGTAAATTTTTCTCTTCAAAATCTTTTGAAATAATTCTTTTGAATTTGTTAGGGTTTCATCTAAATTTAATGTCTTCTTTTTTAATTCCCTTCTTTGACAGAAAAAAACTATTAAAAGGTCTTCCATAATTCATTAGAGGCAGTAATTGTCTCTAATTACTATGCGGCCTTGAAACGAGTGTCGTTAGGGTGTTTCCCATGCTACCACATTTTTATTGGATTTTCCATTTTATTTCAAAAGTATACAATTAATCAAAATACGAATTCAACTCGTTTCCGAAAGGGATTGGGGCTCCAGGAGCCCCTCATACTGGGCTGGAACAAACGACGACTACTGAAATGGAGAATAAGGCAGCGATTTAGCTGCAGCAGGAGGCAGGAGTGGGGTCGAGGCCGGAGCGCTTGGTGATGTTGAGCCGCGTGAGCTCCTCCGCGACCGTGGGATGAATTCCGACGGTCTCTCGGAGGATCTTGATCGTGAGTCCGCACTTGACGGCCACCGCGAATCCCTGAATCACCTCGCCAGCTGATGGGCCCACAAAGTGAAGTCCCAGCACTCTCTGGTCGCCCTCACGCAGAGCCACCGCCTTCACGTAGCAGTACTTGACGCTCTTCTGGGGCAGGAAGAACTCCGTGGGCTTGTAGTAGCCATGGTAGATCTCCAGGTTGTCCTCCCCGTAGCGCTCGATGGCCGCCTCCTCGCTCAGACCCACACACCCGTACTCCAGGGGCGAGAAGACGGTCGTGGCGACGTCGTCGTAGTCCATGACCTCCTCGCTGTTGTTGAAGAGGTGACGGGCGATGATTCGGCCTGCGTTGATAGCGACAGGGGTCAGTTCCGGCTTGCGCCAGAGGATATCTCCGACCGCGTAGATGTTCGGGACGTTGGTCTGGTGCTGGGGCGTGGTGTCAATCTTGTCCGAGCTCTTGACGGTCGTCACTCCGGCGTTCTCCAGCTTGAGGTTTCCCGTGTTGGCGAAACGGCCAATGGCGAAGAGAATCGTGTCGCAGAATTCCACGGCCTCGACTCCTTCGTCGGTCTTGTAGGTGACCTTGAGACGTCCGTCAGCTTCTTTCTCCACCTTCGTGGGAACAGCCTTAAAGATAAAGTTGACTCCCTTCTCCACCATCGAGTCAGTCACGGCCTGCGCCATCTGCTGGTCGAAGCCTCGCAGCACGATGGACCGGACCATGACGGTGGCTTCGTAGCCGAGGCCCTTGAGGAACCCTGCACACTCGAGCCCGATGTAGCCGGCCCCGATGACGAGCGTCTTGCCGGGCGCCGACTCAAGACTGAAGATGTCGTCACTCGTGATGCCGTACTCTAGGGCCCCGGGGATGTCGGGGTACCGGGGTCTGCCTCCGGTGGCGATGAGGGCGTATTTGGTCTTCAGCTCCTTCTCGCTTTTGTTCTTCATCACGGCCACCACGGTGTTGGCGTCCTGCGAATGGAACAAGTTAGTCTTCGACACAGAGGCTAGATCTAGAGGGATGACTTCTTCAGGGGATGTCTGATTTATTTGTCTACTGTGGCCTTGAGATACCAGAGACGAGGGCAAAAGGGGCTCTTAGAGAATTCAGGAAAATTTGGGGAGGCTTTTCAAACCCTTACAGACAAAAACGCCTTAATTTGGACCCTAGACTTTTTTTTTGAATAGTATCCCAAAATAGTGAAAAATTCCGAGTGATTGATTTTTTGATTTGAAGCTTAGGGGCCTGTAAGCGTGGAAAGACAGTAATAAGGGTCAGTTTTTCATAATGAGGCAAAATTTGGATAACATTAGAAATATCCCAAAATAAAGGTCACGGTTAAATTTCGTTACTAAGCAAGAAAATTTAGTTTTCACTGGAACTTTTCGGAAACAAGAAAATTAAGTTTCCAGGACGAAAAATTCTGGACCAGGAAATAAAAATTCCCCTGGATGACCTTGACCATTTCACCAAATAATCCCCCTCCGTTATAGTCACAAACGCTTCTGGAAATTTCATTATCGCTCGCCTGCCCTCTAATCTTTCACATTTTTAGGTCTCATACTTACTTTGAAATATCCGAACCCGTTGATGTATTCCACCTTCTTATCTCTCAAATCCACCCGAGTCACCCAGTTGACCGACTTGACGTGATTCTGCACTTGCTGCACCAAGTTATTCCAGTCATTTCGCACATTCTCGACCTGCGGAATCTCCCAACCGTACGCCTGCGAATCGTGAATGGCTTCACCGAGCAGAGCTGCGTGGTGCATGAGCTTTTTCGGGATACAGCCCACGTTTACGCAAGTTCCTCCGATCCCCCATTTTGTTCCCTTCGGCGAGGGCTCCACCCAGTCGAGCACAGCCACCTTTGCACCCAGTATGGAGGCTTCTTTGGCCGCTGCCAGGCCACCGGAACCGCCTCCAAGGACGACTAAATCGTAATCAAATTCGCCTTTCGCGGACATTCTTGCTCGAGCTGTACTACTTATTGATCGACGGACGACAAAAACAGGGCTTTTAAGGCTTGGGGCACTGGATCTTACTACTGCAAATGCTGCTGCTTTAGTTGTTACAACCAAAGTAGTCGTGGAAAAGAGACGCGAGAGGTACATTCGTTTGAGTATATGACGGCTGGAGTGAAATAGGGCTCGTCCACAAAAAATCACCGATTGTGAACGAGCCCCCTATACGTATACGGCTGAACTGCTGAGTGCCAAATTTGACAGTTGCTCAACTTAGACTGAGCAACGTAGACCTACGTCAATTACCGATTCACTCAAACTAAAATTCAACTTTTAATGGGGTTTAAACTTTCTTTCTTAGGACTCAGATCAATCGGTTAGAATCACAGTCATCACAAATTAATCAACTGAATTTGGAAGATTTGATTGAAATTCAATTGGAAAGTGGTTGTTTTTTGTTACAGGTTACGAAGCTTGATAAAATTTTAATTGAACTATGGTTGCTACTGGTTGTCAATCAGTTGTCTAAGTTGAAAATTTGTGGCCAGAAAATGCCTCCAATAAATCTCTGTCCGTCTCTGGCGCAACTCCACCCTCTAGCACCTTTTGTAGTTTGAGTAAAAGTAAACAAACAGAACCGGCGCGAACTAAAGTAAAATTATCCCACTTGAATTATCTATTACTTCGCGTATCTTTCCCCTTGAATGTTAGTATTAAGAGTCGCAGTCCCATTCAGAGCGAGGTCAGTGCGAAAGTGGTGTTCTTCTGCACAAAATACGATGAGCAAGTGGCTAAATGTCGCTGAGAAAAACGATGCTGCCAAAACGATCGCCCAGCACCTGTCTGGAGGTCGATCCAACAGAAGAGAGGGCCTGTCTCCCTACAACAAAATCTACGAGTTCGAGGGGCAGATTTTCGGCCAGAACTGCAGGATCGTCATGACGTCGGTGTCGGGGCACCTGTTGAGCTACGAGTTCCCGATCATGTACAAGGGCTGGACGAAGGTGAACCCCGAGGACCTCTTCGAAGCGCCCGTCACCAAGCAGTGTCCGGAGAACATGGAGAAGATAAAGAAAACCCTCGAGAAGGAGGTGCGAGGGTGTGCAGGACTCGTCATCTGGACGGATTGCGATCGGGAGGGGGAGAACATCGGGTTCGAGATCATCGACGTGTGTCGGGCAGTGAAGCCCAACTTGCCGGTGTACAGAGCCAAGTTCAGCGAGATCACGACCCAGTCGGTGAGACGAGCCATTTCAAACTTGGAGCAGCCGGACCAGCTTCAGGCCCAGGCTGTGGACGTCCGAACGGAGCTGGATCTGCGGATAGGAGCCGCCTTCACCAGATACCAGACTCTGCGGCTGAGACAGGCCTTTCCCACGGAAGTCGACTCCCTGGTGTCGTACGGCAGCTGCCAGTTTCCAACGCTGGGGTTCGTGGCCAGACGCTATCGGGAGGTGGAGGCATTCATTCCGCAGCCTTTCTGGAAAATTCGGGGTAAATTTTTTTTTCACGTTCGAAATTTTGTGTAAAAATGTTTGAATTCCAGTTACTCACAAGAAAGACGACCTAATGGTGGAGTTCGCCTGGGACCGCACCCGTCTCTTCGACCAGCCCTCAGTCCAGGCCCTGCTCCAGCTGTGCCAGGCAGATGGACGGGCGAGAGTGAAGCACATCCAGACGAAGCCCAAGTCCAAGTGGAGACCCACACCAATGGACACCGTGACCCTCGAGAAGCTGGCGTCTAAGAAGCTCAAGATAAACGCCAAGCGAACCATGACGATAGCTGAGAAACTGTACCAGCAGGGTTTCACGAGCTACCCTCGCACGGAGACCAACATGTTTTCCAAAGAAATCAACCTGACGGGGCTCGTGGAAGGACACCAGCACCATCCGGAGTGGGGCGGGTTCGCTGGCAAGGTGCTGAGTTGGGGCCCGAATCCGAGGAACGGGAAGAAGTCGGACCAGGCCCATCCTCCGATTCATCCCATCAAGTGTGCTACAGGTGAGTTTCCTGCTAGATCTATTAGTTGGCTTTGAAAATTTCCCTGTTGTGGTGGTAGAAACCACTTGCATGGTTTCTAAATTTTCAGAGAACTGTAATTTCCTTTTTCCTCAAATAATTAGCATCTGAAATCATTAAAGAGTAAATTCCATAAATTTGATTTTGATTTAATTTTAATTTAATTATTTTAATTTTTTGAAACTTTTCCAGACCTAACCGGAGACGAAAAAAAAGTCTACGACCTCATTGCCCGCCATTTCCTCGCCTGTCTGAGCCGAGACGCCCAAGGATCCGAGACCACAGTCCAGATCGAGGTTGGCGGCGAAGGCTTCTCTGCCTCTGGGCTCACCATCCACGAGCGCAACTACCTCGAGGTCTACATCTACGACAAGTGGTCCGACAAGGAGATTCCCCAATACGCCCAGGGAGAGATATTCGTGCCGAACGAGATTGCGATGCAGGAGGGGTCTACGACTGCCCCAAATCTCCTCACGGAAGCCGACCTCATCGCCCTCATGGAGAAACACGGTATTGGGACAGACGCCACCCACGCAGAGCACATCAACACCATCAAGGAGCGCGGCTACATCGGCGAGCTGGAGGGCGGCTTTCTGATCCCCGGGACCCTCGGGATGGGCATCGTCGAAGGGTACGAGGCCATGGAGCTGGCTCTGTGTCTGACGGAGCCCAAGCTGCGCTCGGACCTGGAGAAGGACCTCAAGGCTATCTGTGACGGCGTACGGAATCCTGAGGACGTGCTGCGAGAGCAGATTCGGATCTACAGAGATGCCTATCGGGGAGTCATCGCGAAGGCCAAGAAGCTGGACGAGGCTCTTGGGAAGCGCTTTAACACGACTCCTTCGGCCAACGACGGACCCGTCATCGATGTGCCGGCGATGGAAAAGGTGGGCAAGTGCCGGAGCTGCAGACAGGACACGGTTCTGAAGAAGAAGAGGACCGGAGACGGCTTCTTTGTCTCGTGTCTGGGCTACCCGGGGTGCAAGAGCGCCATCTGGTTCCCGGACGACGTGGTTAGAGACGTCAAACTGACCCCGGAAGCGTGTCACCGATGCTCCTCGAAGATCTTCGAGTTCAAGTTCAAGCGTCCTCAGTTTTACGCGCTTCTCGACTGCGAGAGACCCGAGTACCGAGGCTGCATCACGTGTGACTCCAAGCTGCGGGAAGTGCTCCAGATAAGAAGCGACCGAAATCAAAATGGAGGCAATTCAGCTCCTCCCTGGAACCCCCCAAGACCTCCTCCCCCCGCTGCCCCCTCTAGAGGTGGAAGACGGGGGAACGACGGTGACTCTCACGACAACAACTGGGGAGGAGGCAGGCCAGACAACCCGAGACCGAGGCCGCCTGCCTGGGGGGGCTCGGATGCACCAGCGAGATCTGCATGGGGGTCAAACTCGAATGGGGGGTCAGGATGGGGTTCGAACTCGAGTTCAGGAGGAGGGGGTTGGAATTCGGGTTCTGGTGGAAGCTCGGGATGGAACTCAAACTCTGGAGGAAGCTCGGGTTGGAACTCAAACTCTGGAGAAAGAGATTCTTCGAGTTCTGGAAACCCAAGCGCTGGTCGAGGGTCATCCTGGAACACGAACCCCAGAAGCTCTGGATGGGACTCGAATGCAGGGAACCCAAGCGCTGGTCGAGGGTCGAGCTGGAGTACAAATCCTAGAAGCTCCGGCTGGGACTCGAGCCCAGGTCCCAGTTCTCGAGGAAACTCGAGCAAGAAGAAGAAAATGGCAGATATCGATTGCAGCGTGTGTGGAAAGAGAGCAACTCTGCTGACAACGAAGCAGGGACCCAACACAGGACGTCAGTTTTACACGTGCAAGAACAGCAACCCCCAGTGCAAGTTTTTCAAGTGGGCGGACGAGGTTCTGGAGAACGTGCACGAGGTAGCTGCGTCAGCGGACAAGAAGTCGCGAAAATGTGGGCTCTGCAAGCAGGAAGGCCATACCAGGAAGACTTGTCCCATGAAGGTGGAAGACGATTGAAAAGTGCCAAATAAACTCGTTACCATCTGTCATCTGTTTTTGCTTTGAAAAATTCTAATTGATGTTAAATTGGGGGCTTTAATAGGTTCTAAACGCATGATAGGAGCTACAAGGGAATCAAGCTGCTGTTGGATGCTCGATGGTATGGAAAATTGTATGGGAAATCGGGCCTATTTATTTCGTAAATTGGGCGAATTTTATTGATTCTCGGAATACAATCAGTTTTGAATTTCTCGTCCCAATTTATTGAAAAAGCTAAATTTTCTAGAAATATTAAGAATCCCTTTAAAACATCCTTTGACTTCTTTCATCGAATTTAAAATTTTCTCTTTTAGAAAATATAGTTGAGAGCTTGCTCAAGATCTGCTATGACGTCTCTGGGGTCTTCCAAGCCCACAGACAACCGGATGCAGTTGTCGGTTATGCCAGTACCCTCCCTCATGTCCGCGGGCTGAGAAATATTGCACAAAATAATCCTGCAAAATAAATCTTCAAAAACCCTCAAATTTTAGCAAAATAAACTCACGGGCTCACAATCACAGTCTCACACCCCCCAAAACTGGCCGCAGTGGATATCATTTTTAACCTCTTCTGCATCTTCTGGCACTGCTCCAAACTCGCATTCTTCACCCAGAACGTGACGATCCCCGAGTGCCCCGAAGCCTGTCTCGTCGCAATTTCGTGCTGCGGATGACTCCTCAGCCCTGGGTGGTTCACCTTCTCCACCGCCGGATGCGCCTCCAGGAACTTGGCCACAACCAGGCTGTTCCTCAGAATCTGCTGCATTCTAATGTGCAGCGTCTTCAGTCCACGCTGGGCCAGGTAGCAGTCGAAGGGAGAGGGCACGTTCCCCACTTGGACCTGGAGCTGTCGGAGACTGTCGTGGAATGACTTGTCGTTGAGCACCAGAGACCCCATCACGACGTCCGAGTGCCCGTTGACAAACTTGCTGCAGCTGTACATGACCAGGTCGGCTCCCAAATTGATAGGCTGCTGGAAGTAGGGGGTCTGGAACGTGTTATCGACGCAAACTATGATGTCCTTGTCGACGGTGTGAGTGGCGTCTGCGATGGCCTGGATGTCGTAGCAGAGCAGCACGGGGTTGCTGGGAGTCTCGAAGAAGACGAGCTTGGTGTTGGGTCTGATTGCGCTCGTTATCGCCGTTGTGTCGGAAAAGTCGACGTGGGACGACTCGATCCCCAGTTCATTGCCTATTTTTCTGAGAATTTCGTAAATCAGTGGTTTTTTACCAAGCTTGAAATTTTTAACTGACAAAATTTCCCAAGTTTCATCGAAAAATGCAATTCCCTTTAAAAGTTTTCCTTGCCTTTTGAAACTACCCTTTGGTTGAACTCACTCGAACAAGTTGTAAGTCCCTCCGTAAACCTGCTGAGAGAAGATAATATGGGCTCCAGCTCCCAGAGACAGCATCAAGGTCGACATGGCCCCGTGACCCGAGCTAAACATGATGGCGTGCTCTGCGTTGTTGAGGCTAGCAAAGCACTTTTCCAGGCACTCCCTCGAAGGACTTCCGACTCTCAGGTACAAGTATTTCTTTGAAAATAAATAGTCAGTTACTTCTCACGGGACTCAGTAACCAACCCAGTTCTCCTGGTCCTCAGTCTTGTACATTGAGCTCAGGTGAATCGGAGGAACCACTGCTCTACTGGGCCACTGTTCCGGGTCTTGGGCCACGTGAATAGCTTTGGTTGCAAAATTCGAGGGTGGCGTGAGTTTGAAGCTGTTGAGCTCCTCTTCTATGTCAAAATATCTGGGAAAGTAGGAAGACCATTGAAAATGGTTTCAGAGACTCGAATAGTCTCACTTTTCTTGATGTGCCATTCTCGAACTCTAGCAAATCTGCGACTGAGACCCCCGACTAGGTCTTATCATCTTAAACACACTTTATTGATTAGATAAAAGATATGCTTAAATTAATCTCAGTTTGATGATTTTTTCAAACCAAGAAGTCATTGACCTTGCCCTTCGTACTATAAACACATCCACTCATAAGCACAAAACTTAAGTTTCAATAATGTCAGGGACTTACACCAGCCAACAACATGTAGGAAATCGGGAATATGTTTTCAGATCAGACACAGATTTAAGTCGACGTCGATGTTCGTCAATCAACATGTGGGACTGGGATGACGATCGAGGGGTGGAATATTTACTCAGATACACAGTAAAAATCGTCAAAACAAGTCTGAAACTACCTGAAAGATTATTTTTCTCGCTTGAGATCAGTCATTTGAAGAATCTTGTTGAAGTCAGAAACTAAAACTTACGAAAAACAATGAAATTCAAGGTAAAAATTTTGAGCGCCTATTTTTGGACTTTAAAGTCATAGTCCTTGATTTTTTTAGCAAATCCTGCTTGGTTTGGTCATCATCCTTGCATCATGTAGAGTAGAAGCTGGACTTCTAGACTTTTTACTGGGTCCAGCTCCAACTACTACAACCACAACCACGCCTGCTCCAACAACAACTACTCCTGTTCCAACAACCACAAAAACTACGACCACTCCAGTTCCAACTACAACAACTTTAGCTCCAACAACAACAAGTACAACCACTCCAGCTCCAACAACAACAACTACAACCACTCCAGTTCCAACTACAACAACTTTAGCTCCTACAACAACAACTACGACCACTCCAGTTCCAACTACAACAACTTTCGCTCCTACAACAACAACTACGACCACGCCTGCTCCCACAACTACGCCCATTACTGTCCCTACAACAACAACACCAACAGTTGTAGCGAGTGGACTCTTAGACTTTTTACTAGGACCAGCTCCTACGACAACAACAACAACTACGACCACGCCTGCTCCAACAACAACTACGACCACTCCAGTTCCAACTACAACAACTTTAGCTCCTACAACAACAACTACGACCACGCCTGCTCCCACAACTACGCCCATTACTGTCCCTACAACAACAACACCAACAGTTGTAGCGAGTGGACTCTTAGACTTTTTATTAGGACCAGCTCCTACTACAACAACAACAACAACGACCACTCCTGCTGCAATAACAACAACTACGACCACGCCAGCTCCAACTACAACAACTCCTGCTGCAACAACAACTACGACCACGCCAGTTTCAACTACAACAACTTTAGCTCCTACAACAATAACTACGACCACGCCTGCTCCCACAACTACGCCCACTACTGTCCCTACAACAACAACACCAACTTCGACTACTCCAGCTCCAACTACTACAACCACTACTGTCCCAACTACAACAATACCAACAGTTGTAGCAGGTAGTGGGCTCCTAGACTTTTTGTTTGGCCCAGTTCCTATAACTACAGCCACTCCGGTTCCAACGACAACGATAACCCCTATCCCAACAACAACAACTATGACCACTTCTATCCCAACAACAGCTACTACTCCTGTCCCAACAACAACTACGACCACTTCTATCCCAACAACAACAGCAACCATTGGAGTAGGACTCCTGGACTTTTTACTAGGACCAGCTCCTACTACAACAACAACAACTACTGCTTCCCCAGTCCCAACAACAACAACGACTACGATAACTCCTAGTATTCCAACAACAACAACCACAGTTGGAGGAGGACTTGGGCTTCTTGATTTTTTGTTGGGGCCTGCCCCAACGACTCCTCTTCCAACAACAACCACTACTGCCACAGTAGAAGTAGGAACTGGCCTTTTGGACTTTTTGCTAGGACCAATTCCAACAACTACAACGCCAACCACTCCTGTCCCTACAACTACTGCGGCAGGCACAGGAGTTGGCCTTGCTCCATCAACAACTGTCCAACCTACGACCACTTCATCTCCCGACATTTCTAGTACACCTCATATAACCGTAGTTCAAACTATCACTGACCCTCTTAGTCCCAACCCCAATAATCCCCCGTCCCCTAGTACGCCAGGAGTAACGTTAGCTCCCATTTCTTCCACTTCCACTCCGAGTACTTCATTGGCCCCTCCTCCCGCCCCTCAGACCTCCCCTTCAGCTTCCAATCCATTAGGTCAAATTGCAACTGTTGTTCCAAACTGCTCAAGAGATCCAATTTGCGGTGTCTTGATCAATGTGGTTCAGTTGGAGTTGCTGAAGCAAATTTACAAAATCGTCATCTCCCAACTATCAATTAATCGTGTAATATCCCTTTTTTGGAGCCAGCAGATCCCCTTGGTCCACTACAGGAGGGGTTGAAAGAGGTCATATTTTCATTCATAGTCAACATGTTTTATTCAATCTGATAGCTTTTGTTACAATTCTTATTCATACTCTAATGAATACTAGCGTTAATTGAAACATGTATCGTTCGCATTACTTTGGGGATAAACCTATTTTCTAGTACGTGTTCTGAATAAATACAATGTATGTAAATAAATAAATTAGTTTTATAAAATTCTCCTTTGCAAATATTATATTTCGCTAACATTTAGTATATGTATGTGTATGTAAGGTATATTTATCATATGCCGAAAAGCGGCCGATCCTTAAAACGTTTTGTTTTGGCTCATCAATGACAGATTTGAAATTACCTAATTCAATTGCTTCCAGGCAGCTTACTTATTCACACAACGACAAAAAAATACTCGTGTCTCGAAAATAGGAATGACTCGCAAGCCACAATTGTAGCTTTGTCTTTGATTTAAAACCTCAAACAAAAAACCACCTAGACAGAAACTCAAGGTTAAAAGTGCCCAGAAGAGGCTCAGAAACACTGATATGAGATCGAAATTTGAACCTTTTTACCTTAAGGTTAGAGATAGTTTCGTTGATTTCTAAAGTTTGAGTCTAGGTAGTATTGGTTTGAGTCTCAAATGAACATTCATAGTTCAAGCAGATTTTAACTGCATGAACAAATTTCAGGCTCTTGTACGGTAAATAATATTTAAATTTGGAATGGGACAGCTTTACGTAGCTCTTCAAATTCCGAAGATTCTTTTTTCGAGCATGAAATAGATATTTACAAACCAAGCGCAGAAAATGGTTGATTCCAGCAGGAAAACATGTTGCATACGAGGGAGCTTTGCTCCCGAGTTTTGCAAGTTTTCCGTTGCTGTACTCAACCATTTAGTGCGCGAGGTTTGTATTCTATTTTCCCTTGCGAGCACCACGCGCGAATTTCCCTACTTTTGAATATCCTACGCGGCTCCATTTCAACATGGCACAGTTCAGCCCGCTGAGTAAAAATGTGATTCGCTCTCTTCGTGGTATTACGTCTCTAAATTAACAATTATCTTAACCTCACCAGCTTATCTGCTTGCTGTGATTACTGTTCATCGTAGATTAGGTCGTCAAAAAATTGTGAATCATAATTACCGCCGCAGCCAAAAATATTCCCTCTGAATCCTTTTCTCCTGCATTTTGTAAGAAACACGCCTTCAAATGATAACACGACTCATTGTGATGACAAATGATAACATTTACTCGCACATTTTTGACTCAAATGGCTCCAAAATATCGCCAAGGTTGAGATCCGCGAAATTCGGCAAATAATAAAAAATAGATTTTGAAAATCAGCTGAACCAAATTCTCGTTGCGCACCACAGTACGCTTTCTGGCTTCGAGACCGATAAATTTTTAAATAATTTGAAATGTCCGTTATCGGCTGATAATCAAAAATTATGAGTAGGGCGAGAAAAAAAATGGCCCATAATTTTTTTTTTTTTTTGACCCGTGTGGCTCCAAGTTCATCTAAGTTAGATTACCTGCTAGATTAGTAAACATTCAATTTTAATAATAACGCATAAAATACAGATAAGCAAGCAAAAATTTTGACTTTTTAGACAAAATAGCCCCATAAAAATTGTTTAATGGTACATATTAAATTAATTCCACAGTTGAGAAGATGTTTTGCGGTAAAATATAAAACAAAAAACTTCTTAAGTCGCAATTTTACACGTTTAAAGCTGTTTGTAATTGTACCCATTTTGCGAAATCTAACTTTTTGATTTTTATTCACCCTACTTCGAGGCATGAGGCGGCATCTGATGTCGCATTTTAGGCTTTTTCTACGGCAAATTTAAAAACGTTGCAATGTAATGTTGACTTTGACACTTGTCAATCGGAAAGAATTTTCGCTCTGGATCTCTAAGCCGAAAGAATTTTCCGCTTAAGATTACATCACTGCTGGATAAGAGGATGTGTAAAACTTGGTTTTCCGCTTCCTCAGCGGAGTGGAAAGTGCTTATTTTCTGGTGAGAGCGAGGGAATAGTATTTTACAGCACTGCTGAATTCACTCGGAAAGTGAGGAAAGAAGGGCTATAATTGCCCCTGAGCGAGCTTGCGAGCGAGGGGAGGCAATATAGACCTACTTTCCGCAAGTCCGAGTGAATTCAGCCGTGCATGTACAGTATTTTTCACAATTCCGCGGCCGCTGAATTAGCTGAATTGTGAAAATTAAATTTTGGCTTTCGTTTTTCGCTTCTTGAAGACATAAAATCTATGACTATTTTGATTAAATTTTTCAACCAATTGGGTTTTTGGGGTTTGAGAATTAAACCAGGCCTTATTTTAGCCTCTTGGGGCTATTTTAGGCAAAAATGGGGATTGATGTAGATTTCTCTCCTTGTATTGAACTGACGCAATAAAAGGTCCAAAAAAGCTGTCAAAACTCAAAACTGTGGTTTAAGAAGGGACTTTCGAAAAGAGCCATTCTCCAGGTGAAAAATTCATGCTTGAAGGAAAAACATTAATTTCAATAGAAAACCGTTCCAAGAGCACTGAGATCAAGAAAATCATCCATTTAATTTAAGGACTCCTATTTCGAGCTAAAAGCACCTAATTCAAAGCAAGAGGACACGTCAAACGTATGTACAGAATGGATCGCAAGGAAACGCCTTAGTTGTCCTTCTTCCGGAACCTCCCGGGCAGGAACCGCGTCGGCAGCAGTCATGACCTCTTCACCTTTCCATTTGGGTTCCTTCCTGTCGCCGCTGGACGACTCGTGAGCAGCTCGGGGTTCGTGGCCAGTCTCGTGACTCCACGTGCCAGACAGCCCCGGTAGATGGGTTTGAGGAACTTGTCCCAGAGAAAGTTGGCCACCTCGTCCAGCACCACCCCAATGTCCCGGAGCTCGCCGCTGTACCGGATGTAGGCCCACAGAGCCAGCGTCAGAAGAGCGATTCCCATGACGAGATTGGCGAGGTTGGCCACGGTGTAGAGACCCAGGATTCCGAGGATCCCGCTCACGAGGTACGACACGAACACGACAACGAGGTAGACTGCGGGAGTCCGAGCTGCCTTGAAGATGTTCTTGCTCTCGTTGTGCGTCCGGAAGTTGCCGTACGCCTCCTCGATGTCCACCTCCAGCTGCTCCCTGTACGTCTCCGAGAACTCCTCGCCACCCATCTTGCGCTTGCTCCGAAACTGCTCAATGGCCTTGTCCCTGATCCGGAAGTGTTCCGCGTCCAGCTGGTTCACGTTCAAATAGGGTTGCGCTCCCCCACACACGTCCTCCATGAGCCTCATGTAGGTCTCCTTGGCGGCCGCCACTGCTGTCAGGTTGTTGGCCTCCGCCGTCGCCACCAGCATCGTCTTGGGCTCCGGTAGCTCGTTTCCTCTGGAAAAAAAAAATATCTCAGTATTGTCTTCCTCAGAAAAGTGGAGCCTTCTGGTAGTCAGAAGAAAACTTTAAATTTAAGGTAGTTATCATATTTTTTGCTCCAAAATCCACTTTTTTGGCCAAAACGCTTCGTTATCGTGATTCAGGGGTTAAACCTAGTCGATCGAAGACTTCAGGGACCATTTTCGTGACATCAAGTTTTGGCCAAAATCCCGAAATCGAGTTTTCGTTAACGAGCGGAGGTTTGGCCAATTTATGAATTTCAGGTGAAAAATTTTTTTTCTCCAAAATCCACTTTTTTGGCCAAAACGCTTCGTTATCGTGATTCAGGGGTTAAACCTAGTCGATCGAAGACTTCAGGGACCATTTTCGTGACATCAAGTTTTGGCCAAAATCCCGAAATCGAGTTTTCCTTAACGAGCGGAGGTTTGGCCAATTCATGAATTTCAGGTGAAAAATTTTTTTTCTCCAAAATCCACTTTTTTGGCCAAAACGCTTCGTTATCGTGATTCAGGGGTTAAACCTAGTCGATCGAAGACTTCAGGGACCATTTTCGTGACATCAAGTTTTGGCCAAAATCCCGAAATCGAGTTTTCGTTAACGAGCGGAGGTTTGGCCAATTTATGAATTTCAGGTGAAAAATTTTTTTTCTCCAAAATCCACTTTTTTGGCCAAAACGCTTCGTTATCGTGATTCAGGGGTTAAACCTAGTCGATCGAAGACTTCAGGGACCATTTTCGTGACATCAAGTTTTTGGCCAAAATCCCGAAATCGAGTTTTCTTTAACGAGCGGAGGTTTGGCCAATTCATGAATTTCAGGTGAAAATTTTTTTTCTCCAAAATCCACTTTTTTGGCCAAAACGCTTCGTTATCGTGATTCAGGGGTTAAACCTAGTCGATCGAAGACTTCAGGGACCATTTTCGTGACATCAAGTTTTTGGCCAAAATCCCGAAATCGAGTTTTCGTTAACGAGCGGAGGTTTGGCCAATTCATGAATTTCAGGTGAAAAATTTTTTTCTCCAAAATCCACTTTTTTGGCCAAAACGCTTCGTTATCGTGATTCAGGGGCTAAACCTAGTCGATCGAAGACTTCAGAGACCATTTTCGTGACATCAAGATTTTGGCCAAAATCCCGAAATCGAGTTTTCGTTAACGAGCGGAGGTTTGGCCAATTCATGAATTTCAGGTGAAAATTTTTTTTCTCCAAAATCCACTTTTTTGGCCAAAACGCTTCGTTATCGTGATTCAGGGGCTAAACCTAGTCGATCGAAGACTTCAGGGACCATTTTCGTGACATCAAGTTTTTGGCCAAAATCCCGAAATCGAGTTTTCCTTAACGAGCGGAGGTTTGGCCAATTTATGAATTTCAGGCGAAAAATTTTTTTTCTCCAAAATCCACTTTTTTGGCCAAAACGCTTCGTTATCGTGATTCAGGGGCTAAACCTAGTCGATCGAAGACTTCAGGGACCATTTACGTGACATCAAGTTTTTGGCCAAAATCCCGAAATCGAGTTTTCCTTAACGAGCGGAGGTTTGGTCAAAATTTAAATTTTCGCCAAAAATTTTTTTTCTCCAAAATCCACTTTTTTGGCCAAAACGCTTCGTTATCGTGATTCAGGGGCTAAACCTAGTCGATCGAAGACTTCAGGGACCATTTTCGTGACATCAAGTTTTTGGCCAAAATCCCGAAATCGAGTTTAAGGAAAACTCGATTTCGGGATTTTGGCCAAAAACTTGATGTCACGAAAATGGTCCCTGAAGTCTTCGATCGACTAGGTTTAGCCCCTAAATCACGATAACGAAGCGTTTTGGCCAAAAAAGTGGATTTTGGAGAAAAAAGATTTTTGGCGAAAATTTAAATTTTGACCAAACCTCCGCTCGTTAAGGAAAACTCGATTTCGGGATTTTGGCCAAAAACTTGATGTCACGAAAATGGTCCCTGAAGTCTTCGATCGACTAGGTTTAGCCCCTGAATTATCGTGATTCAGGGGCTAAACCTAGTCGATCGAAGACTTCAGGGACCATTTTCGTGACATCAAGTTTTTGGCCAAAATCCCGAAATCGAGTTTTCCTTAACGAGCGGAGGTTTGGTCAAAATTTAAATTTTCGCCAAAAATTTTTTTTCTCCAAAATCCACTTTTTTGGCCAAAACGCTTCGTTATCGTGATTCAGGGGCTAAACCTAGTCGATCGAAGACTTCAGGGACCATTTTCGTGACATCAAGTTTTTGGCCAAAATCCCGAAATCGAGTTTTCCTTAACGAGCGGAGGTTTGGCCAATTTATGAATTTCAGGTGAAAAATTTTTTTTCTCCAAAATCCACTTTTTTGGCCAAAACGCTTCGTTATCGTGATTCAGGGGCTAAACCTAGTCGATCGAAGACTTCAGGGACCATTTTCGTGACATCAAGTTTTTGGCCAAAATCCCGAAATCGAGTTTTCGTTAACGAGCGGAGGTTTGGCCAATTCATGAATTTCAGGTGAAAAATTTTTTTCTCCAAAATCCACTTTTTTGGCCAAAACGCTTCGTTATCGTGATTCAGGGGCTAAACCTAGTCGATCGAAGACTTCAGGGACCATTTTCGTGACATCAAGTTTTTGGCCAAAATCCCGAAATCGAGTTTTCCTTAACGAGCGGAGGTTTGGTCAAAATTTAAATTTTCGCCAAAAATTTTTTTTTCTCCAAAATCCACTTTTTTGGCCAAAACGCTTCGTTATCGTGATTCAGGGGCTAAACCTAGTCGATCGAAGACTTCAGGGACCATTTTCGTGACATCAAGTTTTTGGCCAAAATCCCGAAATCGAGTTTTCCTTAACGAGCGGAGGTTTGGTCAAAATTTAAATTTTCGCCAAAAATTTTTTTTCTCCAAAATCCACTTTTTTGGCCAAAACGCTTCGTTATCGTGATTCAGGGGCTAAACCTAGTCGATCGAAGACTTCAGGGACCATTTTCGTGACATCAAGTTTTTGGCCAAAATCCCGAAATCGAGTTTTCGTTAACGAGCGGAGGTTTGGCCAATTCATGAATTTCAGGTGAAAAATTTTTTTTCTCCAAAATCCACTTTTTTGGCCAAAACGCTTCGTTATCGTGATTCAGGGGCTAAACCTAGTCGATCGAAGACTTCAGGGACCATTTTCGTGACATCAAGATTTTGGCCAAAATCCCGAAATCGAGTTTTCGTTAACGAGCGGAGGTTTGGCCAATTCATGAATTTCAGGTGAAAAATTTTTTTTCTCCAAAATCCACTTTTTTGGCCAAAACGCTTCGTTATCGTGATTCAGGGGCTAAACCTAGTCGATCGAAGACTTCAGGGACCATTTTCGTGACATCAAGTTTTTGGCCAAAATCCCGAAATCGAGTTTTCCTTAACGAGCGGAGGTTTGGCCAATTTATGAATTTCAGGTGAAAAATTTTTTTTCTCCAAAATCCACTTTTTTGGCCAAAACGCTTCGTTATCGTGATTCAGGGGCTAAACCTAGTCGATCGAAGACTTCAGGGACCATTTTCGTGACATCAAGTTTTTGGCCAAAATCCCGAAATCGAGTTTTCCTTAACGAGCGGAGGTTTGGCCAATTTATGAATTTCAGGTGAAAAATTTTTTTTCTCCAAAATCCACTTTTTTGGCCAAAACGCTTCGTTATCGTGATTCAGGGGCTAAACCTAGTCGATCGAAGACTTCAGGGACCATTTTCGTGACATCAAGTTTTTGGCCAAAATCCCGAAATCGAGTTTTCCTTAACGAGCGGAGGTTTGGCCAATTCATGAATTTCAGGTGAAAAATTTTTTTTCTCCAAAATCCACTTTTTTGGCCAAAACGCTTCGTTATCGTGATTCAGGGGCTAAACCTAGTCGATCGAAGACTTCAGGGACCATTTTCGTGACATCAAGTTTTTGGCCAAAATCCCGAAATCGAGTTTTCGTTAACGAGCGGAGGTTTGGCCAATTTATGAATTTCAGGTGAAAAATTTTTTTTCTCCAAAATCCACTTTTTTGGCCAAAACGCTTCGTTATCGTGATTCAGGGGCTAAACCTAGTCGATCGAAGACTTCAGGGACCATTTTCGTGACATCAAGATTTTGGCCAAAATCCCGAAATCGAGTTTTCGTTAACGAGCGGAGGTTTGGCCAATTCATGAATTTCAGGTGAAAATTTTTTTTCTCCAAAATCCACTTTTTTGGCCAAAACGCTTCGTTATCGTGATTCAGGGGCTAAACCTAGTCGATCGAAGACTTCAGGGACCATTTTCGTGACATCAAGTTTTTGGCCAAAATCCCGAAATCGAGTTTTCTTTAACGAGCGGAGGTTTGGCCAATTCATGAATTTCAGGTGAAAATTTTTTTTCTCCAAAATCCACTTTTTTGGCCAAAACGCTTCGTTATCGTGATTCAGGGGTTAAACCTAGTCGATCGAAGACTTCAGGGACCATTTTCGTGACATCAAGTTTTTGGCCAAAATCCCGAAATCGAGTTTTCGTTAACGAGCGGAGGTTTGGCCAATTCATGAATTTCAGGTGAAAATTTTTTTTCTCCAAAATCCACTTTTTTGGCCAAAACGCTTCGTTATCGTGATTCAGGGGTTAAACCTAGTCGATCGAAGACTTCAGGGACCATTTTCGTGACATCAAGTTTTTGGCCAAAATCCCGAAATCGAGTTTTCGTTAACGAGCGGAGGTTTGGCCAATTCATGAATTTCAGGTGAAAAATTTTTTTCTCCAAAATCCACTTTTTTGGCCAAAACGCTTCGTTATCGTGATTCAGGGGCTAAACCTAGTCGATCGAAGACTTCAGAGACCATTTTCGTGACATCAAGTTTTTGGCCAAAATCCCGAAATCGAGTTTTCCTTAACGAGCGGAGGTTTGGTCAAAATTTAAATTTTCGCCAAAAATTTTTTTTTCTCCAAAATCCACTTTTTTGGCCAAAACGCTTCGTTATCGTGATTCAGGGGCTAAACCTAGTCGATCGAAGACTTCAGGGACCATTTTCGTGACATCAAGTTTTTGGCCAAAATCCCGAAATCGAGTTTTCCTTAACGAGCGGAGGTTTGGCCAATTCATGAATTTCAGGTGAAAAATTTTTTTTCTCCAAAATCCACTTTTTTGGCCAAAACGCTTCGTTATCGTGATTCAGGGGCTAAACCTAGTCGATCGAAGACTTCAGGGACCATTTTCGTGACATCAAGTTTTTGGCCAAAATCCCGAAATCGAGTTTTCGTTAACGAGCGGAGGTTTGGCCAATTCATGAATTTCAGGTGAAAAATTTTTTTCTCCAAAATCCACTTTTTTGGCCAAAACGCTTCGTTATCGTGATTCAGGGGCTAAACCTAGTCGATCGAAGACTTCAGAGACCATTTTCGTGACATCAAGTTTTTGGCCAAAATCCCGAAATCGAGTTTTCCTTAACGAGCGGAGGTTTGGTCAAAATTTAAATTTTCGCCAAAAATTTTTTTTCTCCAAAATCCACTTTTTTGGCCAAAACGCTTCGTTATCGTGATTCAGGGGCTAAACCTAGTCGATCGAAGACTTCAGGGACCATTTTCGTGACATCAAGTTTTTGGCCAAAATCCCGAAATCGAGTTTTCCTTAACGAGCGGAGGTTTGGCCAATTTATGAATTTCAGGTGAAAAATTTTTTTTCTCCAAAATCCACTTTTTTGGCCAAAACGCTTCGTTATCGTGATTCAGGGGCTAAACCTAGTCGATCGAAGACTTCAGGGACCATTTTCGTGACATCAAGTTTGTTTTTTGGCCAAAATCCCGAAATCGAGTTTTCCTTAACAAGCGGAGGTTTGGCCAATTTATGAATTTCAGGTGAAAAATTTTTTTTCTCCAAAATCCACTTTTTTGGCCAAAACGCTTCGTTATCGTGATTCAGGGGCTAAACCTAGTCGATCGAAGACTTCAGGGACCATTTTCGTGACATCAAGTTTTTGGCCAAAATCCCGAAATCGAGTTTTCCTTAACGAGCGGAGGTTTGGTCAAAATTTAAATTTTCGCCAAAAATTTTTTTTCTCCAAAATCCACTTTTTTGGCCAAAACGCTTCGTTATCGTGATTCAGGGGCTAAACCTAGTCGATCGAAGACTTCAGGGACCATTTTCGTGACATCAAGTTTTGGCCAAAATCCCGAAATCGAGTTTTCCTTAACGAGCGGAGGTTTGGCCAATTTATGAATTTCAGGTGAAAAATTTTTTTTCATCCAAAATCCACTTTTTTGGCCAAAACGCTTCGTTATCGTGATTCAGGGGCTAAACCTAGTCGATCGAAGACTTCAGGGACCATTTTCGTGACATCAAGTTTTTGGCCAAAATCCCGAAATCGAGTTTTCCTTAACGAGCGGAGGTTTGGCCAATTTATGAATTTCAGGTGAAAAATTTTTTTTCTCCAAAATCCACTTTTTTGGCCAAAACGCTTCGTTATCGTGATTCAGGGGCTAAACCTAGTCGATCGAAGACTTCAGGGACCATTTTCGTGACATCAAGTTTTTGGCCAAAATCCCGAAATCGAGTTTTCGTTAACGAGCGGAGGTTTGGCCAATTCATGAATTTCAGGTGAAAATTTTTTTTCTCCAAAATCCACTTTTTTGGCCAAAACGCTTCGTTATCGTGATTCAGGGGTTAAACCTAGTCGATCGAAGACTTCAGGGACCATTTTCGTGACATCAAGTTTTTGGCCAAAATCCCGAAATCGAGTTTTCGTTAACGAGCGGAGGTTTGGCCAATTCATGAATTTCAGGTGAAAAATTTTTTTTCTCCAAAATCCACTTTTTTGGCCAAAACGCTTCGTTATCGTGATTCAGGGGCTAAACCTAGTCGATCGAAGACTTCAGGGACCATTTTCGTGACATCAAGTTTTTGGCCAAAATCCCGAAATCGAGTTTTCGTTAACGAGCGGAGGTTTGGCCAATTCATGAATTTCAGGTGAAAAATTTTTTTCTCCAAAATCCACTTTTTTGGCCAAAACGCTTCGTTATCGTGATTCAGGGGCTAAACCTAGTCGATCGAAGACTTCAGGGACCATTTTCGTGACATCAAGTTTTTGGCCAAAATCCCGAAATCGAGTTTTCCTTAACGAGCGGAGGTTTGGCCAATTTATGAATTTCAGGTGAAAAATTTTTTTTCTCCAAAATCCACTTTTTTGGCCAAAACGCTTCGTTATCGTGATTCAGGGGCTAAACCTAGTCGATCGAAGACTTCAGAGACCATTTTCGTGACATCAAGTTTTTGGCCAAAATCCCGAAATCGAGTTTTCCTTAACGAGCGGAGGTTTGGCCAATTTATGAATTTCAGGTGAAAAATTTTTTTTCTCCAAATCCACTTTTTTGGCCAAAACGCTTCGTTATCGTGATTCAGGGGCTAAACCTAGTCGATCGAAGACTTCAGGGACCATTTTCGTGACATCAAGTTTTTGGCCAAAATCCCGAAATCGAGTTTTCCTTAACGAGCGGAGGTTTGGCCAATTTATGAATTTCAGGTGAAAAATTTTTTTTCTCCAAAATCCACTTTTTTGGCCAAAACGCTTCGTTATCGTGATTCAGGGGCTAAACCTAGTCGATCGAAGACTTCAGGGACCATTTTCGTGACATCAAGTTTTTGGCCAAAATCCCGAAATCGAGTTTTCCTTAACGAGCGGAGGTTTGGCCAATTTATGAATTTCAGGTGAAAAATTTTTTTTCTCCAAAATCCACTTTTTTGGCCAAAACGCTTCGTTATCGTGATTCAGGGGCTAAACCTAGTCGATCGAAGACTTCAGGGACCATTTTCGTGACATCAAGTTTTTGGCCAAAATCCCGAAATCGAGTTTTCCTTAACGAGCGGAGGTTTGGCCAATTTATGAATTTCAGGTGAAAAATTTTTTTCTCCAAAATCCACTTTTTTGGCCAAAACGCTTCGTTATCGTGATTCAGGGGCTAAACCTAGTCGATCGAAGACTTCAGGGACCATTTTCGTGACATCAAGTTTTTGGCCAAAATCCCGAAATCGAGTTTTCGTTAACGAGCGGAGGTTTGGCCAATTCATGAATTTCAGGTGAAAAATTTTTTTTCTCCAAAATCCACTTTTTTGGCCAAAACGCTTCGTTATCGTGATTCAGGGGCTAAACCTAGTCGATCGAAGACTTCAGGGACCATTTTCGTGACATCAAGTTTTTGGCCAAAATCCCGAAATCGAGTTTTCGTTAACGAGCGGAGGTTTGGCCAATTCATGAATTTCAGGTGAAAAATTTTTTTCTCCAAAATCCACTTTTTGGCCAAAAACGCTTCGTTATCGTGATTCAGGGGCTAAACCTAGTCGATCGAAGACTTCAGGGACCATTTTCGTGACATCAAGTTTTTGGCCAAAATCCCGAAATCGAGTTTTCCTTAACGAGCGGAGGTTTGGCCAATTCATGAATTTCAGGTGAAAATTTTTTTTCTCCAAAATCCACTTTTTTGGCCAAAACGCTTCGTTATCGTGATTCAGGGGCTAAACCTAGTCGATCGAAGACTTCAGGGACCATTTTCGTGACATCAAGTTTTTGGCCAAAATCCCGAAATCGAGTTTTCCTTAACGAGCGGAGGTTTGGCCAATTCATGAATTTCAGGTGAAAATTTTTTTTCTCCAAAATCCACTTTTTTGGCCAAAACGCTTCGTTATCGTGATTCAGGGGCTAAACCTAGTCGATCGAAGACTTCAGAGACCATTTTCGTGACATCAAGTTTTTGGCCAAAATCCCGAAATCGAGTTTTCCTTAACGAGCGGAGGTTTGGCCAATTTATGAATTTCAGGTGAAAAATTTTTTTTCTCCAAAATCCACTTTTTTGGCCAAAACGCTTCGTTATCGTGATTCAGGGGCTAAACCTAGTCGATCGAAGACTTCAGGGACCATTTTCGTGACATCAAGTTTTTGGCCAAAATCCCGAAATCGAGTTTTCCTTAACGAGCGGAGGTTTGGCCAATTCATGAATTTCAGGTGAAAAATTTTTTTTCTCCAAAATCCACTTTTTTGGCCAAAACGCTTCGTTATCGTGATTCAGGGGCTAAACCTAGTCGATCGAAGACTTCAGGGACCATTTTCGTGACATCAAGTTTTTGGCCAAAATCCCGAAATCGAGTTTTCGTTAACGAGCGGAGGTTTGGCCAATTCATGAATTTCAGGTGAAAAATTTTTTTTCTCCAAAATCCACTTTTTTGGCCAAAACGCTTCGTTATCGTGATTCAGGGGCTAAACCTAGTCGATCGAAGACTTCAGGGACCATTTTCGTGACATCAAGTTTTTGGCCAAAATCCCGAAATCGAGTTTTCGTTAACGAGCGGAGGTTTGGCCAATTCATGAATTTCAGGTGAAAAATTTTTTTCTCCAAAATCCACTTTTTTGGCCAAAACGCTTCGTTATCGTGATTCAGGGGCTAAACCTAGTCGATCGAAGACTTCAGGGACCATTTTCGTGACATCAAGTTTTTGGCCAAAATCCCGAAATCGAGTTTTCCTTAACGAGCGGAGGTTTGGCCAATTTATGAATTTCAGGTGAAAAATTTTTTTTCTCCAAAATCCACTTTTTTGGCCAAAACGCTTCGTTATCGTGATTCAGGGGCTAAACCTAGTCGATCGAAGACTTCAGAGACCATTTTCGTGACATCAAGTTTTTGGCCAAAATCCCGAAATCGAGTTTTCCTTAACGAGCGGAGGTTTGGCCAATTTATGAATTTCAGGTGAAAAATTTTTTTTCTCCAAAATCCACTTTTTTGGCCAAAACGCTTCGTTATCGTGATTCAGGGGCTAAACCTAGTCGATCGAAGACTTCAGGGACCATTTTCGTGACATCAAGTTTTTGGCCAAAATCCCGAAATCGAGTTTTCCTTAACGAGCGGAGGTTTGGCCAATTTATGAATTTCAGGTGAAAAATTTTTTTTCTCCAAAATCCACTTTTTTGGCCAAAACGCTTCGTTATCGTGATTCAGGGGCTAAACCTAGTCGATCGAAGACTTCAGAGACCATTTTCGTGACATCAAGTTTTTGGCCAAAATCCCGAAATCGAGTTTTCCTTAACGAGCGGAGGTTTGGCCAATTTATGAATTTCAGGTGAAAAATTTTTTTTCTCCAAAATCCACTTTTTTGGCCAAAACGCTTCGTTATCGTGATTCAGGGGCTAAACCTAGTCGATCGAAGACTTCAGAGACCATTTTCGTGACATCAAGTTTTTGGCCAAAATCCCGAAATCGAGTTTTCCTTAACGAGCGGAGGTTTGGTCAAAATTTAAATTTTCGCCAAAAATTTTTTTTCTCCAAAATCCACTTTTTTGGCCAAAACGCTTCGTTATCGTGATTCAGGGGCTAAACCTAGTCGATCGAAGACTTCAGGGACCATTTTCGTGACATCAAGATTTTGGCCAAAATCCCGAAATCGAGTTTTCGTTAACGAGCGGAGGTTTGGCCAATTCATGAATTTCAGGTGAAAATTTTTTTTCTCCAAAATCCACTTTTTTGGCCAAAACGCTTCGTTATCGTGATTCAGGGGTTAAACCTAGTCGATCGAAGACTTCAGGGACCATTTTCGTGACATCAAGATTTTGGCCAAAATCCCGAAATCGAGTTTTCGTTAACGAGCGGAGGTTTGGCCAATTTATGAATTTCAGGTGAAAAATTTTTTTCTCCAAAATCCACTTTTTTGGCCAAAACGCTTCGTTATCGTGATTCAGGGGCTAAACCTAGTCGATCGAAGACTTCAGGGACCATTTTCGTGACATCAAGTTTTTGGCCAAAATCCCGAAATCGAGTTTTCCTTAACGAGCGGAGGTTTGGTCAAAATTTAAATTTTCGCCAAAAATTTTTTTTCTCCAAAATCCACTTTTTTGGCCAAAACGCTTCGTTATCGTGATTCAGGGGTTAAACCTAGTCGATCGAAGACTTCAGGGACCATTTTCGTGACATCAAGTTTTTGGCCAAAATCCCGAAATCGAGTTTTCGTTAACGAGCGGAGGTTTGGCCAATTCATGAATTTCAGGTGAAAATTTTTTTTCTCCAAAATCCACTTTTTTGGCCAAAACGCTTCGTTATCGTGATTCAGGGGTTAAACCTAGTCGATCGAAGACTTCAGGGACCATTTTCGTGACATCAAGTTTTTGGCCAAAATCCCGAAATCGAGTTTTCGTTAACGAGCGGAGGTTTGGCCAATTTATGAATTTCAGGTGAAAAATTTTTTTTCTCCAAAATCCACTTTTTTGGCCAAAACGCTTCGTTATCGTGATTCAGGGGCTAAACCTAGTCGATCGAAGACTTCAGGGACCATTTTCGTGACATCAAGATTTTGGCCAAAATCCCGAAATCGAGTTTTCGTTAACGAGCGGAGGTTTGGCCAATTCATGAATTTCAGGTGAAAATTTTTTTTCTCCAAAATCCACTTTTTTGGCCAAAACGCTTCGTTATCGTGATTCAGGGGTTAAACCTAGTCGATCGAAGACTTCAGGGACCATTTTCGTGACATCAAGTTTTTGGCCAAAATCCCGAAATCGAGTTTTCCTTAACGAGCGGAGGTTTGGCCAATTTATGAATTTCAGGCGAAAAATTTTTTTTCTCCAAAATCCACTTTTTTGGCCAAAACGCTTCGTTATCGTGATTCAGGGGCTAAACCTAGTCGATCGAAGACTTCAGGGACCATTTTCGTGACATCAAGTTTTTGGCCAAAATCCCGAAATCGAGTTTTCGTTAACGAGCGGAGGTTTGGCCAATTTATGAATTTCAGGCGAAAAATTTTTTTTCTCCAAAATCCACTTTTTTGGCCAAAACGCTTCGTTATCGTGATTCAGGGGTTAAACCTAGTCGATCGAAGACTTCAGGGACCATTTTCGTGACATCAAGTTTTTGGCCAAAATCCCGAAATCGAGTTTTCGTTAACGAGCGGAGGTTTGGCCAATTCATGAATTTCAGGTGAAAATTTTTTTTCTCCAAAATCCACTTTTTTGGCCAAAACGCTTCGTTATCGTGATTCAGGGGTTAAACCTAGTCGATCGAAGACTTCAGGGACCATTTTCGTGACATCAAGTTTTTGGCCAAAATCCCGAAATCGAGTTTTCGTTAACGAGCGGAGGTTTGGCCAATTCATGAATTTCAGGTGAAAAATTTTTTTCTCCAAAATCCACTTTTTTGGCCAAAACGCTTCGTTATCGTGATTCAGGGGCTAAACTTTGTCGATCGAAGACTTCAGAGACCATTTTCGTGACATCAAGTTTTTGGCCAAAATCCCGAAATCGAGTTTTCCTTAACGAGCGGAGGTTTGGTCAAAATTTAAATTTTCGCCAAAAATTTTTTTTTCTCCAAAATCCACTTTTTTGGCCAAAACGCTTCGTTATCGTGATTCAGGGGTTAAACCTAGTCGATCGAAGACTTCAGGGACCATTTTCGTGACATCAAGTTTTTGGCCAAAATCCCGAAATCGAGTTTTCCTTAACGAGCGGAGGTTTGGCCAATTCATGAATTTCAGGTGAAAAATTTTTTTCTCCAAAATCCACTTTTTTGGCCAAAACGCTTCGTTATCGTGATTCAGGGGTTAAACCTAGTCGATCGAAGACTTCAGAGACCATTTTCGTGACATCAAGTTTTTGGCCAAAATCCCGAAATCGAGTTTTCCTTAACGAGCGGAGGTTTGGTCAAAATTTAAATTTTCGCCAAAAATTTTTTTTTCTCCAAAATCCACTTTTTTGGCCAAAACGCTTCGTTATCGTGATTCAGGGGCTAAACCTAGTCGATCGAAGACTTCAGGGACCATTTTCGTGACATCAAGTTTTTGGCCAAAATCCCGAAATCGAGTTTTCGTTAACGAGCGGAGGTTTGGCCAATTCATGAATTTCAGGTGAAAAATTTTTTTTCTCCAAAATCCACTTTTTTGGCCAAAACGCTTCGTTATCGTGATTCAGGGGCTAAACCTAGTCGATCGAAGACTTCAGGGACCATTTTCGTGACATCAAGTTTTTGGCCAAAATCCCGAAATCGAGTTTTCCTTAACGAGCGGAGGTTTGGTCAAAATTTAAATTTTCGCCAAAAATTTTTTTTCTCCAAAATCCACTTTTTTGGCCAAAACGCTTCGTTATCGTGATTCAGGGGCTAAACCTAGTCGATCGAAGACTTCAGAGACCATTTTCGTGACATCAAGTTTTTGGCCAAAATCCCGAAATCGAGTTTTCCTTAACGAGCGGAGGTTTGGTCAAAATTTAAATTTTCGCCAAAAATTTTTTTTTCTCCAAAATCCACTTTTTTGGCCAAAACGCTTCGTTATCGTGATTCAGGGGCTAAACCTAGTCGATCGAAGACTTCAGGGACCATTTTCGTGACATCAAGATTTTGGCCAAAATCCCGAAATCGAGTTTTCGTTAACGAGCGGAGGTTTGGCCAATTCATGAATTTCAGGTGAAAATTTTTTTTCTCCAAAATCCACTTTTTTGGCCAAAACGCTTCGTTATCGTGATTCAGGGGCTAAACCTAGTCGATCGAAGACTTCAGGGACCATTTTCGTGACATCAAGTTTTTGGCCAAAATCCCGAAATCGAGTTTTCGTTAACGAGCGGAGGTTTGGCCAATTCATGAATTTAAGGTGAAAAATTTTTTTCTCCAAAATCCACTTTTTTGGCCAAAACGCTTCGTTATCGTGATTCAGGGGCTAAACCTAGTCGATCGAAGACTTCAGAGACCATTTTCGTGACATCAAGATTTTGGCCAAAATCCCGAAATCGAGTTTTCGTTAACGAGCGGAGGTTTGGCCAATTCATGAATTTCAGGTGAAAATTTTTTTTCTCCAAAATCCACTTTTTTGGCCAAAACGCTTCGTTATCGTGATTCAGGGGCTAAACCTAGTCGATCGAAGACTTCAGGGACCATTTTCGTGACATCAAGTTTTTGGCCAAAATCCCGAAATCGAGTTTTCCTTAACGAGCGGAGGTTTGGCCAATTTATGAATTTCAGGCGAAAAATTTTTTTTCTCCAAAATCCACTTTTTTGGCCAAAACGCTTCGTTATCGTGATTCAGGGGCTAAACCTAGTCGATCGAAGACTTCAGGGACCATTTTCGTGACATCAAGATTTTGGCCAAAATCCCGAAATCGAGTTTTCGTTAACGAGCGGAGGTTTGGCCAATTCATGAATTTCAGGTGAAAATTTTTTTTCTCCAAAATCCACTTTTTTGGCCAAAACGCTTCGTTATCGTGATTCAGGGGCTAAACCTAGTCGATCGAAGACTTCAGGGACCATTTTCGTGACATCAAGTTTTTGGCCAAAATCCCGAAATCGAGTTTTCCTTAACGAGCGGAGGTTTGGCCAATTTATGAATTTCAGGCGAAAAATTTTTTTTCTCCAAAATCCACTTTTTTGGCCAAAACGCTTCGTTATCGTGATTCAGGGGTTAAACCTAGTCGATCGAAGACTTCAGGGACCATTTTCGTGACATCAAGTTTTTGGCCAAAATCCCGAAATCGAGTTTTCTTTAACGAGCGGAGGTTTGGCCAATTCATGAATTTCAGGTGAAAATTTTTTTTCTCCAAAATCCACTTTTTTGGCCAAAACGCTTCGTTATCGTGATTCAGGGGCTAAACCTAGTCGATCGAAGACTTCAGGGACCATTTTCGTGACATCAAGTTTTTGGCCAAAATCCCGAAATCGAGTTTTCCTTAACGAGCGGAGGTTTGGCCAATTTATGAATTTCAGGCGAAAAATTTTTTTTCTCCAAAATCCACTTTTTTGGCCAAAACGCTTCGTTATCGTGATTCAGGGGCTAAACCTAGTCGATCGAAGACTTCAGGGACCATTTTCGTGACATCAAGTTTTTGGCCAAAATCCCGAAATCGAGTTTTCGTTAACGAGCGGAGGTTTGGCCAATTCATGAATTTCAGGTGAAAAATTTTTTTCTCCAAAATCCACTTTTTTGGCCAAAACGCTTCGTTATCGTGATTCAGGGGCTAAACCTAGTCGATCGAAGACTTCAGGGACCATTTTCGTGACATCAAGATTTTGGCCAAAATCCCGAAATCGAGTTTTCGTTAACGAGCGGAGGTTTGGCCAATTCATGAATTTCAGATGAAAAATTTTTTTTTCTCCAAAATCCACTTTTTTGGCCAAAACGCTTCGTTATCGTGATTCAGGGGCTAAACCTAGTCGATCGAAGACTTCAGGGACCATTTTCGTGACATCAAGTTTTTGGCCAAAATCCCGAAATCGAGTTTTCGTTAACGAGCGGAGGTTTGGCCAATTCATGAATTTAAGGTGAAAAATTTTTTTCTCCAAAATCCACTTTTTTGGCCAAAACGCTTCGTTATCGTGATTCAGGGGCTAAACCTAGTCGATCGAAGACTTCAGGGACCATTTTCGTGACATCAAGTTTTTGGCCAAAATCCCGAAATCGAGTTTTCTTTAACGAGCGGAGGTTTGGCCAATTCATGAATTTCAGGTGAAAATTTTTTTTCTCCAAAATCCACTTTTTTGGCCAAAACGCTTCGTTATCGTGATTCAGGGGTTAAACCTAGTCGATCGAAGACTTCAGGGACCATTTTCGTGACATCAAGTTTTTGGCCAAAATCCCGAAATCGAGTTTTCGTTAACGAGCGGAGGTTTGGCCAATTTATGAATTTCAGGCGAAAAATTTTTTTTCTCCAAAATCCACTTTTTTGGCCAAAACGCTTCGTTATCGTGATTCAGGGGTTAAACCTAGTCGATCGAAGACTTCAGGGACCATTTTCGTGACATCAAGTTTTTGGCCAAAATCCCGAAATCGAGTTTTCGTTAACGAGCGGAGGTTTGGCCAATTTATGAATTTCAGGCGAAAAATTTTTTTTCTCCAAAATCCACTTTTTTGGCCAAAACGCTTCGTTATCGTGATTCAGGGGTTAAACCTAGTCGATCGAAGACTTCAGGGACCATTTTCGTGACATCAAGTTTTTGGCCAAAATCCCGAAATCGAGTTTTCGTTAACGAGCGGAGGTTTGGCCAATTTATGAATTTCAGGCGAAAAATTTTTTTTCTCCAAAATCCACTTTTTTGGCCAAAACGCTTCGTTATCGTGATTCAGGGGCTAAACCTAGTCGATCGAAGACTTCAGGGACCATTTTCGTGACATCAAGTTTTTGGCCAAAATCCCGAAATCGAGTTTTCGTTAACGAGCGGAGGTTTGGCCAATTCATGAATTTCAGGTGAAAAATTTTTTTCTCCAAAATCCACTTTTTTGGCCAAAACGCTTCGTTATCGTGATTCAGGGGCTAAACCTAGTCGATCGAAGACTTCAGGGACCATTTTCGTGACATCAAGATTTTGGCCAAAATCCCGAAATCGAGTTTTCGTTAACGAGCGGAGGTTTGGCCAATTCATGAATTTCAGATGAAAAATTTTTTTTTCTCCAAAATCCACTTTTTTGGCCAAAACGCTTCGTTATCGTGATTCAGGGGCTAAACCTAGTCGATCGAAGACTTCAGGGACCATTTTCGTGACATCAAGTTTTTGGCCAAAATCCCGAAATCGAGTTTTCCTTAACGAGCGGAGGTTTGGCCAATTTATGAATTTCAGGCGAAAAATTTTTTTTCTCCAAAATCCACTTTTTTGGCCAAAACGCTTCGTTATCGTGATTCAGGGGCTAAACCTAGTCGATCGAAGACTTCAGGGACCATTTTCGTGACATCAAGATTTTGGCCAAAATCCCGAAATCGAGTTTTCGTTAACGAGCGGAGGTTTGGCCAATTCATGAATTTAAGGTGAAAAATTTTTTTCTCCAAAATCCACTTTTTTGGCCAAAACGCTTCGTTATCGTGATTCAGGGGCTAAACCTAGTCGATCGAAGACTTCAGGGACCATTTTCGTGACATCAAGATTTTGGCCAAAATCCCGAAATCGAGTTTTCGTTAACGAGCGGAGGTTTGGCCAATTCATGAATTTCAGGTGAAAATTTTTTTTCTCCAAAATCCACTTTTTTGGCCAAAACGCTTCGTTATCGTGATTCAGGGGCTAAACCTAGTCGATCGAAGACTTCAGGGACCATTTTCGTGACATCAAGTTTTTGGCCAAAATCCCGAAATCGAGTTTTCCTTAACGAGCGGAGGTTTGGCCAATTTATGAATTTCAGGCGAAAAATTTTTTTTCTCCAAAATCCACTTTTTTGGCCAAAACGCTTCGTTATCGTGATTCAGGGGTTAAACCTAGTCGATCGAAGACTTCAGGGACCATTTTCGTGACATCAAGTTTTTGGCCAAAATCCCGAAATCGAGTTTTCGTTAACGAGCGGAGGTTTGGCCAATTCATGAATTTCAGGTGAAAAATTTTTTTCTCCAAAATCCACTTTTTTGGCCAAAACGCTTCGTTATCGTGATTCAGGGGCTAAACCTAGTCGATCGAAGACTTCAGGGACCATTTTCGTGACATCAAGTTTTTGGCCAAAATCCCGAAATCGAGTTTTCTTTAACGAGCGGAGGTTTGGCCAATTCATGAATTTCAGGTGAAAATTTTTTTTCTCCAAAATCCACTTTTTTGGCCAAAACGCTTCGTTATCGTGATTCAGGGGCTAAACCTAGTCGATCGAAGACTTCAGGGACCATTTTCGTGACATCAAGTTTTTGGCCAAAATCCCGAAATCGAGTTTTCGTTAACGAGCGGAGGTTTGGCCAATTCATGAATTTCAGGTGAAAAATTTTTTTCTCCAAAATCCACTTTTTTGGCCAAAACGCTTCGTTATCGTGATTCAGGGGCTAAACCTAGTCGATCGAAGACTTCAGGGACCATTTTCGTGACATCAAGATTTTGGCCAAAATCCCGAAATCGAGTTTTCGTTAACGAGCGGAGGTTTGGCCAATTCATGAATTTCAGATGAAAAATTTTTTTTTCTCCAAAATCCACTTTTTTGGCCAAAACGCTTCGTTATCGTGATTCAGGGGCTAAACCTAGTCGATCGAAGACTTCAGGGACCATTTTCGTGACATCAAGTTTTTGGCCAAAATCCCGAAATCGAGTTTTCGTTAACGAGCGGAGGTTTGGCCAATTCATGAATTTAAGGTGAAAAATTTTTTTCTCCAAAATCCACTTTTTTGGCCAAAACGCTTCGTTATCGTGATTCAGGGGCTAAACCTAGTCGATCGAAGACTTCAGGGACCATTTTCGTGACATCAAGTTTTTGGCCAAAATCCCGAAATCGAGTTTTCTTTAACGAGCGGAGGTTTGGCCAATTCATGAATTTCAGGTGAAAATTTTTTTTCTCCAAAATCCACTTTTTTGGCCAAAACGCTTCGTTATCGTGATTCAGGGGTTAAACCTAGTCGATCGAAGACTTCAGGGACCATTTTCGTGACATCAAGTTTTTGGCCAAAATCCCGAAATCGAGTTTTCCTTAACGAGCGGAGGTTTGGTCAAAATTTAAATCAGTTCTAACAGCGCAGCCGTGCAGATCGGACGTTTACGAGTGTGCTTAGAATTTTTTCCCTGACTTGCGAGTCACAAATCGAGGTTTACTTAAAGCCCCCAAGCCTAAGTGCCCAAGACTACTAAGTGACAAGTGTTTCTTGAGAAACCAGAAGCTCAAAAAGCCTTTAAAAAGAAGAAAAGTGAATAAACAAGAGCCTATCATCGACTCCCCCCACGTGGAGATCGAGCTTCGCCTAGCCATGGCGAACCCAGCCCCTTTCCCTTCATGGGGGGCTACGGAAGACACCGGGAGGTTCCTGGTGATGCACCTGGAGGACGAAGAAAGGAAACTAGGAGACATAAACTTGTATCTGATGAAGAAATTCACCGAGGGCACCGTTGGAACGACGTCACGCGTGAGCATTCTCAGAAGTGGAGACATGCTTGTGAAGACAGCTGATTCGAAGAGAGCAGAGAAAGCGATCGGCACACACAACCTCACGCTACCGAACGAGACACTGAAAGTTACCATATCAGCTCATGTACAACTGAACCAGAGCAAAGGAGTGGTATACTGCGAACGACTGGCCAAAGAAACCGAGGAGGATATTCAGAAATTGCTGCAAGATCAAGGAGTGAAAGAAGCCCGTAAAATCAAGATCCGCAAGAACGGTGAGTTCGTCGACTCGTCCCTCGTGATCCTGACCTTTGACACCGCCAAACTGCCCAGCCATGTCTCAATTTTCATACGAGAAGTTACCGTCCGCCAATACTACGACAACCCGTTGCGATGCCGGAAATGCCAGAAGCTACGTCACACCAAAAATCACTGCCCGTCTGAGGTGGCCATTTGCTACAAATGCGCCGAGCCTCTCCCAGCCGATGCCGATAGCCACGAGTGCAGCCAAGTTAAGTGTGTGAACTGCGAAGGCTCCCATTACTCCTCAGACTCGAAATGCCCGCAAATGGTGAAGGAAAAGAACATCAAGAAACTGCAGATCGACAATGGCTGGTCTTACGGGAAGGCCAGAGCAGTCGTCGAGAAGGAAAGCGCACCAACGACCATGAGCACCGTCATCAAAGCCCAGCAGCTTCGCGAAAACGACGTCCTGAAGGCCGAGCTCGAAAGCCTTAGAAAGGAGGTCAAAGCATTGACGAAGGCAAAAGACGACGAGATCAAGCAGCTTAAAGCAACTATCGAGGAACTACGAGCCACCACGACAGCCACCGAGACCCCTCAACCGAGACGCAAAAGCATGAGGACCCGCAACCCCGAATCCGAGACTGATAAAGACAGCTTCGACGGCCTCGAAGAGATCACTCTGAGCAACTGCAAGCGGTTCCCCGACGACATCCAGAAGCAATTCAGAGCAGAGGTGAAGAAGCAGCAGAAGACCGGTAAGCTAGCTACTGTTTGGTTTAGTAGGCGCGAAGGAAAAATGATTATTGACGATAATATGGAATACGAAGATTGTGAATTGTGAACTTTTTCCCCACTTTTGTAAATTTGTCAAATGCGTTGCCGATCAATCCCCCGACTTTCCAAAATTCTCAATTTCTCTCCTTATTTTTCTTTTTTTTTCTGTTTTCTTTTATTTTTCATTTCTATTTTTGTTTTGTTTATTACGTATTATTTTTACAAACATTATTTTCCGTCCGTCCGCGATTCTCGTGAATCTTCTCTTCATTTTTCCATTTGAAGATAGTTCAGTGGAACTGTAGAGGAATTCGCAGCAAAGCAGCAAATCTTGGACATTTACTGACCGACGAGAACGTTGACTTGTTCGCGATCCAAGAAACAAAACTTGACCCCTTTGACGACTTCATTTTCAAGGACTTTTTGACATTCTCAAAATCGGTTGACTCTGACGGGAACGCGAAGGGCGGAGTCGCTGTGCTTTGCAAGCCCAGCCTCCGCCCCTCAGAGATCGCACTGACAACGAGACTTCAGGCAGTCGCGGTGGAGATCACCTTCCCGCGCAAAATGACTGTCTGCTCCGTCTACATGCAGGCTTCCGACAACGTGACCTACGACGAGCTCAAAGACTTACACGACCAACTGACCGGGGACTTTCTTATTCTTGGGGACTTCAACGGACACCACGCTCTTTGGGGTTCCAGGACTAACGACAGACTCGGTGACATCATTTTCGACTTTCTTGAGGACTTTTCACTCTGTTTGCTGAACGACAAGGACTTCACGTACATCAACGACCGCACTGGTCTGGCCAGCACTCTTGACCTCTCGATCTGCTCACATTCACTTGCGTCCGTCCTGTCGTGGCGCACCTACGACGGGCAGAACCCGAGCGACCACGTCCCGATCCTGATCACCTACGGGAGAGAGAGCTTTCACGTGGGGAACGACCTGACCCGCTTCAACGTGAGGCGGGCCGACTGGGACCGATTCCGGGAGCTTACTCGCGGGGACTTTGCAGGGGACTTCCAGACCGGAGAGGGCGCCCTCTCCACTTACAGCTGTTTCGTCGACTTCATGGTCGGCGCTGCTCGAGACTCTATTCCCGTGCTGCGCCCCGGGAACTACCGCCACAACGTGCCCTGGTGGAGTTCAGATATACACGCCCTCTGGAGGCGGAGGAAGACTCTCTTCAGGAGGTACAAACGAAACCAGGACTCCGTGAACTTCACGGAGCTGAAGAAGGCAACAAAGGCCCTTCAGACAGCCATCATCGAGTCTAAGAGGAAGTCGTGGGAAGAATTCGTGAGTTCGATGAACCCCCTGTCCGGTCTGAACGACTCGTGGAGGAAGCTCAACGCCCTCCGTGGACAAAGTAAGAGATCCTCTATTCAGCACCTGAGCCACAACGGTCAGATTTGCACCGACCCCCGCCAGATTTCCAACATCCTGGGCTTCACGTTCCAGAAGAATTCTTTCGGCACAGACCCCACGCCTCCTTCGAGAAGCTCGGAACTCGAGATCCCCGAATCTGACTCCCCACTGAACTCCCCATTTACATGGAGCGAGTTCTGCCACGCGATTCGAGCGGGAAAGGGCAAGTCGGCCGGCCCAGACGGGATTACATATTCAATGCTCGAGAACCTCCACCACTCTGCAAAATCCTTCCTGCTGGAGATATTCAACAGCCTGTTCGCATTCAGGGTTTTTCCGAAACCCTGGACCGAGTCCCTCGTCATCCCCATTCCGAAGCCCGGAAAGCCTGTCGGCGAACCGACAAGCTACCGCCCAATCGCCCTGACTAGCGTCATTTGCAAGATCTTCGAGCGGATCATCAAGAGAAGACTGCAGAGCGACATCGAATCGAGATCCCTACTTTGCGAGAGACAGAGCGCTTTCCGTTCGGGGAGGTGCGTCCTTGACAACCTCATCGAACTGGAGAGTCAGATTCTTTGGGGATTCGCCAAGAGACAGCATACTCTGGTGGGGCTCTTCGATGTCAAGAGCGCGTATGACAGGGTGTGGGGTCGTCTGGTGGTCGACAAGCTCTTGGATATGGGGTATGGAGGGAACGTGGTATGGTTCGCGCATAACTTTCTGAAATCAAGGTCAATCAGGGTCAACAACGGGGGCTTTTTGTCGAGTGGCTTTTCAATTCGGAACGGGGTCCCCCAGGGTTCCGTGATTTCGGTTCTGTTCTTCATTCTTGTGATCAACGACCTGATTCCGGAACTCCTCGACTTCCTGAGGAGCAGGTTCCGGAAGCTCAGAATTGACGCAGGTTTCTTCGCAGACGATCTTTTTCTCTCCATCACGGGGAGCAGGCGTACCAGGAAAGCGAACGAAGCCCTCCAAGCAGGAATGACCTTCGTCGACGAATGGTTGGCAGAGCGAGGGCTCGAGCTCTCGTACGGGAAAGTGAAGATCCTCCACTGCTGCAGAGCTCTCACCCTCTGCAAGGGAGTCGACGTGGAACTGGGAAATCAGGAGATCGATGTCGTTCGAGAAGCAAAGATTCTCGGCATGATCTTTGACTCCGAACTGAGATGGAGAGACCACATTGCGGAGAGGAGAGTAAAGGCAAGGAACGCCCTGAAAGTCCTTCAGCTGGTTTCAGGCTCCAAATGGGGGGCCCACCGCGACATCCTCCTGACGAGTCACTCAGCACTCACACTCTCAACCCTGGAGTACGGCTCCGAGCTCTACAGCAGGGCCTCAGAAACCGTTCTCAAGACCCTCGACTCGATCTACAACGAGGGGATCAGAAGGGCTCTGGGAGCTTTTCGATCTTCTCCCATCGAGAGCCTCTTGGCCGAGGCCTGCGTCCCGTCACTGAGCGCTAGGAGACTGAGGAAAACGTTGGGATACGGCGCGAGACTCCTGAACAGGGGCGTGAAGGGCCTCGAGTTCTTCGCCAACCCAGTCCCCAAGTCATTTGCTGACAGGTTCGTTTCAGCCCTGAGAGACCTCGGGCTCCTCCCCGACGACTTCCGATTCAGTGAACCAACTCAATGGCTGCCACCAAACTTCGACATCGGGAAGCAGTTGAATCGAGAAGCCCACTTCACCAAGAAGGACCACACGAGCCCTACAATTCTCAGAGCAGCAGTTGCGTCCGTGCTGTCGGGTTTTCAAAGGGTCGTCTACACAGACGCCTCAAAAGACGACACGGGAGTGGGCATTGCGGCCCATACTGATGACATGACCTTCCAGGCAAGGCTCAGGCGAGAAGCCTCAGTCTTCCACGGAGAGGCAGCCGCCCTTTTCTTCGCGCTCAAGTACGCCTCCGAATCTGCTCCCGATCCTGGTTCCGTGACTGCCTTCGCTACTGACTCCCTCAGCTGCGTGAACGCGATCTCAGAGCTCACGGCTCGAGATCCCTTGATTCAGAGCGTTCAGAGAATCCTCATGCAGCATCGGAACTTCCATATCGTGTGGGTTCCTGGGCACTGCGGTGTCCCCGGGAACGAGAGAGCAGACGAGCTGGCCAAAGCAGCTATTCGCAACCCAGACACCAGCCTCCACACGTACCTCTCGCTGAACGACGCGAAAACTCTGTTCAGGACACGGACTCACTCTTCGATTACCTCCAGATGGAGGCAGGTCGACAGTACAAATTTCCTGAAGAGCTGGATGCCTGAAGTCTCCGAGAGGAGGCAGGCAATGGGTTCTCGCAGGGACGACACGATCCTGACACGCTTGCGGGTGGGCCACTCGAGGCTCACACACGGGTGGCTCATGGAAAGGGACGGGACCAGGCCAGTGTGCGAATTTTGCGGAGACACTTTGACTGTGAGACATGTTTTTGCTGACTGCGAAGGACTGGACGACATGAGACACGACCACGGACTGACCGGGAGCTTGAAGGACTTTGCAAATCCTGGACTTTTTACACATATCATGGACTTTTTGAAGACTTCGGGCTACTATACGCACATCTGACGAGTTGCTTTGTTGCGAAAACCTCTTTTTCTTGGTGTTTATCGTTTTTACTTTATACATAGACCTGGACAGAAAATCTTGTACCTTCTTGTTTCGCGTATGTCTTGCTTGTGTCCTCGTATTGGAGGAAAAGAAAATATCAGTAATCGGCAATGCTTTTCGCAAATATCTTTCAAAAGAAAATGAAAAAATGAAATGTGATTTCCTTCGCAATTAGGGCTCTAGGTATAAAAAAAATTGTAAGACACTGATGTAACTCTCAAGGAGCAAAATGCTTCGGCGCGCTCCTTATTATTTTGAATAACAACAACAACAACAAAATTTAAATTTTTGCCAAAAATTTTTTTTCTCCAAAATCCACTTTTTTGGCCAAAACGCTTCGTTATCGTGATTCAGGAGCTAAACCTAGTCGATCGAAGACTTCAGAGACCATTTTCGTGACATCAAGTTTTTGGCCAAAATCCCGAAATCGAGTTTTCCTTAACGAGCGGAGGTTTGGTCAAAATTTAAATTTTCGCCAAAAATTTTTTTTCTCCAAAATCCACTTTTTTGGCCAAAACGCTTCGTTATCGTGATTCAGGGGCTAAACCTAGTCGATCGAAGACTTCAGGGACCATTTTCGTGACATCAAGTTTTTGGCCAAAATCCCGAAATCGAGTTTTCCTTAACGAGCGGAGGTTTGGCCAATTTATGAATTTCAGGCGAAAAATTTTTTTTCTCCAAAATCCACTTTTTTGGCCAAAACGCTTCGTTATCGTGATTCAGGGGTTAAACCTAGTCGATCGAAGACTTCAGGGACCATTTTCGTGACATCAAGTTTTTGGCCAAAATCCCGAAATCGAGTTTTCGTTAACGAGCGGAGGTTTGGCCAATTCATGAATTTCAGGTGAAAAATTTTTTTCTCCAAAATCCACTTTTTTGGCCAAAACGCTTCGTTATCGTGATTCAGGGGCTAAACCTAGTCGATCGAAGACTTCAGGGACCATTTTCGTGACATCAAGTTTTTGGCCAAAATCCCGAAATCGAGTTTTCTTTAACGAGCGGAGGTTTGGCCAATTCATGAATTTCAGGTGAAAATTTTTTTTCTCCAAAATCCACTTTTTTGGCCAAAACGCTTCGTTATCGTGATTCAGGGGCTAAACCTAGTCGATCGAAGACTTCAGGGACCATTTTCGTGACATCAAGTTTTTGGCCAAAATCCCGAAATCGAGTTTTCCTTAACGAGCGGAGGTTTGGCCAATTTATGAATTTCAGGCGAAAAATTTTTTTTCTCCAAAATCCACTTTTTTGGCCAAAACGCTTCGTTATCGTGATTCAGGGGCTAAACCTAGTCGATCGAAGACTTCAGGGACCATTTTCGTGACATCAAGTTTTTGGCCAAAATCCCGAAATCGAGTTTTCGTTAACGAGCGGAGGTTTGGCCAATTCATGAATTTCAGGTGAAAAATTTTTTTCTCCAAAATCCACTTTTTTGGCCAAAACGCTTCGTTATCGTGATTCAGGGGCTAAACCTAGTCGATCGAAGACTTCAGGGACCATTTTCGTGACATCAAGATTTTGGCCAAAATCCCGAAATCGAGTTTTCGTTAACGAGCGGAGGTTTGGCCAATTCATGAATTTCAGATGAAAAATTTTTTTTTCTCCAAAATCCACTTTTTTGGCCAAAACGCTTCGTTATCGTGATTCAGGGGCTAAACCTAGTCGATCGAAGACTTCAGGGACCATTTTCGTGACATCAAGTTTTTGGCCAAAATCCCGAAATCGAGTTTTCCTTAACGAGCGGAGGTTTGGCCAATTTATGAATTTCAGGCGAAAAATTTTTTTTCTCCAAAATCCACTTTTTTGGCCAAAACGCTTCGTTATCGTGATTCAGGGGCTAAACCTAGTCGATCGAAGACTTCAGGGACCATTTTCGTGACATCAAGTTTTTGGCCAAAATCCCGAAATCGAGTTTTCGTTAACGAGCGGAGGTTTGGCCAATTCATGAATTTAAGGTGAAAAATTTTTTTCTCCAAAATCCACTTTTTTGGCCAAAACGCTTCGTTATCGTGATTCAGGGGCTAAACCTAGTCGATCGAAGACTTCAGGGACCATTTTCGTGACATCAAGATTTTGGCCAAAATCCCGAAATCGAGTTTTCGTTAACGAGCGGAGGTTTGGCCAATTCATGAATTTCAGGTGAAAATTTTTTTTCTCCAAAATCCACTTTTTTGGCCAAAACGCTTCGTTATCGTGATTCAGGAGCTAAACCTAGTCGATCGAAGACTTCAGAGACCATTTTCGTGACATCAAGTTTTTGGCCAAAATCCCGAAATCGAGTTTTCCTTAACGAGCGGAGGTTTGGTCAAAATTTAAATTTTCGCCAAAAATTTTTTTTCTCCAAAATCCACTTTTTTGGCCAAAACGCTTCGTTATCGTGATTCAGGGGCTAAACCTAGTCGATCGAAGACTTCAGGGACCATTTTCGTGACATCAAGTTTTTGGCCAAAATCCCGAAATCGAGTTTTCCTTAACGAGCGGAGGTTTGGTCAAAATTTAAATTTTCGCCAAAAAATTTTTTTCTCCAAAATCCACTTTTTTGGCCAAAACGCTTCGTTATCGTGATTCAGGGGTTAAACCTAGTCGATCGAAGACTTCAGGGACCATTTTCGTGACATCAAGTTTTTGGCCAAAATCCCGAAATCGAGTTTTCCTTAACGAGCGGAGGTTTGGTCAAAATTTAAATTTTCGCCAAAAATTTTTTTTTCTCCAAAATCCACTTTTTTGGCCAAAACGCTTCGTTATCGTGATTCAGGGGCTAAACCTAGTCGATCGAAGACTTCAGGGACCATTTTCGTGACATCAAGTTTTTGGCCAAAATCCCGAAATCGAGTTTTCCTTAACGAGCGGAGGTTTGGTCAAAATTTAAATTTTCGCCAAAAATTTTTTTTCTCCAAAATCCACTTTTTTGGCCAAAACGCTTCGTTATCGTGATTCAGGGGCTAAACCTAGTCGATCGAAGACTTCAGGGACCATTTTCGTGACATCAAGTTTTTGGCCAAAATCCCGAAATCGAGTTTTCCTTAACGAGCGGAGGTTTGGCCAATTTATGAATTTCAGGCGAAAAATTTTTTTTCTCCAAAATCCACTTTTTTGGCCAAAACGCTTCGTTATCGTGATTCAGGGGCTAAACCTAGTCGATCGAAGACTTCAGGGACCATTTTCGTGACATCAAGTTTTTGGCCAAAATCCCGAAATCGAGTTTTCCTTAACGAGCGGAGGTTTGGCCAATTTATGAATTTCAGGTGAAAAATTTTTTTTCTCCAAAATCCACTTTTTTGGCCAAAACGCTTCGTTATCGTGATTCAGGGGCTAAACCTAGTCGATCGAAGACTTCAGGGACCATTTTCGTGACATCAAGTTTTTGGCCAAAATCCCGAAATCGAGTTTTCCTTAACGAGCGGAGGTTTGGCCAATTTATGAATTTCAGGTGAAAAATTTTTTTTCTCCAAAATCCACTTTTTTGGCCAAAACGCTTCGTTATCGTGATTCAGGGGCTAAACCTAGTCGATCGAAGACTTCAGGGACCATTTTCGTGACATCAAGTTTTTGGCCAAAATCCCGAAATCGAGTTTTCTTTAACGAGCGGAGGTTTGGCCAATTCATGAATTTCAGGTGAAAATTTTTTTTCTCCAAAATCCACTTTTTTGGCCAAAACGCTTCGTTATCGTGATTCAGGGGTTAAACCTAGTCGATCGAAGACTTCAGGGACCATTTTCGTGACATCAAGTTTTTGGCCAAAATCCCGAAATCGAGTTTTCCTTAACGAGCGGAGGTTTGGCCAATTCATGAATTTCAGGTGAAAATTTTTTTTCTCCAAAATCCACTTTTTTGGCCAAAACGCTTCGTTATCGTGATTCAGGAGCTAAACCTAGTCGATCGAAGACTTCAGAGACCATTTTCGTGACATCAAGTTTTTGGCCAAAATCCCGAAATCGAGTTTTCCTTAACGAGCGGAGGTTTGGTCAAAATTTAAATTTTCGCCAAAAATTTTTTTTCTCCAAAATCCACTTTTTTGGCCAAAACGCTTCGTTATCGTGATTCAGGGGCTAAACCTAGTCGATCGAAGACTTCAGGGACCATTTTCGTGACATCAAGTTTTTGGCCAAAATCCCGAAATCGAGTTTTCCTTAACGAGCGGGGGTTTGGTCAAAATTTAAATTTTCGCCAAAAATTTTTTTTCTCCAAAATCCACTTTTTTGGCCAAAACGCTTCGTTATCGTGATTCAGGGGTTAAACCTAGTCGATCGAAGACTTCAGGGACCATTTTCGTGACATCAAGTTTTTGGCCAAAATCCCGAAATCGAGTTTTCGTTAACGAGCGGAGGTTTGGCCAATTCATGAATTTCAGGTGAAAATTTTTTTTCTCCAAAATCCACTTTTTTGGCCAAAACGCTTCGTTATCGTGATTCAGGGGCTAAACCTAGTCGATCGAAGACTTCAGGGACCATTTTCGTGACATCAAGTTTTTGGCCAAAATCCCGAAATCGAGTTTTCGTTAACGAGCGGAGGTTTGGCCAATTCATGAATTTCAGGTGAAAAATTTTTTTTCTCCAAAATCCACTTTTTTGGCCAAAACGCTTCGTTATCGTGATTCAGGGGCTAAACCTAGTCGATCGAAGACTTCAGGGACCATTTTCGTGACATCAAGTTTTTGGCCAAAATCCCGAAATCGAGTTTTCTTTAACGAGCGGAGGTTTGGCCAATTCATGAATTTCAGGTGAAAATTTTTTTTCTCCAAAATCCACTTTTTTGGCCAAAACGCTTCGTTATCGTGATTCAGGGGCTAAACCTAGTCGATCGAAGACTTCAGGGACCATTTTCGTGACATCAAGTTTTTGGCCAAAATCCCGAAATCGAGTTTTCGTTAACGAGCGGAGGTTTGGCCAATTCATGAATTTCAGGTGAAAAATTTTTTTCTCCAAAATCCACTTTTTTGGCCAAAACGCTTCGTTATCGTGATTCAGGGGTTAAACCTAGTCGATCGAAGACTTCAGGGACCATTTTCGTGACATCAAGTTTTTGGCCAAAATCCCGAAATCGAGTTTTCCTTAACGAGCGGAGGTTTGGCCAATTTATGAATTTCAGGTGAAAAATTTTTTTTCTCCAAAATCCACTTTTTTGGCCAAAACGCTTCGTTATCGTGATTCAGGGGCTAAACCTAGTCGATCGAAGACTTCAGGGACCATTTTCGTGACATCAAGATTTTGGCCAAAATCCCGAAATCGAGTTTTCGTTAACGAGCGGAGGTTTGGCCAATTCATGAATTTCAGGTGAAAATTTTTTTTCTCCAAAATCCACTTTTTTGGCCAAAACGCTTCGTTATCGTGATTCAGGGGCTAAACCTAGTCGATCGAAGACTTCAGGGACCATTTTCGTGACATCAAGTTTTTGGCCAAAATCCCGAAATCGAGTTTTCCTTAACGAGCGGAGGTTTGGTCAAAATTTAAATTTTCGCCAAAAATTTTTTTTCTCCAAAATCCACTTTTTTGGCCAAAACGCTTCGTTATCGTGATTCAGGGGCTAAACCTAGTCGATCGAAGACTTCAGGGACCATTTTCGTGACATCAAGTTTTTGGCCAAAATCCCGAAATCGAGTTTTCCTTAACGAGCGGAGGTTTGGCCAATTTATGAATTTCAGGTGAAAAATTTTTTTTCTCCAAAATCCACTTTTTTGGCCAAAACGCTTCGTTATCGTGATTCAGGGGCTAAACCTAGTCGATCGAAGACTTCAGAGACCATTTTCGTGACATCAAGTTTTTGGCCAAAATCCCGAAATCGAGTTTTCCTTAACGAGCGGAGGTTTGGTCAAAATTTAAATTTTTGCCAAAAATTTTTTTTCTCCAAAATCCACTTTTTTGGCCAAAACGCTTCGTTATCGTGATTCAGGAGCTAAACCTAGTCGATCGAAGACTTCAGGGACCATTTTCGTGACATCAAGTTTTTGGCCAAAATCCCGAAATCGAGTTTTCCTTAACGAGCGGAGGTTTGGTCAAAATTTAAATTTTCGCCAAAAAATTTTTTTCTCCAAAATCCACTTTTTTGGCCAAAACGCTTCGTTATCGTGATTCAGGGGCTAAACCTAGTCGATCGAAGACTTCAGGGACCATTTTCGTGACATCAAGTTTTTGGCCAAAATCCCGAAATCGAGTTTTCCTTAACGAGCGGAGGTTTGGTCAAAATTTAAATTTTCGCCAAAAATTTTTTTTCTCCAAAATCCACTTTTTTGGCCAAAACGCTTCGTTATCGTGATTCAGGGGCTAAACCTAGTCGATCGAAGACTTCAGGGACCATTTTCGTGACATCAAGTTTTTGGCCAAAATCCCGAAATCGAGTTTTCCTTAACGAGCGGAGGTTTGGTCAAAATTTAAATTTTCGCCAAAAATTTTTTTTCTCCAAAATCCACTTTTTTGGCCAAAACGCTTCGTTATCGTGATTCAGGGGCTAAACCTAGTCGATCGAAGACTTCAGGGACCATTTTCGTGACATCAAGTTTTTGGCCAAAATCCCGAAATCGAGTTTTCCTTAACGAGCGGAGGTTTGGCCAATTCATGAATTTCAGGTGAAAAATTTTTTTCTCCAAAATCCACTTTTTTGGCCAAAACGCTTCGTTATCGTGATTCAGGGGCTAAACCTAGTCGATCGAAGACTTCAGAGACCATTTTCGTGACATCAAGTTTTTGGCCAAAATCCCGAAATCGAGTTTTCCTTAACGAGCGGAGGTTTGGTCAAAATTTAAATTTTCGCCAAAAAATTTTTTTCTCCAAAATCCACTTTTTTGGCCAAAACGCTTCGTTATCGTGATTCAGGGGCTAAACCTAGTCGATCGAAGACTTCAGGGACCATTTTCGTGACATCAAGTTTTTGGCCAAAATCCCGAAATCGAGTTTTCCTTAACGAGCGGAGGTTTGGTCAAAATTTAAATTTTCGCCAAAAAATTTTTTTTCTCCAAAATCCACTTTTTTGGCCAAAACGCTTCGTTATCGTGATTCAGGGGCTAAACCTAGTCGATCGAAGACTTCAGGGACCATTTTCGTGACATCAAGTTTTTGGCCAAAATCCCGAAATCGAGTTTTCCTTAACGAGCGGAGGTTTGGCCAATTTATGAATGAGCAAGGAGCAAAATGCTTCGGCGCGCTCCTTATTATTTTGAATAACAACAACAACAACAACAATTTATGAATTTCAGGTGAAAATTTTTTTTTCTCCAAAATCCACTTTTTTGGCCAAAACGCTTCGTTATCGTGATTCAGGGGTTAAACCTAGTCGATCGAAGACTTCAGGGACCATTTTCGTGACATCAAAATTTGGCCAAAATCCCGAAATCGAGTTTTCGTTAACGAGCGGAGGTTTGGCCAATTCATGAATTTCAGGTGAAAAATTTTTTTCTCCAAAATCCACTTTTTTGGCCAAAACGCTTCGTTATCGTGATTCAGGGGCTAAACCTAGTCGATCGAAGACTTCAGAGACCATTTTCGTGACATCAAGTTTTTGGCCAAAATCCCGAAATCGAGTTTTCCTTAACGAGCGGAGGTTTGGTCAAAATTTAAATTTTCGCCAAAAATTTTTTTTCTCCAAAATCCACTTTTTTGGCCAAAACGCTTCGTTATCGTGATTCAGGGGCTAAACCTAGTCGATCGAAGACTTCAGGGACCATTTTCGTGACATCAAGTTTTTGGCCAAAATCCCGAAATCGAGTTTTCCTTAACGAGCGGAGGTTTGGTCAAAATTTAAATTTTCGCCAAAAAATTTTTTTCTCCAAAATCCACTTTTTTGGCCAAAACGCTTCGTTATCGTGATTCAGGGGCTAAACCTAGTCGATCGAAGACTTCAGGGACCATTTTCGTGACATCAAGTTTTTGGCCAAAATCCCGAAATCGAGTTTTCCTTAACGAGCGGAGGTTTGGTCAAAATTTAAATTTTCGCCAAAAATTTTTTTTCTCCAAAATCCACTTTTTTGGCCAAAACGCTTCGTTATCGTGATTCAGGGGCTAAACCTAGTCGATCGAAGACTTCAGGGACCATTTTCGTGACATCAAGTTTTTGGCCAAAATCCCGAAATCGAGTTTTCCTTAACGAGCGGAGGTTTGGCCAATTTATGAATTTCAGGCGAAAAATTTTTTTTCTCCAAAATCCACTTTTTTGGCCAAAACGCTTCGTTATCGTGATTCAGGGGCTAAACCTAGTCGATCGAAGACTTAAGGGACCATTTTCGTGACATCAAGTTTTTGGCCAAAATCCCGAAATCGAGTTTTCCTTAACGAGCGGAGGTTTGGCCAATTTATGAATTTCAGGTGAAAAATTTTTTTTCTCCAAAATCCACTTTTTTGGCCAAAACGCTTCGTTATCGTGATTCAGGGGCTAAACCTCGAATATCAGGTGAATAGTTCAGCCCCAGATTTCCAGTATCATCTGTCTTATAGTAAGCTCACCTGTAGATATTCATGTAGGATATAAAGTACTGGATGAGGTCCCGCGCCTTCACTGGGTGTCCGTTGATGCGCTTCACGATGAGGTTCTCGGGTGCAAGGAGGCCAGGCACGAGCGTTCTCAGGCAGCTCTTGAAGTCGGGCGTCATGTCGGCCAGGCGACCGTCAAAAGTGGGGTTCGTGGCCACCGTGAGACCTGGGTGAGGCATCAGAAAGCACGCAATCTCCTCAAAGCACGACACAATGTGGCGTCTGAGACTCTGCAGCTCCGAGTGCTGCGAATCCGAGATCTCGAGTCTGTTCCGGAGGATCCTCTCGCCCCCCACAGACCCGTATTCTGCCTCGTACGGGAAGCTCCAGTCTCGCACGAGAAACTGCAGGTGCTGGAAGGGCTTCTTGCCCGTATCGGCCAGAGCGAGACGTCCATACTCGGTGAAGAGCTGAAGGTGCTGCAGGTCGTCTTCCTGGATGTTCTGGGACACGTTGAAGATGAGCACGGACGAGAGCATGGTGCTGAGGGCGAACACTGTGGCGCACTCCTTGACCGTACTCTGGCTGTCGAAGGCGCCCTGTGTGTCCATGAGCGCGATGGCTACCTTCTCGCCGTCCGGGAAGTCGTGGAGAAATAGCTCGGACCACATCCAGATGCCCGTCGTCTCCCTCTCAGATCCCCCTCTCCACGAGAACCCCACCAACGGCTCTTCGTCGTCCCCAAGCCACGTCTCATCTGGCTTCTTTTGCACGTACTGAAATGGAGTTTATGTGACAAGGGTCTTGGGAAGGGGTTGCTTACTCTTGTGTACAGATATCGCAAGAAGAAGTCCAGGATGAAGCTCTTCCCCTTGCGGAAGGCGCCCGCCACTGATATGACGACGACGGAGCGATCTTTTACGTTGTTTCGTAGCAGAATTTCAGTGAGGGCTTCGTCTTGCAGCTCAAAACCATGGTCGCCAGTCGCCTTTACTATTTGCACTGGATTCGCACTCATCTTCAGCGTCGGCACGACCCAAGTAACGAGAAACGCACCAATTTACGACAGATTTTGAGTGATTTGCGGAGATTTTCTCGACAACAAAAGGAAATTGAAGTTTTATCCTTTTATTTACTTCCTACGTTTACTCTCTTTCGCGTGGCTTGCGTTCCGCATTGAAGTCGGAGAGTGCAGGATTTAAATTTTACAGTTTAGTTTCATTTTTTGAGAATCCAGAAATTTTTGAATTAAAATTTTTTTAAAAGTTTAAGGTCCCAGTATGAAACTGGAAGAAAAATAAACTTCTTCAGTTTTCTAAAAAATCCAAGAGGCTTCACCACGGGATTTTAAGGACACTTTTCATACTTTTAAGTTTTCAAAATTCAAAAAAAAGTTTCATCGACTTTGAGTGACAAAAAGCACCATTTCGGATAGCTCTTGAAATTTCAAAGAGACTACCAGAACCCTTTTTTTCGATTTTTGAGTTCTGAATTTTTTTCCCGCCAGATCAATTTTTAATGAAACCCGACTTTGCCGCACTAAAATCTAATCAGGGCTTCCAATTGGACTTGTTACACCACAAATTGCACCATTTCGGAAAGCTCTTGAAATTTCTGAGCGAGCCTCATACACTTTTTTCCAATTTTCAACCTTAAAGGAAAGTTTTATTTTTTTTCCCGCGAGGTCGAGTTTCATCGATACCCGACCTTGCTCCACTAAAATTTTATCAGGGCCTTCCAGAGGTATTTTCATGGGCAGGTTTTTTTTATACGGATAGACAATTAAATTTCAAAGAGACTATTAGAGCTTTTTTTTCGATTTTCAACCCCTGGGCGGCGTAAAAATTTTTTTTTCCCCAAAAACGATTTTCGCAAAACTCAGAGGCACGATCTGTCAAAACTAAAATTGGCCAGAAATGCTATTTCTGGACCGATTTTGATGCGGTGAAATGCTGGTTCCCTCTTTTGGGGCCCAAATGAAGGATTTGGAACCTATTTAAGCCCCTCGGAAGCCCAAATAGCGAAGTCTAAAAAAAAATTTTTTTTTAATTTCAAAAACGCAAAGGTATTGAAAAGTGCTCTTAAGAGGTTTTGAAGGTCTCGAGTGAACCAAGACTCCTAAATTTTTCTTCAAATAAAATATATTAAATTTGAAAGACTTCTGAATTCCTCTTGAAAATTTTAATGTCTCTAAAATTATAGGTTACAAAAAAAAGAAAACGCGTCCCATGCAAAATACTGAAGTCTCTCCGGCGCAAAAGAACAAGAGTATGGAGTTTCTCCCAACAATGAACCAATTTCCCATGTTTTCGGAGAAATTGAGCTCCCTTCAAAACAACGAAAATTGGGCAAATTATCTAATTTAATGAGCATCTCAAAAGTGCCGCCGAGCTCAGTCAAGATCAGTCAAAACGATGCATCAAGGATCACTCAGTTATCGAACAATAAATAGATAAAGATCTCAAGAGCTTTCACATGCCTTCCTTGCCTCCTGATTCGTACAATGAACATCCTTCTTCTTCGTTCCTTTTGATGTGCGCTCCTTTCAAACAGCTTTTTCATTTAATTTACCTAATTTCTATTTGTGTTTATTTGAAATGTAATGGAGAAGATTACAGAATGGAAAAAAATAGATACAATTGCTCAACTAGTCTAATGATATAATACTTGAGAGAAGTGGAGTGTTTGCATTATCCTAAACATGTATCGAAATTTACGGGATCAAAGGATCGCCTATTTGTTGAACAACAGAACACATTTGAGCTACTTTTAGGGAGAAACGATTCGAGTCAAATAATTTAATTAAGTCTATGTACATTGGCAGGAGAGCTGGGGGCTCTGGGGGAGCAGTTGCTTCATTTACAGATGCTGATCCACTCCTCGGTCTGGCATTCCTGGCACTCCACGAAGCAGCACCAGTGGAACTTGCAGTTACACTTCTCTACCTTCCTCTCCCGCACCAAATTGTACCCCCGGCCGCAGCACATGGAGGCGCATCCGTCGCTTCCGGAGCTCGTTTGGTTGCAGATTCGTCCAACGGTGCCTGAAAAAGATCGTTTGAGAAACAGTAGAACATGAGGACTGCCAAAAAATCCTAGCTTAAAAAATGTTGAAAATTTTTGGTTTGGCCAGGAAATGCATTTTTCGGCTCAAAATAATCTCAAAAGTTAGAAAATGTTTGTTTAGAACTCTTCTACCGAAGCTTGGACTCTTTCATGCAAAATTTATGAAAAATAAGCTCAGACTTGATTTCGAGACCGTCTAAGGTTAGCTTGACCATTTTAAAACATTGAGCAACCAAAAAATTGACCTATAGAAAAATTTATTTGGCTTTAAAAATGTGAAAGTTTTACCTATAAAATGACCTAAAAACAACCAAAAGTGAACTAAAAGAGAAAAATTGCCCTAAAAAATACTCTAAATAACCAAGTGAAAATGCTTTTGAAAAATTGACCACCATGCTCGGATTTTAACTCTATTTTTCAGGATTAAACCATCCCAAAAAATTATATTGCTATTTTAAAAAATAGAAGTCATGAAAAACTGACCAAATTTTAATTTTTTCACTCAAAGATGTAATGTAATTAATAATAAATTTTATTTGAAAAAATTGAACTTATGGTTTTAAATTGAAAAAAAAAATCGAAATTTCAAAATTCTTGCAAATTAAAGCTTTTCACACCAAAATTTCCTAATTTTAAAGTGATTGCCGACTCAAAAGTCCTAAACTTTCTTCTTTTTAACCACCAAAATCTCAGATATAATTTTGAAAAAATTATCGCCGGACAAAAGAGGCCCCTATTTGTCTCAAAATAATCTCAATCTCAGCTTGAGCCCAGAAAAAAATCCACCTAAGCCCAAGACTCACCTGGAATGTCAGAACCTTGATCTCGGTCGCAAAAATTGGGTGATCTTTGGTAGTAAAAGAGAGAAGTCTCCAAGCGACGGCTCTTCGAGAGTGACTGCACATCCTTGAGAGCCCTCCGACCGCTGCCCTTGACCTTCTTGTTCCGAATCGGCTTCATGACGACCACCGCCGGCCCGTTCCCGAGGTTCGACTGGTCCACCAGCATCGCCCGCTTGAACTGCATCTTGAGAACCTTGCCCACGACCCGGAAGTCTGGGGCTGACTTCCAGCACGTCTTGAGGTTGCAGCCACCCGAGACTCCGTGGCACTTGCATCGCACGATCTCGTTCCTCAGAACCACCTGGAAGACGTAAAATGTTGAAAAGAGAAACTTGGGGACACGCGAGCTCACCGTTCTCCCGGCATTGTTGTTGTGGAGGCTGATTTGCGACTGGATATCTTTGGCTGCCTTCTCTCTGGAGTCCAGGAAGACCTTCGAGAACTCGATCCCGAAGTCCATGTTGTGCGAGCATCCTCCCCACTTCCACCGCGAGGGGTTTCTCTTCTTCCCCCCCGGTCCTCCCAGGCTCTTAATCTGGAACGTGTCGTCGCTGATGTGATTCCCCATCTGATCTATCACCAGCCGGTTCTCCCGCTCCAAGCTGTCTCTGAAGGACTTGGTGAGCGCTCGACGGTTGACGGAGGGGTCGCAGCCGCAGGACACCAGTCGGCCCTGACTGCACGCTCGGGAGACCTGGTGAGCGACTCCGGCTGCCAGGATTGCTGACACGAACGCGCTCTCACGGTATCCTAGAAGGGAAAAATTCTCTTAAAACTGCCCCTTTTTTGTAAAAGAAAGAGAAGGAAAGAGGCCGGAAAAAGGTCAAGAAGAATGCACAAAATAAAAAGAAAGGGGTTCAAAAAAAATTATTTGGGAGAAAGGGCTCCAACTAAGGTTTTGGGAAACACAGAAAAAATTATCCGAGGTGTATAAAAATCAGGATCGACCCTTTTCAGCACCTACAGGTACGTCTCTGCCTTAAGTCCGTTTTTTTAAGCTGGGAAAATCATTTGGACAGAAAAATCTCCTTTAAAATTTCGGACTCATTTGAATCCTCGAATGAGCTATAGCTTCCCTCTAGCACAAACTCAACCACCTTGGTTCTGGTAATTTGCAAGATTTCTTGCGAAAAACAACAAGTCAAGTCAACCAATTCAAATAAAAATATTCCCCCATAAAAATCCGGTAGTCCATTTGGGAGCCCTGGACCTTCGCTAAGCGCTAATTTTTAGGTTTTTTAGAAGTTAGAAAAAATATCTACATTCCTTCTTATTTTCATGTAAAAATGGTTTAATTTTTCTGGAGTTTTCAGACTCTATGTCAGCAAATTTGTTATGAAAAATCTTGGAAATTGTAGGAGCCTTGTTAATTTGAAGCAAATAGATGTTTTTATTTTAGAAGAAATATGAAAAAGGCCCACCTCGATGGTAATTTTTTTGTAAAAATGGAAGCTCACCGCAGACTCAAAATTTCGCATTCACGTGACTTTTTTGGACATTTCAAAAATTTTAATGGGGGTCGATGATCCCCCTAAGGGAGATAGGGGTCGAGTTTGGTTCCATAAACCAGAACATCCCGAAATTTCACCTCGATCAGAGCCTGGAAAAAACCAGTTTCAAAATCCACTAAAAAAACAATCTACCTCACACAATGGCACTTTCCAGGAAGCCAGTGAAAAGCAGGAGCAAATGAGTCACGCAAGACCCCTTCTCGCTTTGCATGAATAGCACGTGCCGCATCACAAATTGAATGATTAACCGCGCACTTGAGGAGCACAACACAAAAACGACCGGATTGATTGAATTGAAATGGAAAGCCGTGGCAGGCGCGATGCGGTCGTGGCGCAAGGAGGAAACAAAGATCGGCAAAGTGTGGTGAAATGAAAACATAAATCTTGCATGCAAAAGCACATGTGATTGATTAAACGCATCATTGAATTGACTAACTGCCCGAATGACGAGATGCAAGTCAATCTGCCGTTGCTGTTGTTGTTGCTGGATCGCGGTCTCGCAGTTGACAAATTTACATAACACAAATGATCGGAGTTGTCGGAGCCGATGTAAGAGACGTTTGAGTGATCACTCGCCCGCGCGAAGGCTTCATGTGTCACAGATCAATCCAACGCAGATGATCGACTCAAAGTGATTGGGAAACAACCGCAGCAACATGCGCACTTGCGATTGTTTTGCATCCGAAATCGAGTCCGTGGCAGCTCGCATTGACATATTTTATTTGCAATCAATGCATTAAATTGCCATTCATTGATGCATTCTTCAGTCAACTGCTTCTCTTTGGTGCTGCGAGGCTGCGAGCCCCAGACACTCTGATCGGGAGATGCAGAGCCGAAGAAAAGGTCGAGTTAAAGGCCATTGGAATTTTTTCTGATTTTTTATTGAAAATCTTTTTGAAATAAAAATTTGTGAATTTTTTCAAAATATTCCTATGTCCAAAATTCGGGTCTATTTTAGGGCTACTCATTAAGAAAGAAGCCTAAGCCAACAAACAAAAACAAAATAAAGCAAAAAATCCAGTTAAAAAATCTAAGATTTTCGGGTTATTTTTCGTCCAAAACTGAATGAACATTTTTTTTACCAAATTTAACCAAAAATCGGAAAATTTGAGTCTCTTGGAGGAAATAAAAAAACTTTAAAGTCGTAAAAAACAATAATTGAACTCCAGTTAAAAATCCAAGATGGCGACTCTTATCGATTTTTCACCAATTTTTAAGTTTTTTCCGTCTAAAATTTTATGCTTTTCTTCAAAAGAGTTGAATTTTTTTTGCACCAAAAGTTTCCTGAAAATGGGGAAAATCGTGGCCTAGAGTTTTCCTCAACTCTAACAGCTACAGAAAGACGGACAATCTCCCCCGAGAAATCCGAAAAACCACTCCAAAGTGGCTCTAAAAGGGAATTGATGACGAACGAAAGACGACGACGGTGCACGGTGGACAATCAATAGCTGGGACTGCTAAGACATACAAAATGATTATTTATTCATGTGTTGGCGATTACCATCAAGTAAATTGCATAAATCAGAATGCATTTTCTATGGGAAATCAATGAGCTGATTGTTCTTTTGCCTCTCGCTACTGCATGCGCTTCTCTGCCACGGCTGCCGTATTGTCATTCAACGTATCGGCCGTGCCTCGGTTAGTTTCGCGACATTCGAAGGACAGAATGTGTCTGGGGTGAGTCAAATTTCAGTAAACAACATTTTTTGCAGCTTTGAAAAGAGTTCAGTCAAATTGAGGGGCTTGAAATTTAGTGAGATTTTTTGATGTAATTTAATTTCTGGTAAAAACAGTTTTTAGGCCATATTCTACCATATTGGCTAAGTGGGTTTAAAAATTAAACATTTCGGGCTTCTAAGGAAAGGAAAATGTACTAAAAGAGGTCAAGAAAGTGACTCTGACTTTGAGAATTCAGAAGTCTTATTTCTGAGGATGAAGGAGTTTTTTTAAGGGTCAGAATTTTTATTTAAAATTTTTTACCCTGAAGGCTTGAGGGGGCAATAGAGATAAAATAGATAGAGTGGAAATACCAATGCATCGCCTCAGGTGATAATTTTGCAAATAAATTCGCCCTAGAGATTGTCAAATTTGACAGTTTCAAAGCAATTTAACTGTTCCTTGGGGGGGGTAAAAATTCTCGTACTTCCACTGTATTCTTTTCTATCTCTATTGAAGAGACCCACTTCAAATATTGCCAAGAAAAAAACTAAGGGGTCTCTTAGGTTGCCATCACACTACAAAAAATTGCCCGATTTTTGGCGATATTAGTTGCCCTGATTCTGATTGTTTGCTCTGGGCAAAAATTGCCGCAATTTTGCGGCCACTGGAATTGCCTGAAATTGCCCAAATCGCGGTTATTTAAATTGCCTAGTGTGATGGCACCGTTAGGAGTCACGAAAAATAAATTGCAGAAATTTAACTAAACTAGCCTTAATACTTTAATTTTACGAGATTTATCGTTTCTTAAGGTCTTTGGTTAGTTAAAAACGCGGAAAGAAAGCCTCAAAGCGACCACTGACTCTGAAAAGTTGCTGTGCAGTAATTATAAATTTTCCCAGGAGAAAGTCGTTGCAAAACTGCAGCACTGCACTCAAAACAAGCCATTAAATAAATCAATTGACGCTCGTTATGGATAATTACTATCTTCGACGACAGATTGACTGCCTCATAGCTAATCTCGCAAAGCCATTTCATATCCGATTAATCACCTAAATTGAAATGTAACTTGTTACTACGCTTATAATGCTGTCGATCGCCTCTTAATAGCGTTACTAACAACAATAATAATAATAAAAATAATAATCTGAGCGCGGCTTGGCAATATAAATTACAATATTGGCTGTAAATTATTATCAACGTCGTCGTACATTGTTGGCGCACCGTCACATTAAATCTGCCACTCAAATTACCTCATTTAGCGCAAACGCGGGCGCGTAAGTCACCGGAGCTTAAAGCCAGCAATGTGGAACTTAAATATTTATAGGCAAATAGAGGCGTACATTTTAAATTGCCGTACTCGGTTGTCGTATCGTGTGAAACTATGTGCATTGGAGAGCTCCAGCTAGTTAAGAATCGTAAATGCCTTGCGCCACTACTCCGTACACCCATCTGTTCTATTAACTTTGCATATTAAGTGAAGCTCCGGCTAGCGCATACAATTTTAAAGTCAAATAAATTAAGCTAATGAGCCAACAAACAATCGCGGCTTGTTGTATATAAGGCGTAACTTATTTCAATATAATCACGAGCGTATAAATATGTACATTGAAATTCCTTTAACTCTTGTGGTCCTTGAGGGCCTTTTTTCGAACAGGACAAGGGTTTTCATGGGGAAATTTAAAGGTGTTTTTAGCCTTGAGGGTTCCTTGGCTTCAAACCAATTTTTGTGGTTTTTTTTTAAGTCAAAAAATTAAACCAAAAATTGTCCAAACCATCTAGACTCTATCCAAAAACCTTTGACTCTAAATAAAATCTTTAAATGACTAAATCATAGACCGTAAATTTGATATTTTTGAAAAATTGTTTTTTAAATTGGAAAAAAAGATCTGAATTTTTCGGGTGGAAAGTTTGGGTAAAAAATGGCATGAATTAGTTAGTTAGGAATTATTTAATTTTTTTAAAGAAAGTTAGAGGTTTAGAGCATGAAATATTTGTCCAGAGGTTAGGGGTTTTCATCTAAGAGTACATCCTAATTTTTTATGGACTCTTAAAATTTGAAAATTTGAAGAAAGGACAAAAATAAAGACTAACTCTCTTCTTTAACAAATGGAGTCTGTTTTTATGACTAGAATGGTTTCATTTTCCTGAAAGAGGGGATTTTTTCCATGTCTTTAGATTTTTTCTTTCAATGAACGAGAAGGTACTTTACTCATCCAATACTGTAAGGGCCGAAAGACCTATTTCCTTGATTATTATAAAATCTGTTTCCCTTCTCTCTAAAATCTGAATTGGAAAGTTGTATCACAAAAAATCCCCATTGGTCGAATGAGGGTCAGTCGAAGCCTGAAGTTTCTCACACAACATTCGCGAAACGCTGAATTGAGTGGAGCTGAGAGGGGAGCAGCATTTTAAATAATAACATTGGTTGATTGTCAGTTGTACCGCACAATTTAATGTTGATTGTTGACAATCGAAAGCTTCTGTATGTCGCTACTTGCAGCTCCGTGTTCAATTGATAGCTCCGTGATTGTTAATTAAGGCGGGCAAGAGACTGCTGAGCTTTGCGGGGTTTTTGTGCAAATTGCACATGAAGACGATGCACATATCGTCAGCTTCAGACTTCAGTGGCTGGGGCAGGGACAAAAAAAAATGGCAGGCAGCAAGGTAACACAGCAACTCAAGAACATTAGTTAAAGGTTGACAATTACATCCACTGGAATGCATATAAATAAGCAGAACCAGTCACATATTTTTCAAATTGTATCGTAAAGTGAAATATCTGTCATTTGTTCCTCATTGTTTGCTCATCTTGGAGTCCGACATCACCATGTGACATCACTACCTTGCATGCCCCATCGCCGATTCGTCGCGCTGTCGCATCGTATGGCAATTTAAGAGGCCAGCTAAAGCCCAGAGAGACCCCAAGGCCGTCCCGGTGAGAGACTGAGCACTGAGACGGACAGACGGACACGAGTAGGGGTCCTCAAAAACGCCAGACACCGACGAGCATCCTTCAAGCACACTTAATTGGATGCAATGGAAACAATGAATAAGCAACGAAGAAAAGTCTCATGTCCGATTTCGCCTAATCTTGCGCAGCAGCTCTTTTCTTTCGGTGACGGTGGACGTCGGGAGCACGGGAGTTGAGAGACACAATAAGCGAAAGATTGCAATGTGATGTGATGGGTTTTGTATGCAAATAATTGCGTCCGAATTTTCGGAGGCACGGCGAATTGAATGAATGGACAACCCGAGATACGGCAGATATTTTCGTTTCGAGCCATGCTTTACATATTTCTGGACATGTTTGAATATGTAAGGAAGATTTACGCGATCCGTGGACCCGGCGTGGCATGGCTTTGGAGATTTCCAGATATCAATGTTTTGAGACGATTTTCCGTACATTTCAGGAGCATTCGGGTCTTTTTGAAGGTATTTTAAACATCACAAAAAATTTTGATACAAATTTTAAATTTTTTCTCAAATATTTCAATTGATTTTCCAAGAGTTCAAGTTTTTCCATTTTTCTGAATCTCATTAGAACTATTTACTTTTGGTAGTTAAAAGCACATCATGAGTCATGACTAGAAAAGGTTAATCCCTCACCGTCGGAAGTAGTTTAAAATTTTAGACACCACGTTAAAAAAAATTTAAATTTCAAAAAAATAGTGAATTTTTGGTATCTTAAAAAAAAACTGTTCGACATATTTTGGGATTTCAAGAAAAATTTGTTAATTGTTTTTTACTAAAATTGTGAGGTAAGTGTGTCAGTATAAGGGTTTAAAAGCCCCGTCAGAAGTCCATCCTCAATTAAGCTCTTTGAGGGGGACTAAATACACAAAATGGTCAATAATATTCGTCGCCTACTTTGACCTCGCAATATCGAATTTCGATGAAAATTAATTTTTTCGGTTACCAAATATTCAACTCCTGGGGTCTAAAACCTGTGCCAGAACATTTTCCGAAGTCTCGAACCATGTCATTAGCTTTTTCCCACATCACAATCGATGCAGAAATAGCTTCAATATGAATATTTGGATCTCAGCCCCACGACATTTTTTCGAATTTCTACTCAGCAACTAATGTAGACAATTTAGTTACCTCTCAAAAAAGTGCTCATTTGCATTTTTTGACTCTTTTCTGAGAAGTAGTGGGGATTTTAGCGTGCTAGAAACCGGTTTTTAACATAAAAATAATTTTAAAAATTCTAAAACTCAAAGTTCACAAATTTTGAATTATATTAAGTAAAGTTCTCAATTTCAGACGAATTTTGATTGGTTAAAATTCAAAATCCGTCCAGCCTGTGAAGTATGGTGGATTTTCAAATTTGCTGTTCAATCAGATTTTCTTTCTTGACTTTTCTCTAAAGTCCAGCCTACGACTGAAGCTAAACTTCAAAAGAAATATCCTAACATTAGATCCCGAGAAAGACAAAAACAGGATTTCCCCTCCTATTTACCTCCGTGAGAAAAACCTAGAGAGCATGAACTCAAGATTTTTCTGGGCCTCACTTCTACCTCGCCGACATCGTGGCAAAATTAATTCCGCGCAAGCAAAGGGTTCTCAGTGCTAGTCACGCGTAAAAGTAATAAACGACAAGTCATAAATAATGTTCAAAAGTTTTAACGAAGCGGAGTAAATCGAAATCATGAAATCGCTGTTGTCACTCGTTAGAGACATTTAGATAACTCAAAAAGTCAACAGGGAAAAAACGATCCGGAGTCCGAACGAGTCGAGCCACACACAATTAATTGAATTGTAGACGTTTTGTGGTAATTGTTGAGTGGCTTTCATCCAATGAACGGCTGGGTGAGGTAAAATAATGAGAAACCAAGCTGTTCCACCTGGCAATTAGACACCCGTAGTCTCTCACGAAAAATCTCTGATGTCATTGTCCAAATCGGATCGCAAGGCGCTCCAAATGCGTTCCATTGCCGGAGTTCACAGAACGGAGAGAAATCTTTCAACCTTCCGGACAATGAAAAAGGTATCAAGCATGTAATCGAGCAATAATGGAAGACATTACATTGCATTGGAAGAAAGAAGAAAAATATTGAAATGTCATTCATGAAACAACAGACTATGAGGAAACGTTACAGATGATGGTGGTAAGCAGGAAAGGACTTTGAGATTTATGAGATGGAATATCGCTTCGTGTGTGATCTTTTCGTAATAAACCCGACAATATGACATTTATTGAAGCCGTAATCTACATCACACTGAATAATAAGAGATTACATGGATTAAACGGAGTACAGTGAGTCCGCACATTTTTCTAGGGAGTCTGAGCTTTGGAGCAATGTCTGGTTGTCTCATATGTTGCCCTTAAAGGAAATGAAATTTGGAGAGAGAATATTTTTGGGCGCCATTTTCCGGGAAATGTTCCATTCATTCAACAAAATTGGCTTCAATTTTAAATTTCGGTACTTAAGGTGGGGTTGATTTCCTGAATAATGGTCCTCAGTACTCATATGCATTGGTCCAAAAAAATAGGCTTCAACAAGAAACAATTTAAGCGCCATCTGGTGGAGATAATGTGTCCTTAAATGTCAATAAAACTCAGAACTTAGGGTGGAGAAAAAAAATGATTTTCATGGATTTGGATTTAAAAGAAATAGGTTTTGGAAAAATGAGATTTAGGCGCCATCTGGTGGAAGAATTTTCAGACAGTTGCCTGTACAAAAAAGGCAATAATTTTCAAATTCAGTACAAAACGAGCTATTGAAGGTAAGATATGAGTAAAGGACTTGCTATGGTACCTGAGACACTAAAGGGATAAGTAGATAGCACTTCTATGACTTAAGTAAGTAAGGGATAGCAGTAAAAGAACTATATTTCGAGTAAAACATTGGAAGCCTGAAATCAGTCAATGAGAGACTACTGTAGCCCTCATGAATCAGGTCTAATTAAAACAAGCCTAGACACGCTGACTCACCTCTTCTCAGCAAGCTGGAGGTATGCAGGTTCTGCTTCTTCGTGCTGAGCGTCGAGCAGTTCCACCGGTGCCACTGAAACTGCAAATCCGTCATCTCTTGACCCCACAGAAGCGACAGAAGCCCACTCACCTGGTACTGGCACTCCTTGATCCCCACCTCCAGACCCTCGATCGCCACCTTCGTCAGCTCCGTCGCCTTGTAACACAATTCCATTTGCTCCTTCGTCAAGCCAGGCAGCTTCCTGCATGTCGATCGAATATCGTGGAGCGACACCACTCTGTGAATTTGCCAAAAACGAGGCAACATTATTACTCATACCCGAATTTACGATCGCATCATCGCTGCTGCTGCAGCATGGCCAAGGTTCGCGATCTAGACTCCGGGCTTCTCATTGAAGAAGATTTGTAATTCATTCACGTAGAAATTTTTGCCGCCGTAACCGAGACTCGAGTCGCGAGATGTTGCACAAAAAGCGCAGGCCATCACGAGATAAACAATATACGGACAAAAAGGCAGATAGCGAGGCGATAAAAGGCGGGAGAGAAACCAAAAACGCGCGCTCCGGTGGATGTGACAATATGCAAAAATGTCTGAAGAGTGCGTCATGGCAAATGGCTCAATTAGCTGCGGCTCATTGCAGCCCATCTCCACTCCTGCGCGTCTTTTGAGGTCACACAACAGCTAAACGCTGATAAAATTTCGCATGCACTTCGCTAAATTATGCTCTGCTCTGCCTCGCTCCCGCTATCAGTTAAGCTGGGTCGGGGAATGCCTCGAATAGCTTTGATTTGATGTAATTTAATGAGCAAGCGCGAATTGAGGAATTCAAATGTAAAAATTATCTCTCTCTGACTCGTTTTTGTGCTGCTGCTGCTGCTTATGCTGCAGCAGGAGAGCGAGCAAAGCCCAGACGCCTGATCTGGAACCCTTTAACCCTTTAATGCATGCAAGTTTTTGGCCAAAAACTACGAAAACGTGACTTTTTGGGGAAAACTTTTTCTTATTTCTTTTAGATTGGTTATCAGGCTTTCTAACAGTTAACGGTTGATATTTTTGCCGTGTACTGTTGGCGAGTTACAGCTTATTGGGGGTAGAAAAACGAGAGTAAAATATTTTTTGTTGACTTTGGTAAGCCCTAGCTCTTCTCTCTTGGATGATAGGGTCATAGTGTAGCTAAGTAAGAGTGTCAACTACATCATACCAAAATTTCAGCTCGATCAAATGAAGCATAAGAAAGTTTCAGGTAACAAGACAACGCCCCTATTCGTGCAATAGAGGGTTAAGTCATCTCTGACAGACAGACCAAACGAGCCCGAGCTCAGCTCTTTCGATACAAGGCACCCGTATTTTTATGTGCAGGATAAGTTATGCATGCAACATTGCGAAGATCACCAACATATTTGAGAGATTAACAAAGCACGGCTACGTTGAAAATTAATTACCAAATGGAATTTTCTCTATAATTCATCTGGCGAGGCGAGGAGAGGCGCAACTGGGGGAGAGACTCCGGTCTTTGAAGAGCACCTAAGCATCGCAACAATTTCTTCAATATCCACTTTAGTCATCGTCGATTATAGAGGAGATATGGGCAAAAGCATTCCTCGGGAGATAGCTGAAATGCTTCTGGTTTGAGGAATGGATCTAGTGCGCGGATAAATTCCATAAGTCTCTCGCGTCTTCACGGCAAATCTCTCAAATATGGCATGCGGAGTGGCAGCGATTAACGAGTAATTTAGAAATCAAAATTCCTGCGAGCGGGATTCGCCTCGGCTTCACCTTGGATGCCCCAAATTTTTTCCAAACCCGAATTCGCTTCCCACCGCCGTTCCCTTGGGAAAGCACCGAGCTTCTGGGAAAATATCTCAATCCGGGCCCCGTCTAGACACCAAAGTATGTCAATTTATCGACTCTCCCACGATCATCTCCTCAAATCACATCAAATCTAATGCGTCAAACCTTCGCGAAACCTTCTGGGCACCGGAGTAGCCACCTTTATCCAGCGACACCGGCCAAACTTCGTTCCCGCTGCATAAAAACGTATAAAATATTTTAAATATTTGCTTGCCTTACTTTTAGAAATTTATAGTATTCAGTGCAAAGGCCTAGAGTGGATGGCGAGCAAGCAAAAGGAGATAATATTTGAGAAATTCACTTTACTCTTGTTCCCATGCGAGCAGCAGTAGCATCATCACTTAGTGGCTGAGGCGAACGGCATGGCAGAGGAGTATGTTTCTCGCAGTGCGAAAGCAAATCGGCCGGAGTAAAGACCAGATAGCTCTAGAGGTTTTCTTTCATGGGGAAATTTTTTGATCAACTTTCATTTAAAAAAAAATCTTTTGGTTCCAGAAAATGCAGTTCAACTTTCAAAGGGAAAAGATGAGTTTAACTGCCTCGGAAAAATTTTGCATGAAAACCAAAATTTTCCGTTTTTGGGGCCCCTCAATTTTTAAGCTTTGATAAAATTTTCAGAAAGCAGACAAACAGACATATTTGGCAACTTTTCCCACCTCCATCCGAAGATAAGTCTTATAATCGAGAACAAGAAAAATTAAATGATCCGCGAGCTTGAGAGGTATTTCAATCGTTGTCCTTCCCAACGCAGTCACACACACACGCAGACACTGTGGACCAAAATGCTGGGAATTTCATGTTTTTCGGGGAGAACCGGGGAAGCAACACAAGCGATAAGGTCAAGTACTGCGATTTGCTGGTGCGCGTACAAATGCAAATAGGTAAGACTGTCGAGTGTGCAGCGATAAAATGTTTACATTTTGTTTGCGAATTCCATTGGCCAGTGGGGTTAAGAACTGATTGTAAAGTTTTATGCGAGGAGTAATTTGAAATTTGTTGGATTGCTGTATGAGTCACGGGTGATCTTGGGATCCTCGATCGATTTGTTGCTGTCAGGAATGAAGTTCAAAGCTCCGATTTGCTACAAGGTTTCTTCTTAGGGGCCCATATTAGCCCAGGTTCTGAATAGAACATTTCGAAATGGCACTCTAATTTTCTTTTGGAAATTCCTAAAAATTACTAGATATTTTTGAAAAATATTATAACTTAAGTTTCACTCAATTTTAGGACCAATAAAATTTTCAAGACACCATTTCCAAAAATTCTAAAGATACCTATAACAGTTTCTTTAAACCACGAAACTTAAAAATTTTCATAAAATTCTAAAGCTTGTAGTCTTTTAAATTTTGGCAGATTTTGAAACAATGGCACAAATTTATGGATGAACTTAGAGGTCAGCCTTGTTTTTGAGACTCCAGACACCGTTTCTAGAAAATTGTGAAAAATTTCCCGGTTTAAGTTTTTAAGATTCTGTTAATAAATCTTTGAGGCAAGAAATTAACCTTGTTTGAATTTTAAAAAATCCTTTTTTGGGACAAAATTTAGGAAAAAAACTGACTCTAGCTAGTAACCTGACTTCTTGAATTTCGGCCTCAAAACACGCCTGTCCTCAAAAATAAATTTTACGACCGCACTAAAGAGCCAATAGCGTCGTAATTCTCCAAACGACGAAAGGTCTTTTGCGCAGTCAAAATTTGAAGGCAAACAAAGATTAGCTCCAGTGCCGTCGGACGAGCATTTTCCCAGTCCGTCATCCCTCTCATTATCATGTTCTCCGACACAGCAACTCATAACTTGTCAGCTTGTAGCTGCATTATTCAATGTCACCCGTTGCCATGTTTCCACTTCAACTTTACATTTAAATTATGCATGACAATTATCATTATTATTTGTAGTAATTAGTTGTGACCACAATTCAACAACTAATTAAGGCACGATTAACACTATGTCGAGCGTTGTTGTTGTTGTTGTTGTTGTAGATCACCATCGCCGACGTCGACACGGAGCGAACCGCGGCACAGGTTCGCTGTTCACTCCTTTGCTCTACAAATTGTTGCTGGCCTCTTTGTGTGCATTTTTTGTATCTCCCTTTATTTGCGCTATTCTCTTCGTACTCTTAATTTTATGCAAATGTATTCGACAGAAGTTGCTGGGATTTGCTACTTTTAATTGAATAACTACCACACTTCTCTTATTTACCTCGCCAGAACGTGTAGGTTCAGGAAGACCGAAATGAGTGCTCTTAAACCTGTCACCATTTCTCAGCGTTCATGTGACTTCTTATCACCATTTTAAAAGTTCGGGCCACCAACATTTTTTCTCCCAACTCTCTCTCTCAAACTTCAGTCTTTTCAGCACGCGCGACACTTCCGCAACTTCCGGTTTCTGGCGGACAACTGACGATTGTGGGAAATACTCGTACTTTTCCTCATTGATATGTATCTCTGTCTGTGGTACGTGCATGCGTGCCCATGTGTCTCTCTGTGCGACAATGGGAACACCTTTTTGTACCCACTCCTTGCCCTCCCGAATGCAATAACAACGAAACAGTCCTCGCTTCCTCGGGAACGCGCTTTCCTGGCTTCGTCTTTCGAGACGAGATGCGCTTGGTGCTGGAAGCGACTCTTTGTGGCCACTGATGGCGCGCGGTTCGAGGTGGTGGAAAAGATCTCAAGTTCCGACCGTGCATACGTGTGTACGTACATGAAAATGGTTCCGTGCGAGTGATAGAGAAACAAAATTGCGAGGCGAGGGCGAAGGAGGGAATAGGCGATACACGCAGAGACTCGAGCAGAACAACAATAAGAAGTGCTTTTTGGTTAAGTGGTTAGGCCGAGCTTGCCGTAAATGCGCCGAGCCGTGAGGTGATCTCGGAAGGGTGCATGTTTTTGATGTTCGGAGCGCTTCAATCTGCTTAGATTGATGTTTGATGACAATGCGATAAAAGGATTGTTGACAACCCCTTCTCCGGCTCGTAATCAGTCAACGAGTTCACGTTGCGGTCCCAATTAGGACAAATCAAAATATTTGTGCTCATTGGCTCAGAAGGGTTCCGGTTTTAAAAATGTGATAGACAGACGGACAAATAATTTAGTTCTAAATTTTCCAGCCAAAGAATTTTTCATTTACCTGAGAATTTGAGGGGCCCAAATTTACTAAATAATCAGGAAGAAAGGGCTCTAAAAATTTTCAAGGCTCTAGAAAGGAAAAAGCTCTAAAAAATGTTAGAAAAAAAAAATCCTGAGACCTTTTTCGTTGAAGTCTAATAAACAGAAAAAGAGATTCAGATAGAGGGGGAAATGGCTTAAAAATCCTTCAAGATTGCAAGCTTGAACTCTGGCCAAGTTAAAGATTGCATTAAATAATCTATTTCACCTCCTAAAAATACTTATTTTTACTAAAAATATTTCTTGACAGACAGACAAGAGAAAGTACCTTTTTTCGTCGTAGAAAATTTCCCCGAGGCCATTAAAAAACCTCCAGTCCCCTTTCGACCCAAAGCGGTGCTCAGATACCAAAGGGTCGCTATCCTTGGGCCAAATGGAAGGGGCCGAGCAATCAACACAAAAGCAAAACGCCTCCGAAGGATCACAAAACAAATTAATTAACTAATTGCTGTTTCCAATCTTAAAGTGTTGCTGTGTTTCTCTCATTGTGCAACAGCATTCATGCCCTAGTTTCATGCATACACTAAAAACGCTCAATTTTGCCAAAGGGCACAATTTAAATTACACAAATTGGTCTCAATGGAGTGCTCAACAATGTTTTTATCACGAGGCAAATCTTATGAGCTGCGGCGGCCATTTACAGCACGTTTATGATGAATGAAAATTGATTAAATTGCTAGCTTCGAACGTTCATATTGATACGCCATCAGGCGATCTCCTAGCCATGCCCCTCCGAGACCCACCACCTGCTATCATTTGGCAGGGTTCAAGCGCACAAAGAGTCGGACTGGATCGTGTCTGTTTTGCCTCTTCAGGAGGCACTGCTGGGCTTTGCACGAGTGTCTTCCTGCACCAGAGCAAATAATAGGCGAGAAACAAAGTATAATTTAAGAGTTTTCCAACGCCATAATTTTAACACCATTCTCAACGCTTCGGCTTAAATTTGTGGAACGTCTTGCTCACGGACCGCTTATTTTGATCGAAAACCGAAGGATTGCAGGCTGATGGTTGGGATTTCATTTTATATGGAGCCCATAGTCTCCTACACTCATAGTCTGGTTTGAATTGCTGTTGAAAAACCTAACATTTTTGGAATTTTCCTCATTTTCTAGGAGACATTTTTCTTCAAAAATTACAATTTCCTCCCAAATCTTCGCTAAAAAACATTTTTTAATAGCTCTTTTATCAGTTTTTTAGCAATAATTATTTTTTGTTCCTTTTAAAGCAATTTAAAGGTCTATTGCCCGGTTTTAGAGAGTTCCCAGAGGCATTTTAATCTCTTTTCTGTTGAATGTTCCAGTCAAGATAAGGTTTATCGGCCCCAAAAATGTACCAGGCTATGTGTGGAGAGAGCTATGGTGGGGCCATTATAAACGAAAACAATTTAATGATGAATTTTATGAAGGAAAGGAGGCGAAACGCGCTGCATGACGAAATGCACAAGATGGTCGTTGTTCCGAGCTCGGTGTGAGGTCCGAATTTCGCTTAATTTCAAACGTCTGGCCGACCTCACTAATTGCGCATTTATTTAGCAGCGTCCAGCGAGTCCAGATAGAGGAACTCTGAGACAAAGGACTTCCACGATCTCACCTTGAATCCGATACACGTCCATTCAACTTGCAGTCCAAAATGCAAGAAACCATAAAACATGCTCAGGCCGAGAGCGAGTCCGATGAAAAAGGTGTTGGTAATAAATTGAATTCTGTGGTGGACCAGCCAACCAGCACACAGAGATTATATGATCTCGAATATCATAAATGAGCCAATTGAATATTACAGCGTGCCGTTGTCGACTTTTGTTATGTACTCGTATACCCACCTCTGCATATATTTACTCTCCAGTCTCCTCCACACCATGTTATATTCACACCTTTTACCAATTACCGTATATGTTCTCGATATAATGCATCAATATAATGTACTGGTACTGGGAGTCGGAACAAAACGAATGACCGAAAGGAGAATGAGAAGCCCATAAATGATGGGTTCTGCAGCTACTTATGGAGCCTTTTGTGGACGCAGAGAGGCTGTGGTTAGCGGAGGAATGCTTCTACATGGCTTCAAATCGGGTGAATCATCCGGTAGATGCTCTCGTCCTTGATCGTCACTCGCACTCTGGCCGCTCCCTCCTCCTCTATGGCGTAGTACTCCCGTGGATCCGCGAAAAATGCGTCTGCCGAGGGGGTCAGGAGTCTTTCGGCCCCGCTCCTGAACTCCTCCATTTGCTCCCGGAACTCTTCACAGACGGCGTCCAAGCGACTCAGCTCACTCTCGGTCCCCATTTTCCGCTCGTACTCCCTCGTCCTCTTCAGGAGCCTCAGGAACAGGACTCTCGCATAGCGTCTCCGGAGTCTGGCCTCGTCTATTTCCTCCAGATCAGTCTCGATGGCCTTGAAAGCGTAGAATCCAGCCACCATGAAGACGATAAAGAGACTGGAGAGGGCAAGGAGGAAGAAAATAAAGTGGCTTCCGAGACTCTGGTGGAGCTCTGAGAGGTATTGCTTGATCGCGGGGAACTCCTTCCACACGTGCTGGGGAGTGTGGAGGCAGAAGTTGGAGAGGAGCAGGACGATCCCGGCACACAGGAAGTAGTTGGAGGTGAAGTTCATTGTTGGGATTTAGGGGGATTTTGACGGTATTTGAGGGGCCAACTTTGGGAGTTTTCAGCAACTTTTTTGATCTTTGAAATTTTCCTTCAAAAATTATTTTGAATTTAAAACATTTCAAAGCTTCAGAAGGAGCACAATTATTCCAAATTTCAAAGTTAAAAATTTCGTCACTGAAATTCTACTTTGAAAAAAGTTTTAAAATCTAACCCTGATTTAAAACGATTACTCTCTTAGCTCAGAGCCTTTGAAGAGCTGCAAGAGAAAAATGGAACCCCAAAATGACTTTTATCTTCGAGCCACTAATGGATGGCGTTCTAATTGGTTATTTTGGCATCTCTTCAATCGATTCTGTGAAAACAAAAATGTCTCTCCCCTTCCCTCTTTCTTTTGTCCTCCGTGCCCGACTCATCTCAACTGAGCCACTCGAAATACCCCTCCTCTAACCGTTGCTATGTTATTATATTAAATCAGTATTAATCATCTCTCAGATTCCTTTTGTACATATTCAGAGTCACAACTTTTGAGTGCTTAAGTGCCCCAACAACTACCCACTTGCCAACACTTGCCTGCGTGCTTTCGTACAAGGAGACCCTGTGAGCTGAGGAACATCAAAGAGATGTGTACTTTCCTATCTCCATGCCGTATCATCGACTTGAGACGCGCCGAGCCGAGTCGAGCGGCCTTTGAATACGCGACAAACTTAATTAGTTGGAATGAATTGCACAGAACATTGCACGGTGCATTTTTCTAAAGCCGGAGAGCGAAAAGTGTCGTCGTTATATCACATACATGATCTATTCACCGTTTCGCACATTTTTAACGGTGGGACTCGCGCACTGTCCCAGGTGACGCTTGCACTCTTTTTCCAGAATTCCCTCTCACGAGTCTCTCCTACTTCGGGCTAGGCTCTAATGAATTGTTCTGGCGTTCAGAGATAGTGCGAAATCCATTAAAATTCAATTAGTGACTCAGACAAATGGATTGCTATACACGCTAAATGAGGAATTAAAGGCCTCGTTCGCTTATAAAAAGGCAAAAATATAATTATGATGACTATCAAGATGAATGTTTGAGTGAGCGATGGGAGAAAAAGCCCCGAGCAAAGCCCACTAGAACTGTTGTGCTTTTCCACTCACCAAAAAAAAAATTAAATCTCACACTTTTTTATTTCGATCTAAATATTCGCTCTAGAAGTTTTTTTAGCGTGTTTCTAGAATTTTCCCGTTTCTCAAGTTTTTCCCTAGACGACCAATTTCCTCTCCAAATTCAGCCCTCTCCTTTATTGAGCAGCCAAAACAAAGATATTGGATTCAATAGTATATTGTGCACCAAGGGAACATTTGTAGCCCGAGTGTGGAAATTGATTCCAGAGCGACGAAGGAGCGAGGGAATCAACCGCCCGAGAGCTACAAAGGTTCCCGAGGTGCACACAACGTTTTGTTCAACGTTTTGAGATAGAAATCTTACCAAAAGTGACTTCGCTCCCTCAAAATGAGGGATTAAAAAAGATTTTGCTCCCGCAAAAAGTCATTGCTTACCGCGTTTTTGAAAAAAGTTGAACAAAAAAGCATATGTTTATTTTTCTAGATTTTCTTAAGATTCGCTATAATGATTTTTAGGGCGACATTTTTAGTGTTAAATTTCTAAAATCAAATTAAGACTTAGGCAAAAGGTGGAAGGGGTGACAAATTGTAATTTTTAAAGGAGACAAATTAAACCTTTGTTCCAATGAAAACCAGGGTAACTTGAATTAATTTTAAAGTTCATTTTTTTTCTTTAAAAAGAAATAAATTAAGAAAGCTTTCCTAGAACCTGGAAAACCGCAGATTAGACGGACAAACAGACCCATTGGAGGAGTTTTAAAACGCGACAAAAGAGACAGCAGAATACCTTTTGATCTCCGGTGCATTAATGAGCAAATATTGACTCAAGATGAGTTGCTATTGATCCTAAGTGATGGGAAACTTTATAAATATCGGTGCAGTGTCTCCGGCAACTTATGATACTCGACTATTTTTCCCACTTTGTTGCCGCACATCTCATCGCAGCCGCAGCTCTCGTCTTTAGAAATGGTAATGGTTGTAAATTGTATTTAATATTTGTTTTGAAAACAATGTGATAATTTAATCGGTAAAGAAACCTGCACCGTCGATGGAGGACACCGCCGGGTCGGTCGGTATGCGAGACAAGTGTTGACGCGTGAGATTTCAAGTACACGGAGATCTTATCGGTTCGTGGTACGGACTAGACTTGACATGTTCGGCCTCCAGGGAGTTCCACTGGAGTCGACTGTAAAATTGCTGATTGGGGCAAATCTATCTTCGGGGGGAAATAAACAAGTATCGCGGTTTTCAAGTTAATTGGGAGACCCCCCCCCCCTCTCACTAACGACTCCAGAAACCCTGCAATTTCGAGCGACACGAATTATTTCGTAGAAACCGTAATTACAGCTCAGCTCATTGTTAATATGTCTAACGCTGATTACACACGAGTCTTCAATGGCAGCGACTTAAAAAGCTTTTCTTCACGCGGCAGCCCGTAAATTGTTCAAGTGATGGCAGCAGTACGTCCGTATATCTGGCTATAAATGAATGATAATTAGACAGAAAGGTGTATAAAATGAATACATTATTTTTAATAACGTTGCCTGGAGCATTAATGAAAAATATAAATATATAGCGGTCGATGGGATTCGCGCATGGGGACCTCACACGGTGCAATGCGCGTGAACCATGCTGGTTCTGATGCCTGACTTTGCCGCTTTAAATCATTATTATGTCGATCTGATTGGTAGTTGGTACCCCCTTTTTCTTCCCGGTAGAAACTTTTCCTCGGGGATTAGCCCGATTAGGGGGTTACGAAAACACTTAAAAGCCCATTTTATGCTGATAGCAATATTTGTTCATGTTTTTAATAGCCCAATCAAAGTTTTATGGACTCTAGCATAAATAAAAGGAGCAATTTTAAGCTAGCTTTAATAGTTTTAATGGGTCTATTAGGCCATAAATTTGACATTTTATACGCCCTGTTTCGATAACGCTAAAAGTACTTGCGTCCCGTCCCGCCACGACACCACGACACCACGGAGTCCAAAACGGGAAGCTTGACTCATCTCATGCCACCCCGATCTCACCAACTTAACGCTAATTTACGAGTATGAATGAAGAAACCAGATCAAATATGAAAATTTATGTAGAAATAATCGATTTCCAATAACTCTCGTGCTATGAAGCAGCTACCAGTATCGCAGCTTCGCCGTGAGTCAGCTGAGAGGAATGTGCGACTTGCGAACTCATGTTTTTTGGCACGAACTCCCCGCTTGCTGCCGCAAACAATTTTCTAAATTGCCTGAATCAGCTAATTTAACCATCATCTGAGTTCCAGAGTATAAATATGAATATTAAGAGAAACACATTAGATGGCAGAGAGACTCGGGGCTACCACACGTTTTTTACCTCGATAGATAAATATGTAAATCGGTCCGAGACTCATTAAGAAAAGCATCTAATAATAAAGTGACTAACTGGAATTGTGTTACTCGTCTTTGGATGCCGAACCACCGTTCGAAGCACGTGGCTCCTAATTATGAATGTTCTGACAACCTCGATTGGACGTTTCGGAGCTTTCACTGCTACCGGTCATCTCTATCGTGGATCACTGAACCCAGGAGAGCTCGGACCCAGAAGCGCACAGTTAAAATATTGCATTCCTCTTCACCGCAATTCTCGGTGATCGACGCACACGGGCAAGCCAGGTCGGGCCGACATGCACAAGCAGACGCACACGCACACTGAAGAGCATAAAGTAAAATGAAAAGTTATATATTCACCAAAGGCACTCGCACTGGACTGGCTACACACCATATTTTTAATAGAAATGTTAACGCAGCGGGTGTTAATGTATTTACAACAAATTGAACAATGGCTAAAAACAACCATGTAGGTCTCATTTTACACACGCAGCCGTCTTTTCATCTTTTTTAATAACATAATTAATGTTAGCTTTCAATGAATAATCTATTTCTCCGCTTTTTCGCTTCTCCCGCTCTTCATCTTCTTCGGTTTTAGCGCGTTTTATTGAGTCGGGACTCGTTTGCACAGAGTGTCCGTTTGTCCTAGAATTTTGATGGGGATAAGTCTCCAAACGACAACACCATCAGATTCCGAAGTTCAAAAGACAACAATGCTCAGAAGTAGCTGCTCAGGAGGAATAAGATCACAAGGCGATCAAAAAGACCATTTGAAATTAAACCTTTCAAAAGTAGACCATTCAGATAAGGACCCTTTGGAATTAAATCATCAAGGATAATAGGGGATAGTTTTCAGTGACACACACCAAGATACGAATATCTAGATCAGTAGTATTGGGATCTTCAAGAATAGGACCCTGACCATTCGGACCAAAGGAGCTAGCATTATACAGAGGAAGATTGTGGGTCTTAAGAACTGAGATTACAAAGAGTTATGACCATACATAGTAGGACTCAATGGTTTAGGACCATAAAAAACCATTAAGGAGTGAAACCGTTTAGAGGTTGACCATTGAAGTATGAAGCTTCAAAACTAGACTTAGACGAAATTCGTCAACCATGAGACCCCAGCAGGCTTCACCCACCCCTGACGAAGCTCTTTCCCTCCCGGCGCTGCACTGGTGATGGCACGAAGCTGCGTGGTCCTTTGTTCTAATTCCTCCGACCCGCGTTCCGCTAATCGATACAAAAAGCCTAATGATTGAAAAAGGCCGGCAACAACACCTCTTCGTTCATTTGTTATTGACATTCAATTTATTTTCTTCTTTCTCTCCTTCTCTCTTTTAATCTCTCTCTATATACACGTGAAAATTTCCTTTTGTTCCGTGCACAAATCACATGTGACCAGCGCATCGCCTTGCCATTTGAACTTGCATCGGCACTTTGACTTGACCTCCACCGTGTTGTGGACAAACCCGCGGCCACAACAGATGCTGTAGCATGTGTCAGTGGTGCACTCGCGGCCCCGCGTCCCAAATATCCCCTGTCGCTGGTTCGGGAGACAGAAGTCGGGCGAGTCCTCCGTGAAGACCAGATCTTCTTTGGTTGGGATTTTGTACAACTTGCTCTCGGGGATGAAGCCCGTTCCATCGTTGCTGGGGATCAGCTTCGGAGCCACCTTGTAGCGATCCATGAGTCTGGAGGCCGTCTCATGGAACGGGGCCATCTTCATCCAGCAAGTCTGGACTGTGCCTGAAATGACCCTACTTGAGAAGCGAACAGAAACAGAGTGAAAAAGCCACTTACATGATCCGCTGACTCCGTGACACTGGCATATTTTTCTTAGACTGTGCGTGACCTGAAAGGAGCCAGTCGTAAATTAGTGATGATAGAACGATTAAAGTACAGGGTTGAGGTTTTCTAAAGTCCTATCAAAATATTTTCCCCGTAAAATCGTTTATAAAATATTGGGGCTCTTTCCTCCATTGATAGGTATTAAGCCTATAGGTTCCTCTTAATTTTTAAAGTTAACGTTAATTTCTAAATAAATTTTAGCCTCTCGTAAATTGGACGCCCAAACCTTGGAAAAATAGCTCTTTAAGTCTCAAAAGTGAGGTTTTTTGCTACTACAAATTGAGTCTCATAAAAATGCCTCTGAGATTTGCAAATAACCAAAAATTGGCCCAAATGATTAAGGAACTCACTGATAGTCGCCCAGCCTCGTTGTTGTGCAGCCTTATGAGAGTCTTAATGTCCTTCCGCTTCTTATATCTGGCGTCGAAAAACTCCTTGGACTTGCGGTACCCAAAGTTGACGTTGTCGTCGCATCCTCCCCAGCCCCACTGCTTGTTGGCATCGGCGTCCGGGACGTCTTGTGCGGCATTCTTAACCCGTTTTTCGCCTAGAAAACAACGATATGTCAAACAAGCTCCTGCAATGCGGCGCGAGATTCGGTCCAGGTAGCCCGCGAGCAAGAGTAGCAGAGATATTAGTCAGAGATTAGATCGATCGCGGGAAAAAATGTACAATAAGTAGGTTCGCGCATCACCAACCGTTCTTAATTATGCTATTGGTTCTGTTGTTGCTGTTGACGAGGTTGTGTTTGCTCCTCAGCTGTTGAATGATGTATGATCGCCTTGATTCAGAGCGCTTATCGCACGAGCAATCTACTAAAAGTCCCATTGTACATGCTCTGGCAACGGCATACGTTACCCCAGCTGACGCTATGGCATTCACAAACCCGGTCTCCCGTGTATCTGCAAAGCATAAATGCAAGAGAGATAGATGATAAATAAAACGGCTAGAAGTTGACATCGGTGGTGAAGAGAAAAACGCACAAGTAACCTCTGATCAGTGGGTTTCCGGTTCAAAAAAAATTCAGTGGCCTTCTTTCTCTCTCTCTCTCTCTCTCCTCTCCCTCACACATTTCCTTTGATTAATCGCTTTTCCTCTCTTTTTCAACCCCATATTCTTTCTGTCTCTTTCTCTTCTTTTTACTATCTCTCACAATATATCTCTCTACCCCTTCTTTTGCTCTCTCCTTGGTCCCTCTTTCTTTCTTGAGTTTCCTCCCTCTCTTTCTTAGTCTCTTTCTCTTCCACCCTCCCCTCACTGCCACAAATTTTTTATGGTTTCATCTCTATCTTTCTCTTTCTTTCACCCTCTTCTCTCTATTTTTCTCTCTATCTTTTTATATCTTTCTTTTTCCCTCTCTGAAATTTTCGGTATCTTTTTCTCTCTCTCTGAATTTTGTTCCTCTCTCTCTCTCTAGCTCCTTCCCCTTCACTTCCCTAAAAAATCACAAGAAAGACTCCCAAGACAGAAACCCACCGATCAGAGGGCATGTCCAAGAGCACTGCGGCAATTCTAAATCGCAAATCTGATCTAGAGCGCGCATCGCTGCAACGACAACATAATCCGCTTACCTATCATCAAGATCTTTTTCATGCTTTTGCGTAATCTTGTGCAATTCCATTTATGATTTCTAAACTGCGATTCGCATTCGTTAAAGCCCAGTTCGATACCACGTTTTACTTCATGAAATAAATGCTCTTCATCGCGGCAGATTGCATACAATTTCCCACGCTGGCCGCGTCGTGCTTTGCGGCACACTTCATCTGTATCCAACAGTATGTTGCTTCCCTCTGCCCTGCACAATTCAAATAAATCAGTGCTGAATGCGTGTTTCTCGTTTCACATGCTCGAACTCGCCTCGCTCTCTCGCACGGTCTCTATGCCAATGCGACTCGACTCGCTCCGGCCGTGCGTTTAATATTGTTTATGAATCATCGCCAGATGGATGATCGCTTTTGAAGTTCAGCTTTTGCATGCGAGAAAGCACCAGGTTGTGGAAAATTGGCGCCATGACCGTGATCTTGGGTTTTGCTTTCTCCCAAAAAACCAAACTCAGATACAAAGTATAGACACTTCTCCATTTGAGCCATAATTTTTTTTGTTTCAAAATCGGTTTCTGAAGCCTTCACAACCTTTGATTATGTGGATTTTCGTCCTAATATCAAAGAACCTGTCCTAAAATTTATGGAGCTTTTGGACAGAAAACGGGTGATTTTGTTCAGGAAATCTTGTTCAAAATAGGTCTCTGGAGCCTTAAAAATCCCTTGACCCTTCTTAACACTTCAAGATTCATCAGATCACTGTCAGACTGGGAGTCTGGAAGATTTTTGGAGGTTCTGCGTCTACCCACCGAAATTCGAGATTTTCCAAACCTATTTTTGTTCTCGATAATTTTTCAACGAAAAAGGTTTTGAGGCCCAAAAATCTTCTTGAAACAATTAACGAATCATTTTACAAATTTTCAAAAATATTTTTTGTTCTTGGACCCTATATAAATGTCAGGAAAGGCTTTCAAGATCTGAAAAGTCTACTTCATCTAGGCAGTTTTTGAGTCTGAGCCTCGACAGCTGAGTTATGTTCCTCGGCTCACCTCGCGCACGTCACGGAAGTGCCTCCAACAACTCGTGACCGGAAAGCGCGCCCGAAATAGCCCGCAGATGGGATCCATCAGGGCAAGTTTCACCTTTTCGCTCCTCCAAATCGCACGCCGCTGCATTCGAAATGCAAAATGTTTATAAATACTCTGTCACTTCCAATAAATTTAACCATATCGCCGCTCGATCTACTCAATGTTGCCAAATAACATTAGTATGCATGTACCCGAGAGATACTGATCTTCTTCCGAAAGATATTTGGAGCCAAACTGCGCGTGATAAATGTGGGATTTGATATTTTTCCCTTTCTTTTTCCTTCCATTCACCCATTTCATTAGGAATATTTAGCACTGAACAGGTGTAAGTTTTTCAAAAGCTGAGAGGTACGTACGTTTTTGTGGCTGCTCTCGGGACAGCCAAGAGGCGAGCTCTTTGGCAGCAAAAAGTTAGTAGGTCACTTAACGTTACGACTTCTTTGGCAGCCATCGACGCGACGCGGACGCGACCCGTCACACGTAATAAATATAAATTTTGCATGCATTGCGAATTTAATTACTCTGTTCCTCCCCTCTTCGCAGCTCCCCGAGCTCGGCGACTTGGCGTGCAATTATTAAAAGGTAATCTTGGGCAGTGAAGAGAGGAAAGCTTGGTGGGCATCAAAGGCCAGGAAATATTTCCTTTCAACATTTTAGTCCAAGAAACACTCAAAACCAGGGGCGTAGGGGCTTAATCTGCTGTGGGGGTCCCTCGCAAAAATATTTTTGAAACCTCTCTCTACCAATTGCGACACAAATTGGAGCCTCTGTGAGCTCTCCTTAATCTCAGGAATGTCAACTTTTGCTCTCTTCCATCTTTAAAAAGTTTTAAAACAAGCGTTGATTTTTTTCAAGCCCAGAAAATTTTAACCATAAACCCCCAAAAAGCTTCTCTTCCAATCGGTAGTTTGCAGACAAACAGAACACGACCGTGGGGGTCCCAGCCGCGGAAAAAGCACTTGGTTGGAAATTGCACAAAAATATTAAATGTAGGTGAGTTAAAATAAATAAAAGAAATATTATGCTCCATTATGTGTATCATATCAAAAATGAAAGATTTATGATTATTGATTTTGTGTGTACAACTGTTGCAGTGTGTGCACAAGCTCTTAACATTTTACTCACGATCAGGCAACAAGCAACATGTTAATCATTTCTGCAGTTGTCGATATATTTTTGCCAATCTCTTCTGTGCGCCTCACGATAAAATGAATGGCTCAGATTTCATTACTGCTTCTCTCGTGCGATCCGCGGAGCTCGCTTTCGCCAAGCGGCTGGCAATCCGTGAGGAGCAAGAAAAAATAAACTCACAAGTCAAAGACCTCAAAACCCAAATTCCGCACTTTTGAAATTTGTCTCCACTGTCGCACCACCGGCAGTCCAGCAGCAGAGAGGTTTCTTCTCCTCGCTTTAAAAAGAGATAATAAAACGTTGCAGAAAACGGCAGGAGGAAACAATAAAAAAATTCGGATGGTATCTCGCTTAATCAGCACATTCTAAAAACACCGGTTTAATTGGTTCGCTCTTTATAATTAAGTGGAATATGATGATTTCAAGAGGTGAGGAGTAGCAGAGAGATGTTATCTGACAGACGTATGTGGTGGTGGCCAGATCGTCCGAAAAGTAGCGAGATGTCGAATAAACAATAAAATAATATTTATGTCTAGTAGTAAATCTAACGCGGTCGAGACAAGCCAGATTTAACACTGATTTTTCACTTGAATGAATAAAATAGTTTGTAATTCATCAAACGTACACATTCAATCTAGCTGGCGCTGTTTAATTGATCAATCAAGGTAAATTATGGCTCTTTCAAGTGTTTGCACCACCAACGAGCGCTGTGCCTCGGTCCCCGCATACTGCCCGGGTGCCCGCTGCGGTATTGCGAACGAGTGTGAGAAGATTTGTTCTATGGAAAATTGATTCAGACTAGAAAGTTTTTCGAATCGTCTTTTTCAAGAAAAGTAAATATTTTTGGGTCCAAGAATTACCTCCAATTTTTTACAGAATAGAATGACTGTTCCTCGGTTTACTGGAAAGACTAAAAGCTGCACTTAGGTCGAAGTTTCTGATTTTTATAAAATTCAGTTTTTAATAAATAAATCTCAAAAAGCTTTTTATCACAATAAAGGACGAAAAAGTTTCAAAAATTCTCGTCAAAAAACATGTGGGACCTTTGAAGAGTACTTAGAATTTCCCAGGAAAATTTGAAGAATTTTTAGAAAATATTGAGAATAAAATTTCAAGATTCTTTGAAGAATTTTCGGCGAAAAGAATTTCTCTTCCATCTCACATCTATCCAAATGATTAAATTTCCCCTATTCAAGTCAGTTCCGTCTGTAATATTTTTTACCGTAAATTTGAGGTCGGTGGTTTAATATGAATGTCCCACTAAAGTCGAATCAGCAATAATGGAGAATTTTGAGCAAATTCAGAGATCTATTTTACTACTGATCGCCATGGATTTATGAGCGGTAAGGAAGCCTTGGAAAGCTTTTAGCGTTTGTTTAGCAACTTTATTATACTCCGTTGCGATAAAAGCCCCCTCACTAGCTACCAAAAACTGCAGCAGGTCGCGAAATAAGTAAGACAAATCGCTCAAGGCAACATGTGGAGGACAAAAACAGATACTATCTTTCACTAAATTATCATGTCAACAGCAGAGATTCGAGATGCAGTCGCTTAGTTCATTCATCAGCGCGACTTTTTGCGTACGAATCTCATTAACTTTTTGTTTTCTCAACTTATATCCGATCCGATTTTAAGAGTTTCAACTTTTGCCAAGTTTGAATGGTCCGAGAGCATATTTGGATATATGTATTTTAGATAAGTATCTGGCTTTACTTTTAATCGTTCTGCCCCCGGCCACCCAGTTTGTCACATCATTTTTGCGTGTTTCGGTTTCACTTCGGGTGGGTTTTTGGTTGCTGCAGTTTTTTCTTGTCCGTCTGTCTTTTAGCTGAAACCTTTATTGAGACATTTTAACCCAGAAAACTCGTTCCTTTGGACTTTGAAAAAATAATTTCATCAATTTTTTCTTGTGGTTCTAGATTCAACAATTTTTATATTAATTTTTTTTGAATCTAAGGGAGCTAAAGTGTGCCTATTTGTTAGATTGAGGCTTAAAAAGGGTGAAAAGACTCATGATAACGACCTCTTTAGCCAGTGACCGATTTACAGGTGACTAGGGCCTCCACCAAAAGCTGAACTAGGCACTAGCCTAGGGCCTCTGCCAAAGGCAGAAATTTTGAACCCTCAGTTTGCCAAATCTCCTCCACTCATTTCCTAAAACTTAAAAATTGTTATTTTTTATTCAAAAGGGTCCCTTTAGTGGCTAAAAAAGGGCCTCTTAACCGAAAAAGGGGCCTCTGATAGCTTGAAAAGACGCCCTCTTGATCTAAAAAAAGGTGCGATCGCCTGGTTTTAGGAGGTCCTTCTAGAGATTTTTGGGAGACCCCCAAACATATTGTGCTTATGGCCTCTAAAAGTTAAATCCTATCGCTGTCAATGGCAAAGTCAGCTCTTGCTGAGACCTAAAACTCAATAAAATTCGATTTCAGAGGCTCTAGAATCCGGATTCAACTTATTTTCTAAGATTTGAAGGAAACGAGGCCAATCAGAAAATTCCCAGAAAAGCCCCAAGCACTCATGTTCGACGTTCTAATCGAATTAACGTGTTAATAGTTCTAGTATATAACCTTCCTTGGCATTGCTCTACTCAGCAAGTAACCGTAAATTACCGCGATAGCCAAACTAAATCTTGGGAACGGCACCTTTCCGCTCTCAGGAAAAAAAGCACGATGATCCTGGCCTTTACCCAAATCTCCACACTTCAAAGCGAAGATCGCAAAAAGCTATTCAACACCTGGAAACTGGCGGCCGGGCAGCGGTCGAGTTGTGAAAATTTCGCATGTTTTTCATCTCTCATCTGTCACTTTATGACAGCGGAGGCGTCACTGATCGCTCGCGGCGCCTCGCCTGACAGACTGAGATCGAGCATGTGTGTGTATGTGTTTGTGTGCGTGTGTGTGGAGGACGAGGCTTACCACCATGAATCCGTGATAGGCATAATTAATAATAAAAACATTAACACTAATTCCATTCGCATTATTCACTCGATTCTTTCCACTTTTGATTTCTGCTTTTGCTTTCGTTTGCGCTTGATTTGTCGCTCGATTGATCCAATTTTCGGTTCCGTTGGCTTTGCGTGCATTCGTCTATTTTTTGTGGCATTCGCAGAAACTCTCGGAGGCAACGGAGCTGGACACTTCTTTGACATGTAGTTGCCTGCGAAATCGTGATATCGTGATTAAGTCACACCATTCCGCGACTTGAGTCATATTTTTTTGTCGTTGCCTCTGCCCTCACCCCGGAGTTCTGGCTTCTCTCCGCGCTTAATTAAATGACGATGATGATGATGATGAGCGGGCCGCAAAAAAGGATGATTTATCTCTAAATAATAATCACTTAATAGCCGTGTCTTGCGTGCAACTTTTTGCCGTCTCAGAATTGACTGCACTTTGAACAATATCACAGACACTTTTGCCTTCCTGTCCTGCTCTTTGGCGAGAGAAACGAAAAACGCGACGGAGTCGGAGACTTTTTTGAAAAACTTGTTTCCACCTCACACCACAAACCTGGAATAAGCAAATATTACTGTGCTATAAAATTAAATGAGCGCGAGTCCGAGTCGCGGGCGCGTATATGGAGCAAGTAAACTCGGCTCGGCGTACAAGCTGATGCATAAATACGCTCGCCATTAGCTGCCGATCTTGTTCTCTTGCCTTGCAAACATCTTTGTGCTCTAATGTCTGTTTATTGGAAAAATCTTAAACACTTTCGCCTTTGGGAAAATTTTAGTTATCCATCACTCAAAGTTTACGCATTATTTATAGACGTGCGAGAGATTTTTCCAGTACATCATCGACGAGCTGTTGGCTGCTTGGAAGGCGATCATTGAGATACAAAGTAGGGTCAGTGGAGGTTCTCTCAAACCGGCACGTTTCTCAGCTTAGGATTCAGTGGTGGGTCTCAGATATTGAGTATGACTTTGAGGGACTCCATTCTTTGTAAATCTAAGGCAGAGGCGTGGGTAAGTTCCAACTGTAGGCCCCGTACATTTTAAAATTTAGCAGGACAAAAAATATTATTCTTCTTTTACTATGGGAGGAGAAAATTTTCAATGAGGGAGTTAAAGGGCTAGTTTTTTCCCTTAATTATAAAGGGAAAAGGTCCTTGAGGAGGAGTTAGAGGGTTAATAAAAATGTTTCTTCTTCTAATTTGGGAAAAAAAAGACCTTACAAAAATGAGCTTAAGACCCAGAAAAGTTTCTTTAAGATATTCAAAAATCCAGAAGAAATTTTCCCACCTAGATCCAACCCTGGCCCATGTGTTGAAGTCCAAATCAACAGTCTGTTAGTCGGAATTCCACGCCTCAGTCAAGTCTGCAGCCCAAGAGTCGGTTGTTCTAATTTGTGCGTAGTTGTTTCGATAAATAACTCTTGCAGCCATCAAGGTTGTCAAACATTTTTTGCGTCGATCGAAAAATTCCATTATTTACACTAAGGAATTTTTCAGAACCAAATCCCTGGTCAAACGTTTTTAGGTAAAGACATTTTTTTCTAGGCAAAAAATTATTTCATATCAGTTTGGGAAATAAAACTTCCAGTGACCTTCCATCAAAAGTGAAACTCCCCAACGACCACCCACAAGAGTCATAAATCGTTCTAGGCCACATTCTTTGAAGGAAAAGTTTCGATTGAAGGTTGCAACAGCGCTCGAGGCCGCTTCAGCCAGTCGTAAAGCTTCTACACTGCCCCCAGAGATCGATTTCACAGCACAAAAACGACAAACGGCGTACGCACTCGGCGAGATGAGGAGCCCCGTACTCATGACGAGGACAGCGACGACGACAAGGTACAGAAAGTACACAAAAAAGCTAAATTAAATGTTCTTATATAAATCAGAATAATGTTCTCATTTAAAACAAAACCGCAAATGCATCACAAAATCCACACATTGATATTTATTTATTTATGTGGCTATGCGCGGCTGCAAGCGATGCTAATGGGATACGTATACGCAACCAACCATTTTTTGCACCGTGCAAAAGCACTTTTTAATACAAAAATTCCTTTGTTTCTTTATGTTACTGCTACTCTGCGGTGCCTGCCGGCTAGCCTTCAGCTCTTTTTCTATACGGTTTTATCTGAGCCATAATGCGACCCTTCTTACATTTATTTATATACATACAGACAGACAGGCCGTGTGGTGAGAAAGTTCATTACCTGAGGGGGGTCTTGAAGAAAGCTGTTGGAAGAAAAATGTTAAGGCTCTTTCAATCTTTTCTAAAAGTCTTTCCTTTATTAGAGAAGACTGGGGCAAAATGAATGATTTTTTCATGGAAAAATTCTTTAATGTTCGCTATCTCTTTTTTTTTTTTAAATAGAGGAAACCTTGACCTAAATTTCTTGCTTGAGGAGAGGTCAGCTGACCGTTAAACGGACATTTTTGCAGAATACGATTTTGAGCGCAAATTCTGAATTGTCATCCACAAATCAAATTTCTTAGACGATTTTCTTTCCCTTTTCAGCCAGCTCGTGTCTTTGTTTGGGAAAGAGTACAAAGGGTTTTTAAAGTGCCAAAAGGGAACTTGTACTATGTCCATCCTATAGACAGATAGCTGTAAAAGTTATAAAATACCGTTAACAAGAAAAAGGTAACGTTTCAAGAACCAGCAGTTATAATTATGACAGGTAAATCTGACACCTAAGAGCCCACTTTCCCCTCTTGAAGCGAGGAAACCGGCAACTTCCGGGCCCCAGGGTCCAGTGCTGGATCGCAAGTTAGCCATAAAGTCCGTAATATGTGAAGAGATGAGAATTGGATTATTATTATTGGAATGGCTGGATGGATGTGAAAAGGTTTGAATGATTATTTTTTGCTCATCAGCTTCTGATATTTTGTTAAATTTTTTGTCCCTCTCGCGTAACTTTTTGCTGGGATTTCACATTTATAAAAGCAGAAATAGTTTGATAATGTAAAATTTTTATGTTTCCAATTCTGATTTTAATCGACAGTTGTTGATGACTCTGAATGAGCAAAAACGAACAAGACAAAAGCTCAAATTTTTTGTCTGGAAAAGTCCAGCGGATGCATAAATGAATGACAAATAGCGAGAATTCCTCTCTGAACATTTCACTTTGAGGTTCATGGACGTCGGGCTGGCCTCTTCTGCCTGAGATCAATTAAGCGTTTGAGGCATTTTCCCATGGACTCGGGGGTGGTCGGGCAATTTCTTTATTTTGGCTCTTTGATAAAGTGCCGCACTCGAAAATGGAACAGGTATATCTCGCAAAGTGCCTTATTGGGTATAAAAGCGGAGATTAAAATGATAAACCGGCCGATTCTTCTGGTTTGAGAAGGAGGACTAATTGGGGAATTAGTTTGAAATGTTTTAGCACTTTTGTCAACTTCTACAAAAATTTTGTTTGCCTTTCTAATGATTTATTTTTTCAACAGTCACTTTTAGAAAGTTATAATAACTGACGAAAGAAAAACGCGAGAAATTTTTTTTATCATTTTTGGAAAGCCCTAGCTCCTCTCTCAATGGTGATAGAGTTAAAATTTTTGTTTAATCGAATGAAGTAAAAATATCTTTTTCTTTCAGACAGACAGACAGAAACAAAGGCAAGGACCCAAAAATAAAGCAAGAAGAGCGCCGGCGAAGGGCATAAAACAAATGTAAACTAGAAGCGCTGCTTGAGGTGTTGCTCCAAATTAGATGATTTGCTCCTACATCATCATTAGTATATTAAGACATTATGTTCCGAGGTTCCGAGACAGGTTTTGTGCCTCTCCGTATTGACTTGCACTTATACACAGATTGCAGCAACATCATTACTTTTGAGCGATGGATGGACGCTTGAGCCGAGCCACACAGAATTTCTCAATCAAGGGATAATTATTTCTTATTACCTTTCTCCGTTTCACGCGCTCTTCGGCACTTTTGCTTTGTGTGTTTGCCACCAGTGAGACATGAAACAACCAAATTTGGCACGGTTCATCCCCGAACATCGGTTCTTTTCTTCATCGCTTTTTCCCTCTTGATTTTTTATTTTGTGAATAAATGAAGGCGAGTATAAAAGTAACCAAAAGTGAGAACTTTTAAAAATGCGCCGCGCCATCCTCGTCCCGGACTCTTCTCATGCAAAAGCGTGTATCTCATCTCGTCTTCCTTGGAGGTACGAACGCGTACGCATATATGAAAGGAATTCAGATTGTACATGAGTAACGCTGTGAGCCACCCAAAGTTTGATTTGCAGCCTGCACGATACTCTCTGCCTGTGCGCCTGCCTGCAAAAACGAATCATAAAAACGCGTATATTCTTGGGCTCTCGCTGCAAACGCCAGCCTGCTAGACAGCGAGCAAGTGTGGTGATGGCTAAACTGTTGGCGTTTCTTCCAATCTGAGGGGGGCCGAGAGGAGAGGGTTTCGAATTTGTCTGTATGTCCAACAGTACGAACTAAAAACAGTTCCCGGGTATTTGGGAAATTCAACTCCTGCGTCCTGATGCTTTCTGAAGCAAAAGAACCTGCGGAAAGGCTCGAATCAGCTTTTGGAAGAACCAGAGTTCTGCGCATGCGCAATGCAATATTTTTTATTAACCCAAAATTAGGCTAAACATAAGGTGGAACTTTGAGTTGAGCCTCGTAAGCCTGAAATAGCCTCATTTCACGCATGAAAGCTGCCTCTAGACCTCCAAAGCCTAAAAATAAACCACAGCCTTGAAAGTAAAGAACCACCAGACAAATGGGCTTTACCCAGCCCTTTCATCATCACCGTCCGCTCTTTCCTCAGTACACGCTACAGACGGATTCGGAGTGCAGGCAAGCAAGCATGCAGAATGTATCATATTTAGAAAATTATAGGTTGCCGGTTTCCACAATAACACTGCGGCGTTTTCTTAAATTAAATAAATAATAGTTTCCGAAACACCTTTTGAGGTAATTTGTGTGTGAGAGGTGCCGGTGCATTCCAGCGTTGCTTGTGTGAGGTGCCTTTCAGTGGTAAACGTGTTTTTGACTTGTGTTTCTGTAAAATATCTTCATTATTGTGTTGCTGGTCTCCTTACCTTTTGCGGTTAAAATTTTTATATATGTTGATGCCGGTCGGTGAAAAATTTATATTGCCCTTTATGTGTACAATTTAGAGGTTATTAAATGCATTCTGGGCGGTCCTAATTTCCTTCTTTGTACCTCAATCTCGTGCACCAAATGGAGGTCCTTTGGTGCGGCTTTCGGTAAATTAAATTAATAAATGTCTATCAAAATAAATATTAGGGAGAACGCGGTGCCTAATGGGCTGACATTTGTCTCCTGACCTTGATGCGGTTGAGTGAAAATTAAGTTGTCAGGCGCAGTTTTGTGGCAGCGCTAAAAATAGCTCAAAAGTTGAGGTGTTGAGCAAGGTTGAGTCAACAGGCCAAGTCCCGGTTCACATTAAATTGGGCGCAAATATGTCTGTTTGCTCACTTGTAGTCATTCACACATTCTGTTATCAGCGAGAGGAAATGCGCACGAAGCTCAGCCGGGCAGGGATGGGTTTGTTTGAAGTCCAACGCCTCTGATGTCAGATTAGAGTGGCGTATCTAGGGTATGAAATGTGGAGGGTCCTTCTTTCTTCCTTCCTTTTGCTGAACAAAATTATTTGGCAAACTTTACGCAAGATTTTTGAGATCCATAACTTTTGGATGTCCAAAGTTTCAAATTGATAAAATTATTTAAATTATTTTGGACTGAAAAATCATCATTTTAAGGCATCAGGGAGTCAATTTTGGTATTGTAAAGGACTATTTGCCTTAAATAGCAAGATCTTAGAGTAAACTAAAATATAAAAGCCCGTTCGATTAAGGTAATTTTTCGTCCTTAAAAGCTGGAATAAAAGCTGCTCCAAAAGGTGACGGGGAGCGTTCTTTGCCCCTCCTCTAGATACGTCGCTATGTGGAGAAGACCTGTGGCAACAATTTTTATCGCCAACCCGGACTCGAGACCCCCTTCGAGTATTCAAATGCAGGTACTCGTGCAGGCCTGAGAAACAGGAACGGCGCAAAAATCGTGAAATATTTCATTTTTATTGCCTTTGATCCACGGATCATTGAAGGCACGGTGCAATAAAAGCATAAATGACGCTTGATGATTTTATATCTTAATCTGCAAGCGCACACTCACACGCGAGCCGAGTTATTTGCTGCCTCACTGTGAGTCAATCATCATCATTTCTGGATACGCGTATACATTGTTGCTGGTCGGCGCGCAAATGCTGATTAATTACGGCTAATCAAGAAATAATTACGGATTAGGCTGATGGTAATCTCGCTTCCCCCCGATCCCGAGCTGCCTATGGGTCACGCATTCGGGAATTTGGAGCAGAACGAGCCGTGTGGTACCACAATAGTGATCAGCACTTTTTACCCGTCGTCATCATTATCATGTTCTTCACATCTCTAAGCTCGTCTCATATCACACACAGGTAAAGAGCAGCCCGATCATCGTGAGGCAGCGCTGCTTCTCTCCGTGATCGATCCGGGGTTCCACTTATGACCCTTCAAAACTAATTAAACGTGATAAGTCAATCAGTGACGATTCCGTTGAATGAGCATCAGATCAATTTCAATTGGCCGGGAACGGAGTTGATGGTTTGGAGATCACTGGTTTGATTTCTTCGCTTAAGAGGGGGTTCTACAGTTGGCCTGATCTCTGCTTGAACCTTTTGAAGACTTAAACTGGTCTTTTCTTCTGAGTTCTTTTTACTATAATTTATTTTTAGGAGCAAACAATTCAACATTAGATTTAAATTCAAGATTATTCGTTTCCTTAAGTTTTTAGGCTCAACGTTGCTTATATTTTTTCTCCAAAAATTCAGAGAACAAAATTTTTATTTTTATTTGGAATACTTTTGAGTCATCAAGAAAACTTAACTTTTAAACTCATTTTCCATCTAGCTTCTAGAAGAATAAAATAAAAATTGAATTCGAAAATTAAAAACTTAAAAATTTTAATCCCTGATTTGAAATGGGTTAAATCTTTCTCCCCAGTCTCCTCTTAACCGCAGATTTTTCCGATCTCCGTTTGGCACATGCTAGTGGACACATTTTGTAACCCGATACGATTGGCAATTCGGGTCCCCTGCCCACACGAAGCATGTTGAAAGGGGTCCCACAGCGAGTATAAATTTACAAAACGACGCTAATTGACGTTGACGACATACACCAAAAAGGCAAAACTCTGTGGCAGAAGCAAACATACCCGCAGTGAGTGTATCATTAATGGCTGCGCTTGTAAAAATTAATCAGTTATGAATACATTAAATGCCAATTAAAATCCCGTTTGCGTGCGTACCACATTTTCCTCTCCTCCGATCCGAGATGGCTCGATGGCTCTCGCTCGTTCAACCAAACCATTTTGCTCTGTGCGAACAATTTTTGTAATTGATACCCTTGTTCGATGGCCTCCGAGAGTACCTACGTTTTCATTAAGTTGCCCTTGTTTACCACGATGATGATGATGATGAAACGCACATTTGACACCGACACCGACACCGCACCGAGACCTTTCCTTTAACAGACATGCCAACCCCACCAAAGTTGACAGGCTTTTGTATATTTTGCCGGTCCATTACGAACTGATTTTGACACATTTTGGGAGGTTATTGTGATTTTGAGGCCTCTTGGAGCTCAACTCCATAGTTGGGTACTGCCTTAAACTGAAGACCTCCTCTCTTATAGCTGAAATAAGGCCCTCTAGAGCTAAAAGGAGGGTGTAGGTGTGAGTGTGAGGGGCGACATTGTTACCCTTAGAGCTCAATTAGGTGACCAAGGGCTCTCCAAGAACCAAAATGACCAAAAATGTGCACCAAGAAAACTTTTTAGAGGGCTCAGTGGCTTCTACGCCACTTGCGACCAAGAGGCCAATAAGGGTTAAAAAACAAATTGAATTTTGTGGTTGAAAGGGTTAAACGAACGAAATGTAGCAGTCACATAGGGGTTAAAAGCCCATTTTGCAGCCGCGACCCACGACGTTACATCATCGCGAGGAATTTGGTGGCTATCGGAATTTCGAGTCGCGGCTCGCTTGAACAAAACAAGCTGAGTGTCAATAAATCAATAAAATTTAAATTGATTAGGTTTTAAATCATCCTTCAGACGAAACGCAACAAATCAATTAACACATGGTGATGTGCTTCGTCGGATGAGGCGGCTTTCGGATGGGGCTACCGCGCGTTCATTACGTTCTTCGAGTCACTGACCACTTCTTTGTTTCCCCCACAGAACCACTGAGTGCAAGCTGAGCGCAAATATGGAGGTGAAGTATGCAGCGGAACAACGGTGAGGACTAATAATATGCTTCATCGCGACCGCCCAGGTTTAGCCTATTAAAAATGGAGAGACCTGGCCATTGCAGTGTTATTACTGTTACTTTGACTGTTGCCAGCTGAGAGTCACAACGCGCCCAATTTGTTCCCATAAGAACCTACGGGCCCTGAAGTCGCTGGCTGCCCGTCTCGTGTGCCGTCCTCGTTCCATTCCTACTTCTTCACAATGTTGCTCTCTTGTAATAACCAACTTAACATATTTATTATTGCTGGCTTGCTGTGTGTATATATTTATATTTGTGTGCATGTTTATACTTGATTAATATTAATAAATATGTTTACATTGCGTACTCGTATTATTTAAAATGCAATCTTTCCATTGCATAAGCGATATTTATGCATGTGAAAAATAACCAATTTATTGATAATTCCTTTCTTGTGGTTTCGTTGTGTAGCCCATAAAGATACGCCCTCACGAGACAGGAGTTTGGCAGGCCTTCGTGTCCGTATGTCTGCTGAACAAATTGACTCGAAAATTCTTTCAAGGCCACTTTATCTTAGTTTAGGTGGGTTGAACTGGCCTTCTATCAGTTGTTATTTGGACAAATTTAAGCCTAACAGTCTATTTATTCTAAACCCAGACAAGTGGTCAAAAGAAGTCAGGTTTGACTCTCAGCCCTTTAAAATAAGTTAAGCCCGTAAAACTTTAAAAGGAGAGTAACTCTAAATTGGTAACTTCAACAAGAACTGACTTGCACCTTTTTTACGTGAATTCAGATTGTGTCAAATATAATTCAGAAAGCATCAATTGCAATCCAGCTATTCCAAATCCTTTTTAGAAAGCGTCAAAATCAAATAAGAAAGTAACATTTACAATTCAGATATTTCAAATGCAATTCAGAAAACGTTAAATTCAATCCATATATCGTTAATTTCAGTTACATGTTCTTAAATGTACAAATGGCTCACATAAATATCGGAAACCGTTGACCCACCAAACTCAGCAAAAATTTATCTCAAAGCATATTTAGGATGGTTGAGGATATTTGCAGCCTTTTAAAATCTGATTACTTACTAAATCAATTTAAGGTGATTCTCAGTCCCTCAGAAGTCAATCAAAGAAGCATATACATAGAAGAAAAACAAATTTCAAAGCACAAGGAAACGAAATCCCAAACATTTCTTGATATAAAGTGCGTTCAGTTTGTTTAAAGCCGTTGTGTATTTTTTCGATTTCTCGAGTGCCGTTGAAGATTTTAAAAAAATTTTGTTTGTGTTTTTGTGGACTTAAATAACAAACATTTTGAGCAAAAAAAAATTTTTAATTTCAATTTTTGGCTGTAAAAAAAATATTTTATAAAAAAAACTTGCTTTCCTTACCCTTTTATAAGTTGAAAAACACGGTTTGGCATGGAATCCACCAAGTTGCATAAAGTCTGGGAACGAATTTCTCCCTGCCTGTTGCAAATTGCGACGACTATGGGTTAATTTAAAAGGCTTTTTTTAGCAACAGCAAGGTTTAGAAAAATCCCTAAAATCCTGAAGTCTCAAGATCCGAGCAAAGGTCAGAACTAAGCCCACAAAGAATGTTTGAAACAAATACATCATTTTCCAATTATTGAGATCCGCAAACAGATTCGAGAGAAGAAGGAACGGACAGTCGAGTAGTTGAGGTTGAGCCGTGTCGGGATTACCGATGCACCCACCAACTCAAACATCATTCAATAAACCCGGAGAGCTTCTCAAGAGAGTGACAAACACTTGAGGGTTCTTGAGTAAATATTTTACTTACCAGATTAAAATTTCATGTTGGTGGCCTTTTCACGCCGCATCTTGAGATCTGAGAGGGAAAGCAAGTTTGTTGTCTTGGAATTGATTTTTATTGTAATTTTATGTTTTCTTTTTTAAATAAAAAGCTTTTTTGTGCATTTTTTTTACACTCGTGACAACCTTCAAGTACGCTTGTTTGCTCTCGCCTCTGATGCGAACAACACACACTCAGTTTCTGACGCTAGAGCTGTCATTCGGAAAGGTTACTCTGTTATTCTTTTTTCTCGTGTGTTAATAAATTAGAATAATATTATTAACTTAGTTAGAAAGGTATGATTGGCGTGGCTCGAGTGGTCGGTCCGGGAAACGGGGACGCCCCCGCGGAAAACCACGCGAGCCGGTTCGTAAGGTATTTTAAAAATACAGCTTAAATCTACATTTAAATTAAGATCCTACGCCTACTCTAATCCTCTCCTACCGTTACTATCTTTATATTGCTTAATTTATGTGATTTTAATATTATATTTTAATTAACATCATCATTTTCATCTGTATCACTAACAAATACTAAAGCCAACGTTTTTACAGTTACAATTTCGCTTTTTATATGTGTGGCAACTGGCTCGCGATTTATGCAACACAAAGGCATCTCTTTTGCTTATCTTCTCCTCTTTTCACTTTTTTCCACTCAAACTTTTTATACTCGTACCTTTATTCAAAACGTTATCTAAATGTATGGGGAAGTGAAACTGAATCTACGATATTATTTACATAATTAAGTGTTGCGAAATTTCAAGCAGCGGGTATCTTCTTCACTAGACCCAGAAAAATGGCCTCGTTGGGACTCATGGCAGGGGGTTACTTCTTATCCGGGGTCTCAATTTCAAAGGGGGAACTTTTTGGGACCAATTGTTAGACTTGTTAAGAGTTGGTTCACTGACATATAGGGCTTTAGGTGTTTTGTAAAAAATTTTAAAAAAAATAATTATTAACGTTTACAATTTTTAGAGACCGAAAATCTACTAAAAGACAAGCCTACTTAGCCTCCAAAGCCTGCTTAGCAAGTTGCTGTTCTGGAATGAAAATTCTACGCCTGTTTTCAGCGTCAGGAATATTCAAAGTCTTCTAGACATCTGGGGCTAAGGATATGGTTTCCAACTTTTGACATTTAAAATTTCCGAGAGTTTCTAAAATTGTAAGTTTCAGACAGACGGACAAGTTCACCTAAAATGAGGCTCTTAGAGAGTTTCGGAGTGAGAAGCGCCCTGCCATTCACGTCCAGACGAGAGTGCGATGAAAGACACAATGAGTTTGAGCTTTATCTTGATGAAAATACGCTTCAGGTCGAGGCTTAATTGGTAATGACGGATTCGGTACTAAATTTTAACTCGTTTCTTCCTAAACATTAGTAATTCTTTACATACTTTTAGTCAGTCTTTCGCGTATGAATTTATAGTCTCAATACGTTTTTTGATTCTCGTTTTTTTTTCTCGTAGCTAATATGGAAATTTTAGGTCAAGACTTAACAAAACAAAATTTACATAAATGCACTGGGATGCTGTCGAAGCCCTCTTATCTCTCCTCCTCTTGGCAAATTTCAGGTGGGAATTCCCCCGACCTGCTGGGTGTCGAGAAAGGCGAAATTTGGCAAGAGACCTTAGGATATGTACAATGCAACTCGAACTAAATTTCACACAACTGAAACTTCAGCAGAGTCCAAATGGCGGTTTCAAAAGGCATGTCTTAAGCTACTTCTGTACAATAATTACTTACAATGTACAATTGGGTGACAAGTGACAGGAGACGCGGTTACAGGCACGTATGAATGATCTTCTTTGTGCGACACAGCTTGCACTTGACCTCGCAGCACCAGTGGAATGTGCAAGCGCATCTCTCGACCACAATCACCTCCTGCGTTCGGTAGCCACGACCGCAGCACATGAGATCGCAGCCGTCAACCCCGATGGAGGTGTCGTTGCACTGCCGACCGTGCGTGCCCTGGATCCCCAGTCGCGGGTTGCGTTCGCAGAAGCCCGGGGAGGGCTCCAGGTACACCAGATCCTTGACCCCCGGAGGCTTGTGGTCGGGGTTGTAGGGCTTCAGCTGGAAGTTGTACCGGTTCTGGCGCTTGTGGTTTCCGCCCACCTTGTGATGTATCGAGTTGACGGACACGCTGTTCGTCGACACGGCGCTATTTGGGGACTTTATGCTGTTTATGCTCCTCGCGCTGTTCACCGAGTTCTCAGCCGTTGGCCTCAGACTGTTGCTCACCATGACCCGGGATGCGCCATCGAAGCGCTCCTTCAGGTTGTCGCCGACCACGCGGAAGTTGGGCAGTCGCATCCAACAAGTTTTTACGGTGCAACTGCCGCTCATTCCGTGGCACTTGCATTCCTGCCGCATTTCTGCCTGAACGTGCTGCAATGAGAGGGAAAAGCAAAAACAACAAATAATTAATTGAGTTTAGACAAAGTTGTCGATTTATTACAATTTTATGTATGGGAGAGATTACGGAGTCGACGACGACTGTATTGAGGCATTATTGAGTTGCAGAAGTTATTGTGGGAAGTATCTTGAGAAAAAATTGTTAGCAAACCCTCAAACTGTTGGAGGATATTTTCTCATGAGCAAACGGAACTTCAAGATTATTTTCTTCTTTAGCAGTGTTCAAAGGAGAAACGTTGAAGAAAATCTCTATTTTTTATTGATGTATTAAAATTTGTATTTTTAAAAATTTTTGATATGTTAGTCAACCCTAAAATATTACAGCTTAATCTCATTTGCTGAGAAGAGTTTTAGATCAAATTTGGTACATAAAAATATTTTTGTAGAGTAACCTTTTTTAAAAAATTTTTTAGCACTCCTAAGTTTGAGATACACAAAGGTTTAATATGGTTTGTATTCGTTCAAAAATGATACGTTCCGAGAACTTGATTTTCTGTAAAAATTTTTTGAAAGTTTGGTAACAAATCTTTAACCTTCATCGAGAAGAATTTTTTGCCCAAAGACTTCGGAGAAAATACAATTGAGCTCTGAAAGGGTCAGGGGTGTGGGTTCGAGACCCGCTCATTTCCAAAAATTTTGGCTTTCTTAAACCCTCTCAGAGCTCAATTGTATTTTCTCTGAAGTCTTTGGGCAAAAATTAAAATAAACCAAAAAATAACTGAATCAAGCTCTAAAAAGTTGCTTTGAAAATAAAATTTCGTCCATTCTCAGCGTGACGAACGCACCAAATGTGCCCTTTGAGGTCTTCTAATTCTTGGGGGGCTTACCTTACAGCAGCCAATTTGGGCTTGAACTGTCAGCTGTTTTAAGAGGTACTACAATAACATCGAGTTGGATTTTTCATTACTCATCTTCTTGGTGAAAATTGAGAAAAAGTGAGCGTTACTCACGCACATTTTTTGTCACACCATCTTGACTTGAGTACACTCAAAGTCAAATTCTATTTCTAAAAGACAGCACAGGAAAGTTTAAAGTACCATGATGGAAAGCTGATTAAATTCCCTTTCTAAAAATACCATAACCTTGGGTTTTGAGTTAAGGGTTGCGGAGGAATTCAGTCAAGAAAGAGCGTTACTCACGCACATTTTGATTTTTATTTTGGGTGTGCGTGCGTCACGCATCAACATATGATCCAGAGGAGCAGGATTCATTCTTCATCAAAGTTTTGGGACTTGAATAAGTTACTGAGCTTGATTATTGTTTAAAAAAATTTATTTGAGTGGCTTAAGTAAAAATTTTCCTAACCTGAGGGGCCGCAAAAGGGGCCCCATACGTAAGCTAGGTAAATATATTTATTTTATCCGAATTGGCTAAAACTCAAAATGTTGACGCAAAATGACAAACTGAGAAATATTTATCAAGAAACATGTCCACTAAAATGTAAAATAACGGATCTAGGGGTCTTTTAATGGCAAAACTGGAGGTAAATTTTTTAGAATTGATGTTCAAAATTTTTCATTTCAGTCGGGGTCCTTAATGTCAAGTTTATCAGCCATTTAAGACTTTAAAATTTAAATAGCTTTCAAAAATGTGTTCTAAGGGCCTGTTAAGTCAATCCGTTTAAGAGTTATAGGGTTTTAAGTGAATGAAGTCCTCAGCTCCTATGTCTCTCCAAGAGGCAAAAAAAATTTTTTTTTATCGGTCGATTTTGACAAAGCCTCATCTTTAGTTAGTTTTACTGAGGCATACAATTTAGCGAATGGCCAAACTTTTCAATCTTGAGTCTTCTAGAGTAGCACGAAACAGCTAACGAAAAAAGCGTTACGCACGCACACTTTTTGAAGGCTCTTTTTGGGGTACTTCTTGACCAGTTACGACGAAAACACCCAAGACCAAGTTTTTAGGGAACTTAAAACTCTAAAGCTTGTGGGCCTTTAGAGAAGCCTAACTGTCAAGGTGAATCCAGTAGATAAACTTTTTTATTTTTCAGCGTTACGCACGCACCAGATCTTGACCCCTATTGTAAATCAGAAACCAAAAGGGGGAGCATGAGTAACGACGCATATTTTGAGACTTGTTGACCTCCTCTAAATTTCATAAAACAAAGTTTTGAGATTAAATAACAACTAAGAGTGAAATCAAGAAATTAAAATTAAAATTATTCGAGCAAAATTATTTTTCGTGACTTAGGCAAGGAAAATATATTACCATACGCTAAAAACCCCGGCTTATCGTATTATTTTCGAAACTTTAGGACTTTGCTTGTTGTGAAAAAGTATCATTTGGCACCCTCTGAGCAGTTTGAAAATTTCGAATTTGCAATAGCGCCAGCGAGAATGGACGATTTGATATAAAATTAAAATTAGATTCTTTAAACTGAATCGAGGATTCAGAAATCGAGAAAAGTTGTCTAAAAATGTGGAAAAATAGCATTTAGCGAAAGAGTACGGAAACCTAAATAAAACAAAACACACGAAACGCGTTCACATCCAGCTTCAGCGGGCAGCGGGAAAAACTTTTATGCTTATAAAATAATATGTTCAGTGCATAAAATAAATAATAAATTTACATTTATTGATATCAAGACATTATTCTTGTATTTAATCAGCAGGTGGCATTGAGCCTGAATATTGGCTCACTTGCGCGACTCAGGCTTGGAACTCGCGACGCGACACACAGGTAAAGCGCGCGCGGAGAAACAAGAAAGTGCACACAGGCACACAAAAATGAGAATATTTGCAGAGATTAACGTTATGATAAATGTTGTCAATAATGTGGTTTTATGTAGATTACGATTAAAATACCTTCAACGACGACGACGTCGACTTGCTTCCTTTGCCGACTGACCACGACTTACTTTACTTACTCACATATCGCTCTTTTATACACATTGATTGAGCTTTATGACTTTCTTTAATTTATTCAATCTTATTGCCCCACCGGCTTCACCGGCCTCACCTTCCCGAGCCCAGGCCGCACTTTCGACCGAATGTGTGTCTTTCTCACCGTAGATCACGTGTAATTTTTTATTCCATTTTATTCGCATGACTTATTCTGGATTAACATTTTTCGTCATCGGCCACGCTGATTCCCGCCACCCGCGCTACCTAGTGAGTCTAGTACACTGTGCTCTAAAAGTTCCTTAACATTTATGATTCCAGAAAAAGCTTTCATCTTTCCTCCTTACAAAATCATACACTCTGCTCAAAAAGATTGCTGCCTGATATTTTACAAGAAATACTAAAAAGTTTGTTTCTAACTATATTCACCCCACCAACAAAAATTAAGGACCATCAAAAACCTAAAGAAGCTTTTTACACTCAGCTAAAAAAGTTTTCTTTCCCGAATTGTAAGCCTTTGAATTAACATCTTTAAAAAACTTCTTTCAAAAACTTTTTTCGACTTGAATTTACTCTTCTATCATATAATTTGGAACTTCTGACCTTTTCTATGTCTGAAAATTTTACTTCAGCTATGTGAACGTACAAAATTATAAACTCTGCTCAAAAAGTTATTGCCTAATCTCATTATTGATAACGTAGTTGTCAGACTCAATTTTTGCCATTTAAACCAAAAAAATTTCAAACGTTAAAAACATTCAAAAAATATTTCTCGGAAAACCCCCAATTCCGCTTTTGAAAAAATTAAAAAAATAAAATCTGAAACTTTTGGGTTTCAGGGTCCATAACTCACCGCTCTTCCTGCCTCGTTGTTGTGAAGGTTCATTTTCTCCCTCAGCGTCCTTCCTCGCTCTCCAGTGTCCACGAACTCGCGGGAGAACTTGAAGCCGAACCCAATGTTGTCGGAACATCCTCCCCATTCCCAGTCCCGGACACCGGCAACGGCGCCAGTGTTGCTCGCCTGCGGAGATCTCGCCTGGTGACTGTAATCGCATGTGCACGACTCTATTAAGCCCTCACTGCAAGCTCGGGCAATCGAGTGGGTGACTGCAGCACTGGTTATGGCGTAGATAAATGCGGTTTCACGACAACCTACGAAAATAATTAAGAAAAATGGTTTATTAATTCCGGTTGTCCAAACAGTGGGAGAACGGAGACCAAAGATGGTCAAGCGCTAGTTGGAGCTCAAGGTTTCAAATTCGAACCCGCCTAACTCAGGGACTGGGGGAGTAATTCATCCTTTTGGCCATAAAGGGATCGCACAATTGAACAATCTGCCCTCCATAAACAAAGGGAACAACAAATAGCCCTTGTTCAATTGTTGCCCATGCCCATAATCCATCAAGCAGTCGTTCCATTCACGGCACCTGTAGCTGACCCACCCAAAACCTTTTCGGCTCAGGCATTTTTATTCATTTATATCATTTCATCTGTTTGCATAAAAGAGTGAGAGATCTCCGAATACAAAACAAACCTCGACGAGTCGAAAGTACGAGATAAAGGATATCCGGCGCTGTTTAGAGCAGTAACTTGATATTTATTTTGATATTATTTGGAGATTTAATTAAAAACTTAAATAACGTCGACGATGCCTTGGTGCGCAGAGAGCGCAGGCAAGTTAAATAAAATACATAATGTAAATAAACACTTCCATGGGCCGGAGTGTGAGACGCGACTGAGATAAATGCCACAAACACACGAGACCCCTAATTATCATATGCATGAATTCAAACAGCAGTGCTTTTGAATGGAGAAAAAGTGAATTGCAGGAGCTGAATGGGCGAGGAGATGTGAATGAGCCGAGCCGCTTTTATCTTCTCGTTTTATTGTGTGCTCTCTGCTACAAAGGTGCGTCCGACACGGCACATAACCCTTCACAGAGACTGACGACAGGGGAGACTGGGGTGGCTAATTTGCTTAACAAATACTCGGGCTCGTTCAAAGCCTCGTTTTGATCTCGTTTGAGAGGGCGAGTGCTGTTTTCTGACTTCCTATGACGCTTAATAGCTTCAGAACTACTCGCCCGATTTTTGCAATGTTTCAAAATGATGACAGAAAATTTCCTCTGAAAGACTTTTGAACGAAATTTTCCCCCAACAATTTGTTTGATCTTTCAAAAAACTCCTCAGAAGACCTCTGAGAGGACCCCCGGAGTGTTCTTCAAAGTAAACTATTTATGAGGACCACTTAAAGGACCCTTCAGAGGTCGTCTCAGAGGACTCTCGAAGGGCCTCCAAACAAATTTCTGGACTCCAAAAAACTTTTTAGACTCGACTATTAATTTTTTGAAGGGAATAAAGGATACCTCGAGAGGGACCTCAAGACCTAAGTCCTGAAAGAATGAGGCTCACGTGGTTCCCATGGAATTTTTAAAGCCCCCTTCCTACTGTTCCCAGCCACAATAAAAATTTTAATCAACAACAACATCTCAATCACTCGGACTTGTAAAATCCCCAGCAGCTGTAAATAAATATTCCATTTTATTCCTTTTTGATGGTGATGTTTGAGATGTGAAACGCGTAAAATTATGTCCCGAGTACACCAATATGCTTAAGTACGCCACGTATCAATTTCCTCGGCTCTCGCGTGTTTTTCAGAAGTAAAACTGAACTGTCAAAAGTCCAATAAACCCAACGGCAATCAAATCATAAAAATGCTCCGCTGGATATCGAAATAAAACATCCTAATTAGCACCTATGAATATTGAATAAAGTTCCCTTCTCGCGTCTCGCGGTTCGAAGGGACTGACGCGTCCGTCTGCGGGGGAACCTCGGCCCGTCTGGGCTTTAGCCAGCATTCCGTTCCTCTGCCTCGCTTTTTCTCGCTCCTCAATCAAGTTATGCTTCATTAGAGTGCGTCATTCAGTTCATTGGAAACAAACACCACCACCTGAAAGATATTCACTCTCCAACGGGCAAGCATTTATGCATATTGGTAAATCATGTCACATTCCACTGTATGTCAAATCTAATTTATTGACTGCTAATTTGTCTCATAATAAAAAGCATGAAATACACATTAGGCAGTCTCTCTCCTCTTTCTTTCCACATCTCCCGGCTCCTCAGCAGCTCTTTGTTGCCTCCGTTTGCTGCTTCTGCCAATGCCAGCACGATAATAAAGTTTCATTATACTCTCCCGTTTCGAGAGAAGGAGGCAATCGGTTGCAGTTTCTGGGCTGGTCCAGGTGCTGCTCTAGCATGTGTGGCATTTTTGGCAAAGGAGTCAGGAAATAATGGTGTGATTGGTGTCCCGCAGGGAGTCCCATTGCAAGCACGGGAGATCACTCAATTTGACACACTTTTGTGATATTCTTTGTGTCATCGTGTTGGTTTTGGTCCGGACAAAGCTACTCATTTGTCAGTTTAGTGTTGATTGTTCGTGTTTATTGCATTTCAGCATTGCCCATTATTGCATGAGGGGTGGTAATTTGACACGCCGATCGGAATTTCGGGATGTCTAAATTTGGGTTCTCGGTTGAAGAGATGTTTTTGACCGTTTTGACCATCTACAGAGCCGATTTGAGGCATTTATCTTGATTTTGTAAATTTTTTCAAATTTGAGTTTTTCAAGATTTATTCAAAATTTGCAGTGTTCGTTGACGGGAAAGCCTCACCTGGCAGCCTTTTTTCGACCTCTTTGGACTACAAACCAATTTCAGCCTTCTAGGAGCTAGAAAACTCTACCCCTAAAAATCTAGAAGCTCAAAGAAGTCAGAGAAAGGTCTCTAGAGGAAACGAAGTAGCGAGAGTGAGAAGGGCTGAGGGCTTCAAATTAGCCCAAATTCAGGTCGTCAGAGACCTCCAAGTTCGCGCCGAAACCTCGTCATCTCGTTTCGTGGGCCATAAATTTCCCAAGACTTATTTAAATTTAATCGTTCGGAGGCAAATTGGTGACTAATATCACATAATGACTCGCCGAGATTGCGGTATCGCTCCTATCAGCAAAGCAATAAATTTCGGTGCGCTTGTTATAAACTCTGTCGTCCTCCAATGACACATTTAATGCGATAATGCGGCTTTAATGCACTGCTCCAGAAACTTTCGTCCGCATTTTATAAAACCTGGTAGTGCGGAGCTAAGTCCTGATAACATTTATCATTTTAATAACTTAATTTCATTTCTTCTCTCGGCCTTCGTTCCCGCATTCGTTCTCCAACCCGTCTCCCGTGTAATCTCCATGCACTTGTCGCTCTTTGTGCCGTATAAAATGCTCAAAAGGAACCATAAGAAGACCTCATTCTCCTTCAAAAGTGTTACCCGTTGCATATTCATATCTCCTGTCTTCGAGGTAGAGACAGACGCAGCAGAATATAAAAGAAATGAGCACAAGTGTGTGCAAGGTAAGGATTTGGAGACCTCCTAAGGTGTCTTAATATATGATAGCAGGTCGGAGGGACCCGCGCTGCTGGGTTTATGAATTTTACGACGGCTTCCGAGCGCCAAATTAGGCCCATATCTCGACGGAGATCCCCATTCCCATTTAAATTTTATGTCATTTCGCACCTCTAGCGGCTCGGAATGCGGTGCTGCGTTCTGGAGGCCCGGGGGACTGGACCACCGGTCACCCATAAATCGTAACTCTGATGAGAGACTTTGTAGCGTGCAGAGAGTGCACCTCGTCGATGACAAGTCAGGAATGCACCCCATTGCTTAATGATGTGTTCAGCAATTTATCACTTTGTCTTCCTCGAGAGTGAGCGAGAGATCGGCCGGAGGAATCGGATTCGGAACAATATTATTAAATGGACTTGTGTGCGAGGCAAGTCAAATAGATTAATTCTTTGACTTGGATATTGTTTAAAGTAGATAAGAGGCTGACATACAACAATGAAAGCCAGACTGATGGTAAAGTAATTGAGGTAATTGAATTCTACGAACTGTGAACGGAGATACGGCTCGCGTTGTGGACTTTGGTGGGCAAATAGTGGAGCGGCTTTATGGCTGGGAATTTTTGAACGCCGATTTTTGGAACCTCCGAGGCGATAACGAATTTTCTAGAAGCCTTATCGCGCGGAGCTGCTCGTCTTGTTTCCAGGTATCGAGGTGACAGATCCCAGATATGAGTAGGGACCCGTTTTGGGTTTCAAAAGAGGTTTTGAATTGTGTTGCTGTCCACCAGTAGTTTTTAAAAGGCCCATGTGGAGTTTTGGCTAAACATTTTTTAGCTCACTAGTTTGACCTAAAGTTTTCAAAAGTATTTTGTTTAATGAAATAGAAGGAGTACAATCACTTGGTTTGGTTAATTTTGGTTCAATGTTCTCTATAAAAGAGAGAAAAATCAACAAAAAAAAAACATAAATTCTCCACAGTCGTTTTGAAAAAAAAGTCCTGTTTTGAGAAAGTCGAGCTAAAAACCTTGATAAAGGGCCATTAGGGTCTTTTTTTAAGATTAGATATTAGTAAAAATTTAACAAATTTGGTGAAGACCCATCTGAACCCCTAAGAATCTCCTTCAAAAAACCAGGCCAAAGAAAATAAAATTCCAAGATGGCGACAAAATTTTTTTTTACTGAACTACAATAAAATAATCGAAAACTCAGAGCTTAAATAGCTGAGAACTAGAAAAACCGTGCCTAGTAAAAGCCCAACCGGTAGCTAGCTCTCCCTTCCAAGCCCACGTTCCCCGCAATCTCAACCGAGAATCGGCCTGTTACTTAAAAATGCATCGGAAATAAATCACATCTGATATTACATTTTTCCTCCTTTGTGCCTCGCCAAACATGTCAGTGTGGACGGAACAAAAAGTGCACAAACAAATAATTTCAAAACATCGAGTGCAGCTTATTGTAATTCCATCCATGCCGTCAAATTGAGTGAATCTTGATGCAATTCTTCATAATAGAAATGACATCTGGCTATTTAGTTCGTCGTCTATATTATTTGTAGTCTCTTTCCGTCGCTCGAGCGCCGTATGCAACGCTGCACTTAAGGAAAATGAGCATTAAAAGGGCATTACAAGTCGAGGGGTGCTCGCTTTTACTTTCGTTTCGTATTTGCCGATTGCATCTCCAACGGAATATTATGATGTATGGTGGCAAACGGCATGAGAAAGTGCAGTACGCTGTGTTCCGATCTGCGCGCTACCGAGAATCTGAGACATGAGGCGGTGAGTGTGTGTTTGTTGTTCGAAAACATCTTGTAAGTTGTCATGTTAATGGGGCGCCTCGAAAAGTATCGAATTTAGTCGGGAAGATCGATACTCTCGATAAATTGTCCATTGACAGAAGGCCCTTTTTCTTCCTTGGGTTCTGACTAAATTTCTAAAAGGGGTCTTAAAAGAGAGCTTCGAAGTTTTTAGAGGAAGAAAATCAGTCCAGAAATTATTAATAAGCTTTCTTGACCAACATCCCAGAACCTCCCCTGTTTGCATAGAAAATAACCTCCTAGTCATTTTACTAGATTTTTAGGTTTTGGGTTGGGTTTGGAGGCCTTCAGCTCTTCAGGAAAGAGTCTGGAGGCAAGAGTGAATTTGGTAGTAATTTTTAAGATGCTTCCATGTCTGGTCTGATCCCGACCCCAGGGGTTCCAGGGATGGTCCTGGGGCACTTTTTGGGTGATTTTCAGCTACCAACGGGTAGAACATATTTCAAATCCCAATTTGTATTCTGAAGATATCTGAAAAATCCCAAATTGAGTCTTGTAAATGTAATTGGAGTCCAACCAAGGGGTCTTTGGCCAAAACTTATTTTTTAAACGTTACCAAAAATTGAAAAAAACGTGGTTCAAATTCAAGCAACTTTTCATACAAAAGAAACCCAAAGAACAGGGTGGTTACAGCCCGCAGCTCTTAATCCGAGGAGGTCCCGGTCAATCAGAGCACTCAAGCCGGTTTCGAACTTTCTACAGCAATAAAAATCAGATTTCCAGTCACGAAATTGGTCACTCTCAAAATCAATCACCGGCATTAAGATGTTAAAGCCACATACAGTCGCAGGTCGGGCATCTGAGAGGCGCAGGCGAGGCAAAAACGCCGCAGCAAGAGAAAAACAGAAGAAATGCCCGATCATGGAGCATACGAAGCTGATGCATAGCAAATACGAGAGATATGTAAAGTGATAAAGGCGATCATTATTTAAATGACAACCATTTACATAAGTTAATTTAATTTTTGTGTGTTACTACTGCTGTGAGATAATGATCAGCCGGGTAGATCACCACGGAGTCAGATGCATGCATTTATACGTAATAAAAATGGTGTGACAACAAGCAAATTAGCCACGCATTCTTGTACACTAGCCGCGCATCTCTCTCTCTTGAGTCTAGGTAGCATGCTCGAGACCGAATAAAGATAATAATCTGTGACACATATCTAAGAATGGCACGTACTTTGTCACATCAAAACGTGTGGGCAGACTGTGAGACTCGATTTTATTTGCGCGATGTACGGCAATGGAGAATTGATGGGGCCGAGTCGCAGCCACCGCGCCGCAATTGCTACGCGGAATGAATGCAAATGAGGGGTGTGAAGGTCGGATGGACCATTAACTTGACCGAAATTGGTCTCGGCTGGGGCATGAGTGGAGTTTCACCAGACCGGGACCTGAGACTGTGACCCCGGTTGTGGGTCTTTGAACTCCCACAAGCGGTTGCTGTGGTTTTTTTCATTGAAATCCCACACGGCCTCAAATGGGCCAAGAAGAGGTTGAAGATAGACAGTCGTATTCTCTGATGTAAGTCTTCGAACTTTTTTTGCAAATTTCAAACTTTTTCCAAAGACTTTTTTTCAGCCAAAAAATAAAGATTCTGGATAGTTTTTCCTGAACTTTCTTGAGTTTAGATATCTTTTTTCTGCCCCACTGCCCCCCATATTATCTCGAGAAAAATTCAACTTTGAAGTTGAGTCAATTTGATTTAACCCTTTTAAGCTCAAGTGACATTTCTCGGTCAGAATAACTTGCTCCTTTTTTGACTATAAAGTCCATTTTATAAAAGTTTTCTAAAGTTTCCAGTCCTAAAATTAGTTTTAAAACCCAAAAGGCTTTCTCAGAAGGTTTGTAGTTATTACATGTGAGAAATGAGCTCCTTAGAAAAAACTTATCCATTAGAGGGTTAAGTCAGAACAATGTTTTGAGACTGCAACAGTTTGGAATTTCAGAAAAGTTTTAGATTAAAAAAATTTCCTCGTTTGAAGAAAATTTTTGCAACAGAAAAATAAATGTTCAGCCAATAAATCGATTCTACTCACCTCGGTCCACGATTTTGCCGAACAGATTCTTGCCCCTCAGGAAGTTCCTCGTGGAGCAGTTCCACCGGCGGTTCCGGAACTGGTGCTGGCACTCGGAAATAGCCATGTTGGCCCCCTTCGCTATGGCCGCCAGCACCCCGGGGTTCTCCCGGGCCAGCCTCCGCTGCTTCCTCCGCAGAGTGGCGTGAATGGCGGGATCCATGAACATCGTGCTGGGCGTGAGAGGAGCCATGTTGTTGGGCTCTCCGGCTTTCGCGATGCCCCTGCAAAAGACAAACAGATATGCGTGGTTATAGAAAGTCCGGTGCCCTAATCGGCAAAGTGTTGAGTTAGGTAAAGCACAAAGTAAAGCTCTCTTCCGTGCGTCGAGTGTTTGTGCACAAAGCCAAAACAATAAGCCGTTTTGTGGCAAAGCTGGCACTAAATATTAAGTACATAAAATCTTCATCTCGCTATCTGCCTTGGATGTGTGTCCGTGAACGCACCGCTTATTACCACCAGGCAGTAAAGAAGTCAAATAACAATGAATAATATGTGTGAGAGAGTCACTCTGGGGCACGTTTGGCTCAGAAGGAATGCATGCGAGTGCGGAAAAGTGATAAGTGCTGCGTAAACACCGAGTCTATTTCAAAGTCAAACAAGTGATCGGCTTTAAACGAGAACATTTTGCAACGTCTCAATTTATTTTAACTATTATTGTGTAGCGCCTTGACACAGCGGCCTTTGTGTCTCGGAAATACCGTGTTTGCTGCAAACTTTGTGCAAACACAAGCGCCTACCAGGTGGTGCTCGGTGCAGTCTTTGTCGTCGCAGTGGAGGCGTTTTTTGAATTGAGGCAAATGTGTTATTTTACCAATTTTTCTTAAGGGTTTTTCCTAATATTTTGACACCGGGTTTTCTTTGGCTTGTATAGTTTAGTCTTTTACCAATGTTGCAAGCTATCAATCAGCCCAATCGGTGGAGTTAAAGCTGAGATATAAATTTTCCTGCGAAAGCCCTCGAATTTAAAAATGTAGTCAAGGGAAAAGGGGACTCCTAAACCTCCTCTCAAACCTCTCTCGGGACCTCCTGATATCCCTTAAACCTTAAAAGGAGTTTCAGCAGTAGCTTTCAAGCCTCCCAGAAATTGTTGCTCTGGCACATTTTAAACTACCACATTCAAGAATTGTCTTGAGTCTTGACCACATTTTTGAATTCATGGTCGCGAGAGATTACATGTAAAAATTATGAGTGATAAGACTTATTCGATTGCGAGCTTCAGAGCACTTTTAGGGGGTAAATGAGGGCTTCTAGGGTTCGTAATAAAATTAGGATCCCGCCGAAACCTCATTTCTCCCAATTAAAGGTCTCTCTTCTGAGAAATACAAGTAAAAAATTTTTCCTACGCCTCTTAAGTGACCACCTTACCCAGCTCTTTGGAAGGGGTGCGGATCATGCGCGTTTTCTCCTCCCAGAGACTTCAACGCGCCGCCAGTTCAGGTTTCCCGCCTGATGCGCATCAGCTCTTTCATATTTTACGCCGCAATTTATGGCTCTGCCGCGTAATTAGCGACTGCGAGACACAAAAATGCACAAATTGAGCAGATAAATCAGGAAGGGGTACATTTATTATGCGAGTCACAGACCCAGCCGATGTACTAGAAATTGCACAAACGTAGTCTTCGGGCATAAATTAGCCGCATTGAGAAATTTTTAAGTTGTTACCGCGTTGAGCATCTATTTTACTTTCAAATGCTCGTGCTGCGTGTGTGCGTTGGGATATCACGATTTCCCCGTTTAATGCTGCTTGACGGAGCATAGATTTGGTGGACGCGACACGCCGGTAAATGGCAATTATGTGTAAGTGCATGCGTAGCGCATAAAAAGTGCTCAACACAATAATAGTAATGAACATAATAAATTTCATGCGGACGCAGCAATGGCAACGAGACCCGATTGATTCATTAGTAGCGACAGATCAAGTCGTGTTCAATTAGTTTTATGACCAAACGGATTAGTTTTTGTCACATTATTCACATTTTTATTTTAACTCCATTCAGAGAATTCCACGTTCAGGTCGACTGTGACGGATCGTGGAATGATCTAGGGTTCTTCTGCAGCTCACCTTGGCTTAGAAAGAGACTCGGGGTAAGGCTACCAGCTCTTTGAATCTTTCTAGGACTGTTTGGAGCCTTTTTGAAGTCAAAAACACGAACAATCATTTGACCAGAGAGATCAAACAATTTCCTTATTCAAGATGAAATTCTAGAAATTGCCTATTTCCTCGATTTTTCTACCATTTTAGAAAAAAATTATCAAATTTATCGCAAAGAAGATCCCAAAAATACTCAACATGGATTAAAAATGTAAAATGATAGGTAAAATGTCCCTCAAAAACGTCAGAAAAGCATTCTTTTTAGAACAACTTTCCTCGGGAAATTTTCATTTTGATGAAATTAAGCATTTTGGAAATTCCCAGCCATTTTTTCTCCACTTTTCTCCACTCACGTTACATTTCGTGGTCCAAAACAATACTCTACGACCTATTTTGAGCTTCTCATATGTTGCTGGAGCAGAATTGGTTAGTGAGAAAGTCTCAAAGAATTTTTTCAGTGTTTTTAAAATCCTTGTCTAGTTTTCTAGTGAAAGTAGGCTAGCTTCCTCGAAAGAACCTTCTATTAAACCAACTCTTCAAAAATGCCAGTAAATAAACTCTTAAACTGGGTCTAATTTGTCAAGAGCTTAAAAATAAGGTCTAAAAGGCCACAAAGGTTTCAATTGCGTTTTAAAATTCTGAACAAGGTCAAGAGAGCCAAATCAGCAGTCCCCTGCAAGTCTCACAGGGTTTGGTGTCGCATTCTACAGCCGAGCACGAACAAAAGTGGCAAACGCTGCGAAATGAGGAATCCCGGACCCCCCATAAATGTCATCTGGCGATTATTTATCAACACACGACAGCGATGAAATGAAACGTAAGCTTCTGTTTGCGCAAAAACAAATAAACAAATGCACTGCTGCTCTCTTGTCGTCGTCTCTTGAGCGCAAACGCGCGATAAAAAAGTCACACACATATGACCGGTAGTCACTTGAGTATTCAATCAAATCAATTCCCCCGGCACAAGTGTATAAATCGCACATATCATTGTCAACGACGAAACATGATCCGCGGCATGGCATTGCCTGCTCGTTTTGTTTATGTTCTCTGATTATCTCAGCGTTCCGTGCGAGAGTCCCACAGTCAGGTTGCGGACTTGCAGCAGCAATTAAGTGTTTCATTATAATTTTACAAATGCCCCGATCAATGCGCAATAATTTGATTGTCACAGCATTCCTCTTCGCTTTGTGCTGCGTATTCCATTCCCTCCAGAGTCTCCCGCGATATCACGGGCAATGAATAATTCCGATTTTCGCGATTCATTGATGACAAGACTGCGAACACCGAGCTCTTCTCCTCTCCGTTTGGTGCTCAATTAAATTACAAATTAATACATTAATTTTATATGCTCCTTCTTTATCTCTGCATCGGAGAGCAGCTCTTTCTCACCATCAACGGGGAAAAAGCTTGTCCGTCTGTCTGGCTGTTTTCTGAGAAGGCCAGAAAATAAAACTAAATAGTGTAAAATGTAGCCTTAAAAGGCAAGTTGACCTTTTACATTTTCTAACTTAAGTTCGGAACAATAGAGATTTTTCAAAAAAAATCACCAAAAAGCAATTTGACAGTTCCTGGAGCGGGCTAAAAATTTTCGTATTTCCACTCTATAATTTTCTATCTCTGTTTTCGGAACTAAGCACTCTTTTCTTTGGCTTTGATTCCAACCAACTAAAAATATTGACCCAAAATAATTTTTTTAGCTCAAAATTGGACCACTCTTTGGCATTTAAATCGACCATAAAAAATATTTTTGTTCAAGAACTCTTTTCTGTAGTTTTTTTAAAAAAGAAATTCAACCTTTCAAAATTTAAGTAGAGGTTTAAAATTCTGTCAGATCGGCAAATCGAGACACCCTACTAATCAGGCACTTTTAATGGTGAAATGAGAGAGATTGCGAAATGTGGAATAAACATTAAGCAAACGTTGTCGTTCGTACCAAAGTGGATGCGCGCAAAAACGCAGCCAAGCACACACGAAGATCATAATCACGATCATTCATGCTTGGAATAGCAAAACTGTTTATTGGGTCCCGATGTGGATTTGTAGTTTATTTACACTCCGAAGAGCTTTTATGAGAAGATCTAATTTCACATGAGCTCGTAAAGTTGTCAGGCACATGAGCACTTGGGTGGGAAGAATCGGCCTCATTCATCGATACTCTCGGATCTAGGCCAATTAAGTCAATCGCGACTTCTGCAGTAATTAAATGGCATTTCCGTTACATAAAATTGCTTTTAAGACACGTGAAGAGGAAGCTGACTCACCACCACATCGACCCCCGGCCTCGTCCCGGCTTGTTCTTGCTCTCGACCTCCGCACACGTGCAGAACGCCATGAAGCACACAAAAAACACTATTTGAAAGTCCATCTTTGACACGTTTTTTCATGCAATTTCTCGTCCTCAGTCCTTCCGGCAAACTATTCACCGAAGCAAGTCACAGAGTCTCCCGAATTCCTTCTTTGAGGCCTCCACCATTTCACTGGTCTCAATCTCGGTCGTCCTTGCGAGAGGATTTAATTTTTCTTTCCTTTTTTCAAGCACTTTTCACTTCCAGACACCGACTCAAACTGGTTTGCGAATGGTGTTTCTGGTTCACAAAATTCTTTAAATTCTGCTCGCGAATTTTCCTGCCCGACTGTCGGCTGTGGAAATCGGATTGTGTAAAAAATCGCCTTGAGACAAGAGAGAATGCTGCTGCGCGAAGACTACACCGACACGATATTGTTTTCCGTCTCAATTCTTCTACGGCTTACGGGTTTATGCTGACTGCCGAGCTTTTTTAACATTTACGTTCATGTTATTCGGCAATTCCCTTTTCTGCGGCATCTTCGTGTACCGACAGCGCGTCTGTGGCTGCCACACAAGTGTGCGAGCAGCGTGCTGACCAATGACCAGACCCAACTTGCTCGAGAGCCGTCGATTCTGAGAAATTTCCCCGGGAATTTCGGCCAAAATATGAGGAATTTGTGTGCCGAACCTGAGCGTTCCAGTGATGCCCGAAATGCAGGTAAGCGAGGAGGCTTGTGAGTGCGAGGAGACGAGCGGAGAGCCGAAGAAAATGAAGGTGGCGAGCAAAAGAGGGAGACGAATACAAAATGGTGCGGAATCACACACGTACGACGACCAATCAGAGGCCTGGGCGGGCGTTGGAGCGCGCTGTGTGTGGAACTGCAGCTTTTGCAGGCTTGCTTGGAAAATCTCGCGCTTGTGTGTGTGTGAGAGAGCGGGGCAATTTTAGGAGGAACAGCGACAGCGACAAAAAAACTGAATACTTTTCCAGGTCTCGAGTCGCGGTCCAGGTCGGCTGTGCGAGCACTGAGCAGCAACATAACGAAAGGTTGTCAGTTTCCGAACCGTGAGAAACTTACAAAAACTCTGGTGATCGTGGAATGTCTTATGTACTTAATCATTATTTCTTTTCTTTATATTTACAAGTTGTTGAGTGAATTGCTGGAGCGTAGGATTGAAATTTATATTTTTATTTGCTTTTCGGGCAACATAAGCGTGGACTCCGAGCGAATATTCATGTGCTCGTGGGTTATGTAAGAACTCCATTATTTATTTATTTCGCCGCAAAAAGCAGCTCGGCCACGGAGAGAGAGGGAGAGGAGAAGTTAATTTGATTAGTGCCCTTCCTCCGTGTTTCCGTCTTAAACAATTAGAGGGTTCCAAATTGAGCGGAAACCCGCTTTTTGTTAGCGCCAAAATTCGTTTGGTGGTCTTGCATCTTTTCTTTGAGTCTTTCAGTCTTTGAAGCCAACTGTTAAGGTTCTGTTGGTCTTTCACTGACCTTTTAGAGTGTCTGGGAAATTCAAAATTCTCTTCTCTTTTAAGCCATTTTTAATAGAATGTTCTTTAAGGATTCATTTCCAGCTTCAGGCACTCTGAAAATTCCACTGAGTACATGGATACTTTCAGAAACTCTCAAATACCTTATTTTCACCTTCCCTGACTTTTCCAGACCTTCAAAACATTTTTCAAAACCCTTCAAATCTCTCATTCAAAGCCATTTTTGACTGTTTCTAGATCGACTTCGGGCTTACAAAAATAATTTTAAGAAGAATAAGCCTTCTATCGAAATTTTAAATCATTCTAAAAAAAATCAAAAGACCTCATCCGTCTTTTTCCAAGATACAGCCCATCAGAGACAGCCGAGAAGACTGAAATTCTGGAGCGATTTTAGCCAAGCTGAAAATGCTCTAATGTAGATGAGCCTAGAAAGAGTCTCACAAAGAAACGCTACTGGAAGCTTCCACGAGAGCACGAGACCCACCTCAGCGCCAACCGAATGATAAATGATGAACCTCCCGACTATTAACCATTGTTACAAAAATGTTGTAGAAATGCTCAACTGCGAACCATCATTGTATTTTACCACCTTGTGAATATCTCTACCGCTCTTGCCACCTACAAGACAACGAACTTCTTCTTCTTCTTGTTTTTTTTTTTGCACCAACAATTGCTCACACTGAGATCCGAGCTACTGCCGTTGCCACCAGCACTTGTGAATTGCTTTATTGTTGGTGTTTTGAGGCCCGACCGCCGAAAAGGCATGCCTACTTTTTTCCTGGTACTGCGCAAACACACTAATTGAGTTCCCTAGCAGCCCGAAAGAAGAAAAAAAAATCCGGGCACCGAAAAAGAGAAACGAAAAAACGTCTTGGTGGCATGGAATGTTGTATCACACTCTGTAACATTTAATGTGACAATATTGAGTTGAAATGAGGAAGATTTGTTGGCGCTTAATTGCTTCCTAAAACATCTCCTCCGTCGAGTCGTCGACATTGACATGCGATTCCGATGCTTGCGTGCTGTTGAACCTCTCGGGAGTGCATAAATCTTATCATGAAACGATGTTCCTGCCCCCCGACTACACATGCATGGACTTGAGTGCAAGAAATATATTAGATGACCTACGAAAAATGTAAGATACGGACTAACAATCTGGTTTCTACCGTGTGGTACATCGTGCGGTGATGGGCGAGCAGAACAGATGCACTCATAAAATACATTTAATGCGGTAAGTGGTAATGAAACGGCTGCTTTCAATGCCAGATTGGCGCGAGCGGTCCAATTTCCTTTCCCCTAAAATCTTGGTCGACGCAAAATGCTCCAAAACGTTTATTTGTAAGGGTTTTTGCTTCTTTTTATGGACTTCGGATTCTTCGGCACCTTAAGCAATATTTTAAAAATTAAGTCAGATACTAAATACAATTTTCATGAAACATTGGCTTATTTTTCCTTGCTCATATCGAGATATTTATTTATCAAATTTTCAAAAATTCATTGAGAGAAATCTATGATGATTTAGAAACATTTTATTATTTTTTTCCACAAAACAGTATTTTTTTTAAAGAATTTTATTAAAAAGAAAAAAGGGCTAGATATGTTTGATTTTTGTTTCAGGAGCTGTAAAATTTGGTCACGATGATTTCACGACTTGACCTAGACATTCTTTAGGATTTTATTTTAATATTGAGATAGAATTTGAACGTAAGGCAATTTTACATTGTTATTAATTATTATACAAGATTATATTTGTGGTTACTCAGAAGCTCCAATGTTTAATGATAAATCTTCAATTTTACCAATGGCTCCTTTCACAGAAAAACAGTTTTTCTTTGCTACGTTTCGACTCAAATGACGAGTCTTTATTCAAGCAATTAATTTTCCAGAATTCTTACATCAAGTTTGAATTTTCAGATTTAAAAAAAAAAAAAAATTTTATTCAAACTTGATGTAAGAATTCTGGAAAATTAATTGCTTGAATAAAGACTCGTCATTTGAGTCGAAACGTAGCAAAGAAAAACTGTTTTTCTGTGAAAGGAGCCATTGGTAAAATTGAAGATTTATCATTATACAAGATTATGTAAGAAAATGTAAAAAATATTGCAAGCCTGAAAAATTTCAGTAGTTAATATTAAAAAGAGTACCCCAAAAGCACATGTGTTTGCTCAAACATTTTCTCTTTTTTCACTCTCTCATACTGGAAAACATCTTTCTAGAAGATTCCCTCGTGTAGAACACCCCCGTGTTTGGAGGAAACAATTTTGCTGCCGTCACCAAAGCCAGTTTATCTCGCGAACGACCAATTGGGCAATTAGGAGATGCTCTAAAACAATTTAATCCGAGATAAGGACCATTTAATTTTTATGGCGGGCCCCGTACTCGGCTATCACAAAATTCCAAGGCCCCGGAGCCAGAGCTGCCCACCTCTAAACTCTCTAATATCAATAATTCGTGTGAGTCCGATTGGGAGATTAGTCACCGCTCTAAATTTAAAACTTAATTTTTAAATTTATTGTTTTAAATGCCGCGTCGCGGTCGCACCGAAACCAGCCTAATAATCTTTTGTGTCACTACTCGTTTATTAAAATTATATGTGTTTTTATTATACGTGCCCGAGCCAAAAGAAGCTGGAGCGCGAGGAGGAAAAAATGTCTACAGCAGCGATGAAAGGTAGCAATATTAAATGGTCAAAGCTAACAGTCGAAAGGGGATTAAAATTGAGATCTTAATTAGTATACGATAGCCGGGCTGGTATATAGTATATTAAAAGGCTTATCATTAAAATGCTTTTATTTTCTTTCTTCGTTCATCGCTCGGGCCGGCCGACTCCGAGATGTCCACGCGGTAACAGTGACACTAAATGTTATTTTAGTGCATTTGCGGCTTAAAGTTTGATTTATGCCACCGGGGTTGTCTGTTCGTCCGTTTACTGATTTTCCACGGTTCAGCTTGTGGGAGGGGAATAGAGATCGACCTACTTATCCCAAAACATTAAACTGGGAAGACTTTCTATTCATTTTGGCAGACAGAATCGTCGAGATTGAGGAGCCGAATAAATTTACTTGAGCTTTTAAATATTTTCTAGATTTTTTGAATAACAAAACTGGACTCTCTGGACTCTATGAAGTATGAAGAATGGGTAAGTGGAACCTCGATGGCTTCTCGAAAATTTTCTCTTCCTTTTTTTTGGTAATTTGGAGGCTTAAATAAATCTGGTAGGCAGCTAAGAGGGCTTTCTAGTCATTGAAAAATCCAGAACTAGGTTTCTAAGTGGTTGAATATTTTTTTCAAAAATTTTGAGAAAAATTTGCAGGACTTAAAATTTTTGAAAATTCCTCCTTTTTATTTGAAATTTTATAAGAGAAGTTTAAAGCCAGATTCTAGGCTAGAAAATACTATTTTAGTCATTCTAGGGTCTCTGGATTGTTGTAGGAAAAAATCAAATATTTTCATGTGACTTTTAAGACCCGTTGAGGTCTCAAGAGAAGGTATAAAAATACTAAAAATCAGTTTCTTTCCTTTGAAGTTTAATGCTACTTTGAAGGTTTTTGGACACCTAAAATATTTGTATTAGCCAAAATTTATGAACAAAGTCAAGTGGAGCAAGAAAAGACGAAGAGAAAGCCTCCAACTCCTGGGCTTTGCGTGGCTTCATTATTGTTATTATTGGCCACTAATATTCTTTATAATGTGAACTGCGAGCCGATTTTATTTCACTCTCCTCTGCGGTAATTTGGGCTTTGGCTTTTGGCTTCTCATCTGCAAACTCTGGTAAAAAATCGTGTGTCTTGAAATTTACATTCGCTGTCATCTCTTCCTACTTCTTTATGGTCTGCATTCTTCAGATCTCCGGTCTCAGCTAACGACTATTTTAATAACGTTAATAATTTCTGTTTGATTTTCGATGCGCGTATTTTATTCACCTGTTTGATAACTTAATTACTGGACAGAACCTCGCTCTGATCAGCTTAAAGTTGGCTATCTCGATAGTCCGATGTCAGGCGGTGGCATCAATTTCACTTAAAATTACCTCGTCGAGTTTCCTTTCGGTTTCGCGTGTGAAGGCTACACGCGCGTCGTATGAATATCGCAATGCGGGTGGCAGGCAGGCAAGCGGAGAGCAGGAAACCCGAGAAGACGAGAGGGAGTATCGACAAAACACTGATATGCCATGTATGCCGTCATGGCGTCAATTGATTAACTTTTTATTGACTCTCGATACACCAGGATTAGCATATCAAGTAACTCACTTTCATCCATCAACGATAATTGCTTTTTCGTCGGCCTCGATCGTTTCTTGGCGCGTCACGTCCACTGTCCTCTCACATGTGAATGTCGGAGACCTTTATCGGGACGCGTCAGTGGCTTTTAAGGAAGCATGTCGGTCTTATCGGGGGCGAGAGAGAGAAAGAGCAGCTGAAGGTGAATCAGACTATTAATTTTGTTGGAAATGCGCGCAGAGAAAGACAATAGAAGCTATGCAAATGGTGAACTTTCTTTGTCTCAGCGTTAGGGATTGTTCTGCAGCTGATCCAGAGCTCAGACAAAGATCCTAGAACCAGCAGAAATATTTTAACAGGTTCTAGAGCTCTAAGAAAGTCTAAAAAGGTTCCTTAGAAGTCTTCTGAAGGTCATAAGAAAGCTGTCTAGGGTCTTGGTTCCTCGGCGATCCTTTGGGAGCTTTCTGGGGTTTTCAAAAATTATAACTAGAAGTCTACAATTTTCTGAAAAATTATTGGAAGCTCAGAAATCTTCCAAAAGTTACTTTACGACTGGTTCATACAGTCAATGGCACTCCTAGAAGGCACCTGTGCCTCGAAAAATGTATTTGGTAGGACAGAGGTGTAATTAAGAAAGGAAAGGTTCTCAATCTACCTAGGAAGGGTCCTAAGAGGGCCTTCAGAAGGTCATTTAAAGCCTTTTTAGGGTCTTAAAAAAGCTGAAAAGATTCTTTGAAAGTCTCTTGAGGGCTCTCTGGGCTCTTGGAACAATAAAACTCAATTCTAACTTTTTCAAAATATCTTTAAGTGCCCCAGAAACGCCAAAAACATCTAGTTGTCTTCTGAAAACGATACTAAAATTTTTTTCGATTGCCAAAACAAAATTTTAATGCTCTGAGATCAGACGAAAAGTGTTTCTGAATTAGAAAAAGACCCTGTATTTAAGTCTGAGCATGAAAAATTTTTTGTGTGAAACGTAAAAATAAAACTACTTGGTCTAGAGTTCGTGTCTGAGGTTCAGAGGCACCTGACACCCTCGGAATTCACTTAATGAGTCTATTTACCGGCACTCACCTCATTTGCTCGTCAAAACACATTCCCCCGGTGCTTCACGCGAGTCCATCTCGAGCGATTGAGTGTGAAACAAGCTCCATTATCGTACATGTGAGTCCGCATGGCCGGTCAGCCGTGAGTCGGTGACGCGGCGGAGAGAAAAGACCTATCGGAATTCCTATGCCGATGCCGCATCAAACAATCTGCCCGGCAGATCGGATCATAATCCACTTAATTGAATAATTGATGAACCTTTTGTTGCTCTCCCATGCGCTACCCAATGATTCATCAAATGCATTTCATTCTTCTCACTACCCCTTAATTATAACATTACTTACTTTATTATGGCAAGTAATTATTTTGACAGGTACGCTTCAGTCTCCTCGATGATATGCCAGCGCAAGCGAATTCTCTCCTCCAACTCTCACTTAATTTATTTAAGAGCTTTATCTTGATGGAAGATTTCTTGTTAATGTCGGTGTTAACATAACATTAGTTGTTGGTTTTATTATTGAGCTGCTTCGAAGTCTGATTGACTTGCAGCAAACTTCACAAAAATTGATCACCGGAGATTAGGAAGGGGGCAGGTTCTCACTCTTTTGGCACTTTTGCGAGTCATCCTAGGTTCAAGGTGAACTAGGAAAGGGGCCTGTGGATTTTTACTTTTATGAACGTGAGAGAAAATTTTCTAGTCCAAAGAGTTTGATTTTTTTAGACGGAAATTTTTTTTAAATAACTTAGATTTTGAGTCTCCAAAATAAAGTTGTCTTTTCTTTAGGCTTTGAAAACTAACGATAAGGGCTCTGCAGAAACTTTTAGGCTTTTCCAGCTCTGTAGAGTTTGGATGGTTGTTTTTTTATCTAGAAGAATTTTCACGTCATTTTTGAATTTTAGTTTAATTAAATTCTGAATAATCTGAAAATTCCCTCGTTTTAGTTTACGGGCTTCTAGTGACGTTTCTGGCATTTCTGAAACTCAAATATCGAAAAACGAATCAAAATTGACGAAAAAACCTTCTGATTACGCTCGTGAGCGAGTCTTAGCCTTTTGAAGCCCCCGTGATAGAGTCAGACAGACGGAAAATTCGGCAGAAAAATTTCCCAGACCCCAGAAAATATTGATCACGCTTCTAAAATTAGAAATCCAGCTTCCTAGTCAATCACACGCCTGAAACAGCGCCAGAAGATTTATAGCCACACTAATTATTGGCTGTTAGTCAATTCATCAGCTTATCAAAACTGCAATCAGTGTTTCCCGTGTTGCAGTTAAATCTAAAACGAGTCTAAACACTTCATATTTAATTGCCATACGCTGATTGAGATCTACTACCCATTTAACGATAATGTTCTTGTCGTTTCTGCTTCTGTGACTGTCCGTACGTCTCTCGCTCTCTCTCAAACCCGGCGTCAGAGCTCGCGCGCGCAAGTCCTGTAGGCGAGAGCAGGCAATAAAAACAGCACTGCAGCTTCTCTCGGACCGATCACGTAACACAAAATTTATAGACTATGTGATGATCTGCATACACATCAAGATGATCAAAGCAAATCGTAAATTATTTTTATCGCAATGCAAGTCGGGAAGTGGAGCGTTTAATGATCCATTAACGGTGTGATTTTCGCCAGAATCACGCTAGGCCAGACCCGTCCCACATCATCGCAGCATAATGAGCAATTTCGGGTCCTGATAGCCGTGAAAAAGCTGCAGAAGATAATTCGAGAGGGAAGGAAACGTAAAAAGGTCAGCGAGACTAATTTACGGTGACAGATCCCATTCAGAATATTTATGCCCGTAGATCTGGTGTCGGGAGAATTTCTGGAGAAATGTGAGGATGGGTGGCCGACTGCTCGTTTTTATGTTTGCGAGACTTCTTGCGGGGAGAAGAAGTGTGAATGCGCTTGATTGGGTGCTCAATTGGCATGCAAGTGAGAACTGGAGAGGCTGCGTGGGCTCCAACAACAAACAAGCAAGCACTCAAAAAAGGATGTAAGGTTGATTACTCCATTTGAATGGGATTAAGGGCAGACTTGCAAAGGGTACGATGACGGTGGACAAGCGTTTTATGACATACAAAAACAGGCAAGTATTTTTAGAAGAAATTATGTAAATCTTCTGTCATTCACACACAAACACACGTAGACCCGGGCTATAGGCTTAGGAGTTTAAAATAATATTTTCCAATTCTTTTGGGCCAAGAGCATCAACTGGCCGAGAGATGAGGATGGGGGAGAACAAAGTGCACAATACAATGGGTTCCTAAGTACTCATTAAACCTTTGACAAGTTGTATTATTATTTTGCATTCAATTATGCTTACACAAATGATGAGATGTGCTTGTGCTTCCAAGGTTTAATCTTTTATTTGCAAAAATAATTAGCCAGAGAATGGAGAAAGAGATCACAAATTACGGGTGATGGACCAAATCCTCTTGAGCCGTCTTCGTTGAGGGCGTGTTGGATTTTTGGGAACCGAAAAACGTTTTGTAGAGCAAGATAGGACAGGTTTCTGCTCTCAAACTCGATATTTGAAAGTTAAAGTTGCTGGCAGGGAAATTTTGAGGGCTCACCATTTTTGAGATATTCTTAACTAACGCTTTTAATCGACTATCGACCACCTAAGATTTTTTTTTTCTTCTGGAAAACCATTTTCTGGAAACTTAAGTAACAGAAAGTCTATGTACATGCCAAATATTTCCAAAAAAAATTGAACAAAAATTACAAGTAGAAATTTAGTCTTGAGCTGGTTTTACCTATTTCCACAATTTGAGCCTTTTGGAGCCTAAAAATGGTCTCAAATTACAAAAAGAAATATTTACTTCTAGGGCGCTGCTTTTCTATGCTAATTTCCATTTCTTTGAGATGACTTTTTGCTTCTTCAAAAGAAGAAAAGAGAGCAAGAAATGGATATCGAAAAAAAATCGAAGTTTTTAAGTACCAAAAGAGCTGCAAAAGACCCTGAAAATAGAGAAAACATGATAGCTCGAGGGACAAAATCTTGAAAACGCGATAAAAAAAAAACGAGAAAAGTCACACTATCAGTTTCAGTGCCCCTCAGAGTGTCAAGAGCTCGTGTCGGTTAGGGCTTGTTCACATATTACGTAACGGTGAAAATCGAGATTTTCGACCCCCACCCCCCCCTCTGTCACGGTTTGTCCTATACAACAGTACTTGAGTTTGTACTGACTGTCACGGAGCGGCCGACACCCCCCCCCCCCCCTTGGACCGTGACGTAATATGTGAACAGCTCCTTATGCAAGCGCGTCAAAGGCTGCTGACGTCAGAAACCAATAAAAGCTCCATTGAAAATCAACCTGCGAAGTAGCCTCGTCGAGCCGCTTTTGTTGTCTCAGCTGAAATTCCGAACAGAGAGTTGACTTTCATAGGAACTGGCAGGTATGTGACATATCGGAGATGCAGAGCCCAGTATCGCTCTCTCGTGGAGACGCGGAATGCAAAAGCGGGGAGTCTCAGTCTTATCAGCACCGTTCACACAGATCATCGCCTCAATTATCTCGCTTATCTCGTAAACAAAGCGCCCGAAAGATTGTGGGTCCGCGACGCGAGCAAACAAGATGTGGATAAAAATACGCAGCATCTTCCACCGCAGTTTGGATCGAGCTGCCAACGGAAAAATGTCAGAGCTGGCGTCGTTGGAAGATCTCTCGCTGTCCCTCAAAGACATCGAGGGGGTTGTGAAGAAGCACGTCTGCGAGCGAGGGGGTGGTAAATTCCAGGTGGTCGAGTGCCAGGTGCGTCGTTTCGAGCTCTCCTCCTTCGCCATCTCGGCCTCCAACTTTATCGTGACAGTGGACCTGAAGGAGAAGAAGGTGCGGTACGCGGACGAAAACAGCGATACCGACAGCTGCGAGGAGCAGACCAGCACGTTCTTCGTCAAGAGCTTGCCTCACACCGAGTTTGGCCTCAAGTACACCGAGAACGTCTCGACCTTCCGAAAGGAGTGTCGGCTGTACCAGCAGCTGGTTCCGCGGCTCCAGGACGTGGGGATCGGGCACAGGGCGTGGGCGTCACACTGCTACCTTGCAGAGGAGGACCGGGCTATCGTGCTGGAGAACCTCAACGAGAGCGGCTTTGTGGTTTGCAACTCACGTGACCTGGATCTGGCGCATTTGGAGGTAATTAAGGGCTTTTTTTCCTGATTGGCTCTCTGGTGCTTCTCTGGTGGCATTTAATTTTGAGGAGAAACTCTAAAATACAAAGTGAACGAATTTTTAATTAAAAAGGCTTGTTGGGAAAACCTTGTTGAAAAGTGAAGTAACTAGGATTTTCACCTGAGGATCTGAATACGACCAAATTGCCTCCAAAACATGTATTGTCTCTTTGAACAGTGTAAACTCACGACTCAAGGGCTAACAACCCCAGTCTCAAACCCAAAAAGTCTTCAAATTTACTCCTCAAAATCTTCAAGAGCCCCCAAGATTTTCGAATTACTCATTAAAGTCAAAAAACTGACACCTTCCAAATTTTAAAAATCTCGCCCCAAAGGCTTGAAAGTGAGATCATAAAAAATAACACATTACGCTCAAGTGATTCATAAGTGACGTCGCAGAGTTTCGGTGTAACAAACTGATGAGTTACTTTAATGACTCAGGGTCTTACTTAACCCATTTCTGTCCAATAGTGCAAATTACTCCATCGCCTTTCCTGATTTTTCCATTTCGAAACAATTTATTTTGTTAGCATTTTTTGACAATCCTAGATTACAAATAAGCCTTAATTTATTTTAAACTTAAAATACTTAAAATTAGCTTGAAAGCAGCTATTCAAAAATTTGCTTATTTTTGACAGAACATTTGAAATTTTGTACAAAATCAACTAAAATCTTTGCATATTTTTTAAACACATAATATTGGGCAAAAACCTCCAAAAATCATTTTTAGGGAATTCTGAGGTTTGAAAATATTACAATGCATTTTTATCAGCCCTTCTAGCGGCCTCCAGAGAGTCTAGGGATGTTTTTTTTCCACAAGCCTAAGTTAAGCTTTAAATGATTATCCCAAAAATTGGGTATTAATTTTTATGTGGAAATGGGTTAAGCCATCAAAATTTTTTTCAGTAAAAATCCTCTTTTTCATTTCCCAGGTGACTGTCGGAGTCCTGGCTCGCATGCACGCAGCCTCCATCGCGCTGGAGATGCGAACAAGGGCGGATGTTCCGGACTTGTACCCTGGGCTGCTGGACGAGAACGCGTACCCGGAGGAAACGGAGGGTTACCGCCGCACTGGAGTTCAGACGATGACGCAGACGCTGGTGGAGCTGACGAGGAAGCTGCCGGGGTACGACGAGTGGGACAAGAACGAGGCCATCGAGGCTTTCCCGGGTGTCGTCGACAGGATCTTTGAACTAGTCAAGCCTTCCACGAGTCTCCAGAACGTCTTCAGCCACGGCGACATCTGGGCCAACAACATCCTTTTCAAGTACGACGAGGAGATTCAGCAGGTCGGGGACTCTGGCGTCTCTGCTGTCCGCAGAGTGCCGGTGGACGCAAGGTTCGTCGACTTCCAGTTCTCCCGCTACGTTCCCCCGACCTACGACATCGCCGTGCTCCTGTACACCTCCACGACCCGCGAGTTCAGGGACGAGCACAAGCAGCACATCCTGGACGTCTACTACGCCGCTCTAGACGAAGATCTGTCTGCTTACGGCTTCGTGACCGGCGACATTATGTCGCTCACGTCCTTCCACCAGAGCTACGAGACCTACAAGCTGGCTGGGCTGATTGAGAACTTGCTGTTTAACCAGGTGATTTATCTCCCCCAAGACTTTTGGGCAAACATGTCGACTAATGTGGAGACGTTCGAGGAGTTTCTGACGCAACTGCACTCCAAAATCTGTTCCGAGGCCTTCGAGGCGTACCCAATCTACAGGGACAAGATCGAGGATCTGCTGAGGGAGATCATCGACGACTACGTGCTGAAGACAGAGTGGAATCAAAGACTTTAGGTCGGATACTTGATATTCTTGTAGTTTTAGAAAACTGAATTTAATAAATTTTAATCTAAATAGTCCAAGATGGCGTCTGTTCATGATTTGCTTTTTGTTTTGGGCTCGGGAAAAAATTTTGGGTAAAAACACGAGTACTGTCTTTCTTCGCGTACTGGTGCATGCGCTTATATTCGAATTATTTTCAAATCGCCAATTTTTGGTGTTTGCAAGTTTTTTGGCACCTATAAGCGCACCTTCAAATAGAAGCGCACCTTCAAATAGAAGCGCACCTTCAAATAGAAGCGCACCTTCGAATAGAAGCGCACTGCGCCTCTATTAGAAGCGCAAGCGACTTTACGAGCTATATTTTACTATTTTATGAATAATTCTTATTTGCTCTATTTTGTTTTTTGAAAGGAGAGAAAGTTAAGTACCTACCTACACCCATACACCAGCCACTCATTTTTGATACTAATAATAATTTGCTTTTGTTCGTTTTTCATTAATAAAAAATTGAATTCGCAGTTAAAAAGACAGAAACAATGACATTACAATTTCTGTATTCAGCTTGAAGGACCGTTTGAATGTCAAATGCTATGTGGGGTTTCCAATACAAGCGCACTGTGCCTCTATTCGAAATTATAAAAAAAATTATAAGGTGCGCCTTTATTCGAAAAAACCAAATTTTCTGATTTTTTTGAGGTTTCGAATACAAGTGCACTGTGCCTCTATTTGAAATTAAGTAAAATAAATTATAAGGTGCGCCTTTATTCGAAAAGACCAAATGTTCTGATTTTTGCTTAATCTTAAAAATTCTATGATCTTATAGGCGCATGCACTTTTATTCGAATAAACGTCTCTGCGTGCTTATATTCGAATAAAGGCACCTGCGCCAGTACGCGACGAAATACAGTAGTAAATTTCTTCATTAACGTCTTTCTATACTCCTTTTTCGAAAAAAAATCCGCTTGACAGTTGCCGCTTGACATTTGCTGACTTTCACTGAATATGTATTGTTGTTTGTTATTCCAAAATTCAATTTTTCATCAACGCAATAGAAAACCCACAGCAATGACAAACACCACAAGAGCTGCTGTCCGAGTGGCCCAGATGCTGCGAGTGGACCACGCAGGAGAGCTCGGAGCCAACCGGATCTACGCCGGACAGCTCGCGGTTCTCGGGAACTCAAAATCAGCCCCGACAATCCAGCATATGTGGGATCAGGAAAAAGTGCACAAGGCGAAGATGGACGAGCTCCTGAACAAGTACCGCGTGAGACCAACGGCTCTGGTGCCCATCTGGAACATTGCTGGGTTCGTGCTGGGAGCGGGATCGGCCCTGATGGGAGAGAAGGCCGCCATGGCCTGCACGGCGGCCGTCGAGGCGGTGATTGTGGAGCACTACAACAACCAGGTTCGAGAGCTGCTGGAGGACCCTAAAGTGAATCAGGAGATAGTGGATGTGATCACCAAGTTCCGGGACGAGGAACAGGAGCATCACGACATCGGAATGGAGCACGGGGCGGAACAGGCGCCGTTCTACAAGGCCATGACGGAGGTCATCAAGTTCGGGTGCAAGACGGCCATCGCGATCTCAGAGAAGGTCTAGGGCGAGAGGTTCATGTAGTTTTTCATAGTCTGAATAAATGTGATTGTATTTTTAAAGAATTTGCATTTGCTATAATGCGATGTTTTTATGGCTGTGTTTCGCAAACGTCAGATGCCTCATCAGCAAACGTCAAAGGTGTCAGGAAATAAGAAGAAAAATTTGAGCAGACGCAATTTTCGTCATTTGCGTGCCCAAACTCATGCAGAATTGGTTGAATTCGGTCCCGAAAGTGAGTGCAAGTGACGATCTAATAGAATTGCATGGAAAAGTGAGGAAATAAAGTGGATGCGATGCAGATTGGGGAGGTCTGAATGCCAAGCCAAGAAAAAAACAAAACGAAAATCGCAAACAACAAAGTAAAGAAAACTTTCCGAGTTCTTTGGTGCAGGAAATCAGGCTGAGATAGAGCCGTTCGTAAGCTGAATAACTCAGTTTTGTGGAAAATGGTTGGGATCGGCATCCAATCATCAGGAGAGCACATCTACCCAGTCCAACAGGAAGGTTCGTAGATCCAGGACATCCATTTTTAAATTCGCCTCTAAGCAAGTCGCCGTTCTCTTTGTGCAGCTGTACGTGAAATAAATCCGATCCCAAATGCCGCTCCAACGTCAGCGGATGCCTGCCTCTCGATCGTGCACTCGCTCATGTGCCACCGACAGGGCGGCGAGAGCGAGGGATTCGCGAAGCGGGCCATCGAGTCGCTGGTGAAGAAGCTGAAGGAGAAACGGGACGAGCTAGATTCGCTCATCACAGCCATCACGACAAATGGAGCTCATCCAAGCAAATGTGTCACCATTCAACGAACCCTCGATGGAAGATTGCAAGTAAGTCGCAACTCTAGACCCCTTGGTGTTATTATTTTGCGCATGTTTGCAACTTGATATAAAAGGGGAGAATACATTGTTGTGTCGTCCTGCAAACCAGCTTGATTTCGGCTTCCAAACTCGCATGACCCTCAGACACTGATTGTCTGCATTTCCTGTCTCTCCGCTCGCACTTCGGGCAGGGATGGCGTCAACAAACCCTCCAAGGTCACCGCTGACGGGCTAATTTTAACTCACAATTGAACGGTTCGTGATACGAATGTTCGCGGGGGATATTTAATTATATTTGTTATGACTGAGGAAAGGTGGGAGAGGCCCCCTTCAGTGGACACGGAACGTAAGGAATGAATTTTGATTTCGAATTCTGAAGAATTTTAATCTACAGGATAGACCTTAAATTTCCTCTAAGTTGAAGCCCTTTAAATTAGAAAAATCTTATATTTAAAAAATATGATGTCTATTTCAATTCTTCTAAATGGAAGCCCTGAATTTCACTTCATTAGACTCCTTCGAAATAAAGGATTTTTTAGTGCAAAAAATCTGCAAGCCGGTTCCGATCCTCTGAAAGAAGAGAGTCAGTGATATCTTGCAGTTTTAATAATCAAGATAACATTTGAAGGTGGCTTCTGAGTGCCTTGAAGTCTTTCATTAGTAAAAAAACCAAAAAAGGACCCCAAAAGGTCAATTACTGAGTCAGGAGTCAGTGATTTCTCACACATTTAATATACACGATAGGCCCGGGGTGAATGAGCGCAATCAGTAAGACCATTAAAAGCTGTCAATTTACATCCTTTATTTCAACCTTACGCGTGCTATGGACTCGGTCTGGGTTTATTTAGCCATGCACCCGAAAAGACGTGACAGCATAACCGCTTTTCCACGTTCCACCCAAAACAGTGGAGGAAAAGGCTGTGTATGGCGCTCGCACGCATGTTGACGAAAGAGCAGAAAAGGAAAACGAAAGTAAAAGTGTAATGCTCCCTGCCAGAGTACACGGACGCGAGCGTGTCGTGTTATATAATAGCGGAGTGTGCGCATAAGCGGGTGAACAAAAATATCCCGAGCCTCGGTGAGGAAAAGCGAAGCAGTGGGAGAAGTGGGCTTACGTTTTACGTCGTATGAAAATGAAAATCGTTGTTTGGGTTTTGATGGGAGTTCATTCACTTCGCCGACTCGCTTGGTCTCTATGTCATCATACCGTAATGCCGCTGTCTCAAGGTCGTTCATGGTTCATCGTCCGCTCGGTCACACGCAAGTTTATGTTTATGCTGCTGGAAAGGAAATTTGGATTTTCTCGTGGCCGTGGGAGCATTTTTCCTCCGGGTTTCATTTACATCCTGTGTTTTGGCTCTAGGTTTAGTCGAGATATTTCGAAGAAAGTTCCTATTTGTTGCTCTATTTTCCTCGTGGCTTCTCTGATTTGCTAATTAAGTATGGTAGGGAGTTTTCCAGCCTCTGTAAGCCTTGTTTCTATGTAGCAAAAATATTGCTTTGAGATTCAAAGGCCTTTCATATTAATTAACTTCTCCGCAGAAACTTATTAATTAATTCCACAAAAGCTTCCATGGTTTATTCGTCGGGTTTCTCGGAAATAATGACACAAACATGGGGATTACAGTCTGGAAACTGCATGAGACGTCCTTGATTGCACCGTTATGCAACCTTGAGTTGCATCAAATTTGTATTTTCTAAGATGTGGTGCTCATAAAGTCATGAAAATTAGCCCTTAGTTGAAAATTGAACCTTTTTAAAAGTGATAAATTTTTGACGACTCCTTCAATCGTTGGGAAACCTTCCAAAAGTGTCAAGAGACGACCTGAAGCATTTTAAAGCCACTTAAATTTTTTTCGCTCCTCCAAATTGCCGCTACACTCCACAGCCCCTCAAAGAAATCCAGTACACAACCCTGGCCCGAAGTATTTGAAACCCAATGAATCAGTCTTGATTAATCATTGTTCGATAAAATAATTTCCAGACAGGTCAAATCCTGTTTGAAAGTTTCCACAAAGCGTAAAGTTTGCCTACATGCAGGTTAACATCCAATTTATCCATTCCAGGTCGCTGGTCGAAAAGGTTTCCCCCACGTAATCTACGCTCGAATCTGGCGATGGCCGGATCTGCACAAAAACGAGCTGAAGCACGTCAAATACTGCCAATTCGCGTTTGACCTCAAATGCGACAGCGTGTGTGTGAACCCTTATCACTACGAGCGGGTCGTCTCGCCCGGCATAGGTGAGTGTTGCTAGACTATTTGGACTCGATAAAGATGAAATCTCAGAGTATTTTCTTTTGCGGAAATTTTTACCCCCCAACTTTGTTTTTCTTCAAAAATTCCATCTAAAAATTTTTGCTTGCTCATTTTCGTCCCCAAATTTTTAAAAAATGTCCTTCCTGATTTAATTTTTCGACAATAATTTGTTTCTGGAAAATATTAGCCCAAAAAATACCTGAGATTTCATCTAAAATTTGTAGTTTAGTAAAATTTTTTCCACGAAGATTTTTGGCTTCAGCTTCTAAAATGCTTAGATCTGATTTTGGCGTCAATCTATCAAATTTTAAACAGCAGTATTTTGTATTTTTACTTCATCAAAAATTAATTAAAATACTTTTACAATATAATGATTTTTAAAAATGTAATTAAGGCGTAGAAGCAAAAACCCCTCTTCTCAAAAATCTTTCGTTCATCAACACTCACTTCCCTTTCAGATCTCTCTGGATTGACACTGCAGTCGGGCCCCAGCCGTCTCATCAAGGATGAGTACACGCCGGGCCCCATCGCCCCTAGCGGCCTGGACCTGGATGGCTCCGAGATCGGCACCATCCAGCACCACCCGCACCCCGGAAGCTACGGTGCCTACCAAGGTTTGCGCTTTTATTCTAAGGTTCTAGAGCACCTCAGCTTTTTCACTGCTTCTTGACACTTTTATATTTTTTCTCTTCCATTTTCCTCTTGATTTCTATGAAAAAAAAAACCTATTTCGAACACACGAAATAAAATGGTGCGAAAAAAATAAAAATGCGCACCCTTAGGTGACACCATTGGACAAGGCTTAGTGGGTGCCACTGGGTATATGGGTGGCTCTTCTATGACACAGGGTGATGGACGGGTTAAGAATGAGCCAGGTGAAACGCATCGGAACCCGTGGATGGGTTTGCCCCCGGGTGCAAACCTGATGCTACCTACGCGATTGGCTCATCCTGCAATGTGTAAGCACCAAATTTCACTGCATTTCATAACCAACTAATTTTTTCCGTATAAAAAGAGGTTCTTTGTGATGTTTTCTTCCGTATCTAACTTGTGTGTAAATAACACTGTAAATTGGCTAGCCCTCACACGTATCCTGTAACTGTCATCGGATTTGGCTCTCCGACCCGAACCCCATCCTGCTCAAACTAAATTTACATTTGACATTTTTATTGCTGTGAATTACCGGAAAAGTTTTAAGGAAAAGCCGTCACTTCCGATTCCCGTTTCTGGGCGGAAAACAACATTTGGTCCAAAATTCAAAATTTTTGAATGTTTTAGTGCAACATGTTAGTTTGTTTGATGTTAGTTTGCTTGATTATTCACTCATCTTCAAATATAAAAGTCAGTGAGTTATATTTTAAAAATTTTAATAATATGAGAAAAGGCGGAAATCAGCTGAAGTCGGCATCGCTTTTCCCTAAAATAGTGTGAAGCTCGAAATGGAAGCCGTTTCGTAAAAGTTGCTTGCTCTTTCTAGCCACAGTTTCACATTCGATGCCTCCCTTACCCAGCAACTCGGGTCTAGGACTGGGAGGACCGGGGCCTTCTCCGCCACAGGGACCGCAGGCGATCGTGGCGCCATCGGGATCCGGGAGTCTGGCTCAGTCTCCCTCCATCGAAACCATGATGAGCTCTCCCTCCGACCAATCATCACAATCCTACTACTCTGACGCCCACTTGGGAGACTCCCAAATGGCTGGTCCACTGTGTAAGTATCCCGATGATCCAGCTAGATTCTGTTTTTGACCGCATAAAATAGTCCAATCATAGTTTAATCGTTATAAGCGCATGTGCTATTATTCCAATTTCAAATAAAGACGCAAATATAGGTGCATGGGCCTCTATACAGCTCTAAACGGCACAAAGTAGAGTCTTATCAAAGCAAAATAACGTTATAAGCGCATGTGCTATTATTCAACTTACAAATAAGGGAGCAAATATAGGCGCATGGACCTCTATACAGCTCCAAACGGCACAAAATAGAGTCTTATCAATCAAAATAATAGCGCATGTGCTTTTATTTAAGTTTCAAATAAAGACACAAATATAGGCGCATGGGCCTCTATTCGACTAATTACGCTCTTCTCAGATAAATTAATGCGTTGCTATTCAAGAATGTTCGCTTTTAATGCAACCAAGTACAACAGGCTTTTTCCAATAAAAGTAACGCTTTTCTCTCCCACAGCCTCTCTACCCTTAGCTCGTAACAACGCTCATCTCCAGCAGAATGGGTTCAACCCCACAAGTAGTATCCAGGTAGTGCCGTCTCCGAACTCCGCCGCACAGCAGCTGCAGCAGCAAAGTGCCCAGAGCTTCCCGGGCCCACCTCAGCAACCAGGTACAAATGGCATAATAGGTGGAGGGTCTGTAGCCGTAAGTGGTGGTGGGAGCGGTGCTAATGGAGCTCAAGGGACGTGGTCGGGATCGAACACCCTCACCTACACGCAGTCGATGCAGCCACCCCAGCAGCAGCGATGTGTTCCATACCGTAAATCCCGTACTTTGGGGCTTTCACGGAAGAGCTAACGGAGTATCGTTTCAGGGCCTTCTGCACAGATCCAGGAGATCACGACCCAGCCCAGGTTGCTGTCCCGCCAGCCGGCTCCCGAGTACTGGTGCTCCATCGCGTATTTTGAATTAGACACCCCTGTGGGAGAGACGTTCAAAGTGCCCTCAATCCGTCCCAAGGTCACGGTGGACGGCTACGTTGACCCCTCGGGCGGCGACCGCTTTTGCCTTGGAGCCCTCAGCAACGTCCATCGAACTGAGCAGAGCGAGCGTGCAAGGTACAGCGACGCCTTATTTCAAACCTTTTTCACAATTTTGATTGTTTTAGACTCCACATCGGGAAGGGCGTGCAGCTGGACCTGTGTGGAGAGGGAGACGTGTGGCTCCGCTGCCTTAGTGATCAACCAGTATTTGTGCAAAGTTACTACCTAGATCGCGAAGCTGGCCGCACTCCTGGAGACGCGGTGCACAAAATTTACCCTACTGCTTACATAAAGGTGAGAACCCTTCTTGAAAAGTTCAATCAAAAGATATCACAGTTAAAATTTCGTCCCTTTTAAATTCGATTTTTTTCCAGGTATTTGATCTTGCCCAATGCCACCGTCAGATGCAATCTCTGGCCGCCAACGCACAAGCAGCTGCTGCAGCTCAGGCGGCCGCGGTCGCTGGAATCCCGGGACACGCGATTCCCCCCACGAGAAGTAATTTTTGGCTCTCATTTCTGACCTGCAAGTCTAAACAATCTACTTTCAGACATAAACGCGGCTGCCGGAATCGGTGTCGACGACTTGAGACGTCTCTGCATCCTGAGATTAAGCTTCGTCAAGGGCTGGGGTCCGGACTACCCTCGCCAGTCCATTAAAGACACTCCCTGCTGGATCGAGGTCCACCTTCACAGAGCCTTGCAGCTTCTGGACGAAGTTTTGCACACGATGCCAATCGACGGACCCCGAGGGCTGGAGTGAATGGCCCAAGTTTGATGATGATTAGTGTTTTATGTATAAACTGACGACTTGTCAATATATACTCTCGATTTTTGTAGGTTTTAATCTGTAATGCATACATCTTATGATATTTAATCCCGAAATAGTCTTCACAAATATTTTCAGAACAGTATTCGCTAGGTTTTCTTTCCCCCAAATGCTTTTAGAACCCCTTCAGGCTCTCAAATTAGCGAACTTGAATCGTAAAACTTGTGGAAACGTAAATTGTTAGCACTAGCGTAGAAACCAAAAAGTTATTTCTATTGTAGAAACCTAAGGCCGCTAATTTTTGAAGCAAAACATGTAAGAGAGTAGACCACTAGTGCATTCAAATTTCAAATCATAAGCTTGTTAGTTTTTGATGACTTAACTTTTTAAGAGTCTGGGAAAAATTATCTCGTCTGAAATTTCTTGAAGTTTTTATTCCAAAAGATGTTTTTTCAAAAATTTCGATCGGCTGTGAATTTCAGTTCTCCTCCTTCCAAACAGCCAATCCTCTCTCTATTTTTGATTCTTGTTGAGTTTCATACGTTTTTCTCGGTTTGATGTTGTAAGACATTCGATGCAAAAAAAAAAATATTAAGTATAAGTCGTTCTTGCGGAGACGAAGAACTTAAAAGGTCTCCATTATAAAATTGATGTCTGAGGTAATATTAGGATTAAATATATATATGTATGATAAAACTGTGTTCAATTGAAATTATTATAGACAGAGTTGCAATAAACAAAGAAACACAATAAATATAGCCATGAAAAAATAATATAAACTTTAAAGCAGAAGAGAACAAATTAACGAAGAAAGTGTATGCATGAGTCGTTTAACAATATTGAACTTACCCATGTTAGAGCTCCGTATATATAAATAAATATTATTAATAAACTTGTAGGTTTGATATAACCATGAAAATAAATATTTTTACAATGCTTCAGAAGGCGACTATTACTAGAGCTAGATGCTTAGCAAGATGAAAGTTTGGAGGCCAACTCTTTGAATGTACTCGAATCTATTATCGAGATTAGTTAGCCCTAAGACAAAATGAATTAACCCTTAAAGTTGGGTTAATCCTCAGATCGAAATGGGTTAACTTTCGGACCGGCTTTGGCAAGAATCATTTTGGACTCCAAGCTAACTCAGAGCTTTTGCTAGGGAGATTCTCGAAATCGAAAATTTTTGCCTAAAGCATCGAAGACTCGTTTCGGAATTTCGGATCAACTTTTGACTTCAGTACAGTCCATGAGACTTTCTGAGACAAGTTCAACAAAAGTCTATAAGGGCCTGTTCACATATTACGTAACGGTGCCTAGGGGGGGGTGGGGGTTGGCAAAATCGTGACATGACCGTGACAAAAATTAAGGGGGAGGGGGGGGGTTCTAGCTCTGTGTTACGTCACGGGTTTTTGAACAAAAATTGCACATTTTTACCCAAGTTATATGTTATTATGCTTTTTAAACCAAATTCGGGAACAAACGGACTTTTCTCATACATAGTTTTAAAATTTGTATATCTGTTTCGATTTTCGATATACGAACGAAAATAAAATATACTCGTAAACAAATGAATACTCCCATGCCAATAGTGTCTCTTGGCACCCATTTAGTATCCCCTTGGGAAGAAATATATGTAATTGATAAAAAAATAAATATAATATATGAACTTGTGCTTATTATTATTAGAAAAAATACTGCGTGACGTGACAGAGGGGGGGGGGTGGGGGTTTGAGCAAAAGTGACAAACCGTGACAGAGGGGGGGGTGGGGGTCAAAAATCTCGATTTTCACCGTTACGTAATATGTGAACAGGCCCTAAGGCCAACGACTAAGTGATGCAATACATCGATTTACTGCATCTCAGTGCTGAGTACCTCCGGAATATGCATACAACCGGTTTGAATGCCGGCTCGAATCGAATGTCAGGGAATTCCCAGTGAAAGTCGGCGTAAGTGAAAGTTTCTCACAAAGTTCAAGGTCTTTTCCAGTCCCAAAATTTATTTTTTAGGAAAACTCATCGGCGCTGGCGAATTTGAACAGCGGATTCGGTTTGAAAATTTTCGGCAATAATCAGCTGTTGAGCTTCCCAGTGGCGTTTCGATGCGGCAAAAGTGGACATCTTTGCTGTGCTCAAAATAGATAGTTGTTGATAGTTTATCCCCTAAATTTAAGCTAACTCACACCCGACGTCTTTAGCAGTAGCTTTAGAGACTAGTGAATCATCCGGACTAGCAGATAAGAGCGGTTTTGGGGTAATTAACGTTCGACTAAATTATGTAAATAAAAGTCGCAATAAAAATAAATACATTTGTTGATATTCTTGGTATTTTCAGAGCGTTCATCAGACATGGAAGTTGCCTAGATGTTCTTTTGAGTCTGCAACAAGCCACAAACTGTCGGGAAAAGCTTTGATTATGGCCAGGTGAAGTCTAATGAGAATTTTGGGTGCAGGGATTTTTAATTGGCTCTTTTAGTGACGAAGAAAAAATTTTATTGGAGCCTGAATCAGAAGAAACGTCGATTACCAGAAATGGCGATGAGCCGCGTCAAGCTGGAGCGGATACGCAAGGGGATGTCGAGATGCCGAGCACGTCTCACCAGCTTCTGCAAAGTGTTGAGGGGAGCAATGAGAGCTCGGGTCTGCCCGAGGCCCGAAACCACCGGAAGAAGAGATTTTCATCGCGGAGCTATAGAGTTTCTGGCAATTCCGCTTTCGTAAGAGCTCTCCCATTTCGCTTCAATCGTGTAAATTTGTACCATCGCCCTTCCCGATTTTTCCTGAAAAAGCTTGGATTTTCTCAAGTTTATTTTTGGCTTAAAAAATACTTTCTAGTTTAAAAAATTTTCTATTCACCCAGAGCTCCAGTGATGATAGCAGTGACGAGAATGAGCACCCGCTGAACGTGAACAAGAGATCCAGACACACGAATCACGCCACGAATCCGCCCACAGCTGACGGAGACGATCCGGCAGCGCAGGAGGAGGCAGAAAACGGCCGAGACGAGGAAGAGTCGGAGGAGTCGGCGTCCTCGTCGTCCCCACCCTCGTCCGACACGGACTCGAGCTCGGAGTCGAACTACCTGGGCCCCAACAACGACTCCAACTCCGACTTGGAGGACGAGGACGTGGAGTTCCTGAATGTTGAGCGGCCCAAGTACACGTGGTTCGCGCTACGAGAGCTCTTCTGCCGTGAGCACGGCCTTAGAACGAACGGGCCGAGACGAGTGAGCAAGAGCAACGTAAACTCCTTTCAGAAACGAGTCTGCGGCTCCCTGAACTCAGTCGAGAGACTCGAGTTGATGTACAAGATGGAGGCTCACGACGGGTGCGTGAACAGTCTCAACTTTAGCCATGACGGGAGGCTTCTAGCCTCGGGGAGCGACGACCGACAGGTAGCCTTGTACTCCTATTTTTTTCTCTTTTCTGATTCAACAAAAAACAAAATTCTTATTGAATTCCAACAAAAAAACTATTTTTATAAATCAAATATTTTTATCACAAATCTACTCAAAATAGGTACCAAAATGAGGCTCACATATTTTAAAAATTTAAAATTATTCAAATTCCCTTGTAAAATTAGGCACGAAAAAAGAAAGGGCGTTATTTTTGGAAAAACTTCAAAATCAAAAGGTGCATCATTCAAAAGGTGCATCACCCGTACTTTTTTTCCATAATGAACAAATTACTCTTTTGAACTAAGAGCTACTGCCCTAGGTCTCTTTGTGAGCTACAATAGGATCTTAGGAACTTCAATGACCCCTTAGGACCCCTTGTACTCTTTTTGGAAGCGTGAATTACACTTTTTACCAAATTTGATCTGGTAACCCTATCGGCAGGTCATCCTGTGGAACTGGGCCTCCAACTCGATAGCCACCGCCTTCGCGAGCGGCCACTACAGCAACGTCTTTCAAACCAAATTCTACGGGTCCCACGCCTCGGGCATCCGGCTCATCACGACGGCCCGGGACGGTCTCGTGCGATGCCACACCGTGCCTTCCAGTGGCGGAACTCCCAGCTCGAGCACACTCTTCAAGCACATCGGGGCCGTGCATGGGGTCTCGGTGATCCGACAGAGCCCCTTTGAGATTCTCACGGCGGGCGAGGATGGGATGGTGATCCACGTGGATATGAGGGAGGTGCACGTGAGCAGACTCGTGACGGTAAAGGAGAACCGACGGAAGGTCGTACTCTACGGACTGGCCTCACACCCCCTGAAGGAGGAGTTTTGCGTGTACGGACAGAACCGAGCCATCAAGATCTACGACCGACGGAACACGAAGGAGGTGGTGAAGGAGTATTTCCCCCAGGACCTGGCCCAGAAGAAGTCTGTGGTGACGTGTGCTCGCTACAACCACCTCGGCACGGAGATCATTGGGAGCTACAGCGACCAGGACATCTACCTGTTTGGGGCAAATGATGCCGCGGGTCACTTCCAGCACCAGTATCGGGGCCACTGCAACAGCCAGACTATTAAGGGGGTAAACTTCTATGGCGCTGGGTGCGAGTTCGTCGTGAGCGGCAGCGACTGCGGGAATGTCTTCTTCTGGGACAAGAAGACCAGCAAAATCGTCCAGTGGTTCCAAGGCGACGAAAACGGGGTCGTCAACGTCCTGGGTGAGCTTTTATTCAGAAACCTCAGACTCAGAATGTCCCTAGACTAAGTTTTATTTGCATCTTTAAGAGACTTAAAATACTGATTGGGGTTCAACTTAAGCAAATGGAGGATTTTTTGGGGCTATTTTCTTCTTCTCTTTTTTATTAAAAAATGATTTGATTTAGTTTTATATGAAAATAAAACCAAAGTATTAGGAATTTCTTAAACCGATCCCAAAGTCTTCGAAAGGCTCCAGAAAATACATTTTGTGACTAAATTAGCTTTTTAAAAAATTTAATGAAGTTCAGAGTTCCGTACTTTCGAAAACTTCAATAAAATTAATTTACAATCTTAAAAAATGCTTGAAAGAAAATCTGAAGCTCTATAAAATTTTCCGAAAAGTAGAAAGTGAATTTGGCAATTTTCTGATTTTCCAGAGCCGCACCCAGAATACCCAATTCTAGCCACAAGTGGCCTTGACTCAGACGTAAAAATATGGGTGCCAAGCAACGAGAAGCCCCCGGATCTCAGCAACCTCGAAAAGTGTGTCCGGGAGAACCTCAAGTCGCGTCGCAGAGCCGCTAGTACAGACATGTTCGACAACGAGATGTTCAATTTAGTCGTCCAGGAGCGTCTCAGAAGGTGAATTTTTTGTCTCCGGAAGAAACGAATGATCTGAAGTAGGTTTATTCACTAGAATGGCAGATCCGAACCAGGGCTTTGTACTGACAACCGAGTTGCAAACGGAGAGTGACGCAGAGGACAACTGGGAGAACAATAGCTCGTCCAGTAGCAGCGAGGACGGGGCCAGTCTTCGTCGCAGGGCTCGAGAAGTCTTCCCTTGCTCACCGATGTAGCGGTTTTAGCTTGTAAGACTCCGAAATTCGAAATAAGCGCGACTTTTTGGGATGCAGAGTGAGGAAGTCGTTGTTTATGGAAACATTTCCTGGCTTGATTTTCTTTTAACTAAGGTCCAAAATGAAGCCTGTTTGGGTTTTCAAACAAAAATAATAAATAACGCATTTTAACTTCAGTTTTTCCCCTCCTCTGATTTTTAGTTTTCTCATGAGGGCTAGGAAAGTTTATTTTTCTGTCCCATTTTGACTTTTCGAGGCTCAGCTGCAAACAGACAGGCCAGGAAAGTGTTTTTTGGGGCAGGAGAAACAATCCATGATCCAAGAACTAGGAACATCAGGGTCCATAACTTCCTGAAGTCAATTCGAATCAGTTCATTAGACCGGTTTTTGTGTTCAATACCTCGGCAGCTATACACCCTCTTGTGGTTTTCATGATTTTATTAAAATAAAATATTGTTGTATACATGCAGTTGCATTTTTACAAATTAATCATCTATTACAGAAAGGTTGGAAACCCAAAAAGGTGCTTAAAACTAAAGTTCCCCGCTAAACTCGGATCCTGAAGACGCTCTGATTGGTTGGTCTGAATGTAAAAAAAAGAGAGAAGCGTGGGCTTAGTCGTCCCTGCTGTTGTCATCTGAGTCTGATGACGAGGAGTCGTTCTTGTTGCTGTCGGGAGTCTTTGTTCTGGTCGAGGCTGGTGACTTCTGAGAGTCGGGCGAGTCCTGGCTCCTCGGACTCCTCTTGATCTCTTTCTCGATCTCTTTGTCCTTCGGCTTGCTATTGAGCTCCCTGTCGCTGTCATTCTTCACTGCCATAATCCGCTTTGAGGACTTGGACAGGGTGGCGATTTCCTTCAGCTGCCCCGCGACCTTCTTGTTGAGAAGCTCCAGCTTCATCTCGTACAACCTCTCCTGGTCCTTCATCTTTGTTCGCAGCTCTGTCTCCAAAGTGAAGTGTTTCCCCTTGAGCTCGGTTATCTGAAATCGTTTAAAAAGATTAGATCACTACTTGAATGACGATCGGGAAGATTTTATGTTTTAGCAGGCCCAGAATTTGGCAGCCATTTTTTCGTACCTCTTTGTCTTTAAAGAGCAACTCGCGGTCCTTGGCGACTATGCGCTTCTGGAGACTCGCAATCGTCTCTTTCAGCTGAGTCATGGCAACTACGTGCTCTGAGCTGTGTGGGTCCACGATTGGAGCGGGCGAGATGTTCTTTCCCAAGGGCATCTCCATCCCTAGTCCCTTTGTTGCATCCGGGCGCTGCTGGTGCTTCTTCGCTAGCCTGTCATTAGCATTTGTCTTGGCCGATTTGCTGTTGGCATTCTCTTCAGTGGAGGGCCTCTTCTTTGCCCTCGACGAATTCTGGACTTGCTTGGCTTTGGCCAGAGCTCGCTTGTAGGACAGAGTGCAGAGCCAACACAGCTGCTTTCCGTCAATCTGGAACGATATCGGGTTAGTGACTGACGGACTTGGTGGACCAAAGGTCTTGAAATGTGCACCAAGTGGTAGTTAGAGCAACTTGACGGAAATAAGTGACGCAATCGTTTTCCCCGAAATCCCTTAGGACACCGAAGTTCTTACACAAATTGTGAAAAAATATTGGGCCGCTTTTTTGGACATGGCAGACCCAAATCTACGGAATTCAATCTTTACATTTGAAACAAAATTACATAATCTCGTCCCGGATTTTACAAAAATTTTACAAAAAGTTTACAAATTTAATTTAGCCTATCTACGAAGTAATTTTGCTTCTCCTCGTCTCGGTGTTTCATGTTGCTTAACCCTTTGTAGCACATCTCCCTCATGTACTCAAACATACTTTGTGATCTGATCTGTTAAAGGCCGATTTTTGCTTGCATTGCTCACATGTTACTGGCGGTCCATATTTTAACTCCGAATTTGTGCACCTGTTTTGTGGGGTAAAGGAACGAGGGGGAAAATTTTGCGTCACTTATTTTGTTCATTGAGTGATTCGATGTGATGTCTATGTTAGAACAAAATGTCTGAAAACGTATCGAGACATTTTTCAGGCACTTTGCAGAACAAGAGGGGGAAAGAAGGAAACAAGAAATGCAACATATACTGAAGGTGATACAGACCTTTGACATTTGTTTCCGATGAAGGCTGCCAGCAAGCAGCAAAGCTCGCATGCAGAGGGCTTTCCGTACTGCTTCACATTCTGATCACACTTTTTGCAGATTGTAGAGGTGCTTCCTTTGCTGGATGGGGAAAAGAAGGGTTGTTAGAAGGACACTTCAAGGCAACGAGAAAGCGAGAGGATTAAGAGGCTTAGCAAAAAACTACCTGGTCTGTTGGAACTCGGATCTGCAGTAGGTGCACTTTACAATGGGGTAGGCTCCTCGGCATTCCTGGAAATGGAAAATAGGGATAAGAGAGTAGCAATATATTTTTGTTTACATCACTTGTTGATTTATTCTGGAAAAATTACATTCCTCACATCAATCAGAAAATTTATTTCCAAATTTTTAATATTGAATTTTAAAAAACTTTTTTTTATGTGGTAAAAAATTCCCAGCTTAGAAGAAAACGACGAAATTAAACGAGCTTGGTTTTCGAGCACCAAAACTCGATTAGAGGGTCACCCTAGTCAACGCCATTGAAATCTGGCCCATTTTGTTTTCACAATTTCTACGTCCTTCCCCCACTTTATCGCAGTATTCATCCGCCAAACTGTCGCCAAATGCATTTCGAAGAGATAATGCGACGCAGTTTCATTTGGCAACAAAATTTCTCCGAAAGCCACTTCTAGGAAAAGCAATCGTCATCGATTTTTCTTTTCCATACCTTGCACAATTGCTGGCCGTGGGAGAGCTCCTCGAACGGATGCCGGGAGAAACACTTTGAACACGCAAATAGTGCGACTTGAGAAGCCATTTCACTTGTTTTTATGGTATTTTACTGAGATTTTTTCAGGTGACGCTTCAAGATTTCAAGTTGAGCGATGACATTTGTACAAACGTCAGTCGGTGCCTGATCTGTCAGTGAGTGAATGACAGATGGCCGACTTGTTTTGATTGCGAAAAATCAAGTGCTGAAAATATATAAAACATGGCTCTGAGGATAGCGCGTTTCAACCGGAAATGCCTGATGGGGCCGAGCGCCCGTTTCGCCACCACGAGTGCGCCCGTGGAGGAGGAGTTCCGGGTGCTGAATCTGCGGCCGGAGAGAAACACTCGTCTCGAACGCAGGAAACAGAAGAAGGCAGACGTTCTTCCTCCCCGGTTCAAGCGGATGTCTCCCGAGCAGGACTGGGGAAGCGTCTGGCCGGGCCCTCGGACCTTCCACCCAGCCACAGTTCCGCTCCCAGTCCGGCAGGGTTTCACGGAAGGAGGCAAGGCAGCGCCCAGCAAGTTCGCCAACGCCGAGCTGATGAAGATCCCGAACTTCCTGCACCTCACGCCGCCCGTCGTGAGACGCCAGTGCGAGGCCCTGAAGCGCTTCTGCACCCCCTGGCCCAAGGGACTCGAGAACGAGGAGAAAATCGAGAAGCACTTTCCTCTCAAAGTCATCACCTCGGACTACTGCCTCTCGTCCCCGAGTATTCGGATGCCCCTGGCCAGGATTGTCAGCTTGAAGGTCAACCTGTCCCGCATCTCCCTCGATGACCACGGGAGGGACAAGTTCCTGAGGCTCGTGAAGGAGCGCCATGACCCCAAAACGGACGAGGTTACCATCGTGACGGATCGCTGCCCCACTCGGAAGCAGAACCTGGACTACGCCATGTATCTCCTCACGGCCCTGTGCCACGAGGCCCGGCGCATCGAGCCGTGGGAGGCGACCAAGACGCTGGCCGATATGGAGGAGTACGAGTGGAGCAAGAACAAGTCCGCGGTTTCGTCCAGGGCGATTCTGAACTGGGGAAAAGAGGGACAGGCGGTGGAGCCGTCGAGGAGCTTCGCAGATGCTGTGGAGAAGCTCATCAACGAGGGGGAGAACCAACAGAACCTAGGCGCCTACAAGAGCGAGGTGTTAGAGCTGCTGAATTTGAAGCCTCGTGAGGGCTGAGAACTCAACTGTAGAAACGTGTGAATTTAGAGAATAAAAAATTGTCGGAAAGTATTGGCATTTTATTGATGGGTTTTTCAAAGGTTGAATATCTAGGTGAAACCATAAGACCTCGGAGGGGCTTCAAATGACCAGTAAAGCTATTTCAAGGATAAATTTAGACCTCAGGATTCAATATAAAAATATTCAAAACTTTAGGCAACTTCCAAACAAAATATTTTCTGGCCGATCAAGTTCAATTTTGGCTCACCACAAAAATTCCTGTTCGAGTAATGGTCTGTGTCTGAGATAAAAAAAGTTAATTTCGAGTTTTTTTCTGAAGATATTTTTAAGTTTTTGAAGTAAACGGTTTCTTGGTGAAGGAAAGCTCTTTAGGTTCAGGAAGGCCTAGTCAGCTAGAAGTTCTCAGAGTTGATGCCACAGTGGAAGAATTCGGGTCTTTCAGCCTCAAACCCATGCTAGAGTTGAAGACAAAATCTCCCGTGCTAGAAGTTAACTAAATCAGACACCGAAAGAAATAAGTTTCATCAGATTTATTTGTTTTTAATAGATACATTATTTTTACAGTGTTCTCATGCATATAATTGTCTTTAATAATCATATTCGCCTCCAGCAGGAGACCCTTCAACTCATTTTTTAAAAACAAATGCTCATTTAACAGTCATTCTTGGTTCTCTTTTGTGTACTAAATCTTAAATTGTGAATGTGCATTTTATGCTAAATGTCCAGTAGCCGGAAACTTACGAAACTAAACATAAGGGAAAAGTTAAACCTTATCAATAAATTAAGATTCATATTCGTACAAAATATTACAAGTTATTGGAATTAAAACGAACAAGTTGTCGATTCGGAATCTGCTTTTCGAGTGTTTAGCTGCAGTATAGTAGCAGGTAGTCTTTCAGTCGATCAGGGAGGGGCAGAGCTTTGATTTCATCCTTCGCCACTATATTTAAGATCACATCACGGCAGTAGCTTTGGAGAGATGAAACTGAAAGTGTGATCAAGTTAATGACAAGGTCAGATTTTTGTTTGAATATTTGAGTTTTGACGAAAACCATTGAAACTAAATCTGAGGTTGGAGTCAAGGACTTAAGGAAGTGCAGTCAATGACCTTTTAAGGCTTTACGACTATTCTTTGCTCTAAAATCAGTCACAACAGTTTTCTAAGGGGACATAATGCCAAGCTTCCAAGGCTCATTGAGGCTCTGAGTGGGCCCTAAGGCTCTTTTGTTTAAAGTTTTATCCCCTAGAGTTTCTTTCCAGCTATTTCCATTCTCATTTGATGAAAAAATTTCTTGCATGACATTTTTCCTCAGCTCAGACCCCCCAAAAATGCCAGAATAAGCCCTAAAGCACCCCACCAGAAGCCTCTTTTAACTGTCCACCAACTTTCTATAAAAAGGTTTAGGGCTTTGAGCCACTATAAGAGGGTCATAAGTCGAAATCCCAATTTTCGGAAAGGTCAAAATTGACGAGGGACAAAAATGTGACACTTTGGGCGACACAGTCTTAAGATTGGTATCAAATATTCACTCACGTTCGTAAAGCTGAATGATTTTCACTTGCTTCGTCGTCCCATAGACATCGACGACGGCATGAAGGGCACTGAAAAGTTAGACACTCCATCATTTGCACAACCACTCAGTGGCCAAACTTACGATTGTTTGTACGGTATATCATTAACGCACGGTCCATGGTCAATGCCATTGATTATGAAGTGCATCTGTGCTTTATCTTCATCGTGCGGAACTGGTACAAAGATGATCCCTATTCGAGAACCTGCAACTCACAAGTCAATGAATCGGTCTTATCAGAAAGAGAAAGTGCAAACACCCTACCAATGTCTGTGGGGAGGATGTCAGAGCTGCCTTGACCGTTGCAGGGCCGCAGAATGTGCTTTGGAATCTGTCCCCGGGACGTCTTCATGATCATCCCCGTGCCCAGGATGTGGCTCTTGTACGCCGTTTGTCCTGCAAATTTGCTCACCGGGTACACCCAGCTCGTTCCGAGGTTTGCCAGATCCGGGAGGGCGTACTGCGGTAGCGTTCTCTCCGACGCTGCTGCCAGCTTCGGGTCCAGCTGCGTCAGTCCCAGACGAATGTGGCCGCTCCAGCCCCTTTCGTTCTTCTCGATCTCCAGCAGAAACAGCTCGCCCGGCTTGATGGGCTTCTCCGAAAAAGTTAGCGCGTTCGCGAAACTGCGGGAAGAGCACAAAGAGAAAGAAAAATTAAGTAGCCCGACAGGAAATGCGAAAGAGGTCAATGAATGTGACGGCCGAACCTCGCTTTCCGGTACGCAACAGTGTTGTCCTCGCACAAGATGATGTTGTCTCCTGGAAAGGACAAAAAGTGGCCTTCACTGTAGCAGATGAGGCGTCTGGCGACAAAAACTCCGGGTCCGAGTCTTGGTGGCAGCTACTCACCGTGATATGGATGAAATCGAGACAAAACCCTGGAGTTCTCCATGTTCTACGCTTTTCCCGTCCCGAAATCTCACCGACTATCAGAGCTCGAGGACGAATAGACCACAGGAACCTCGGAATATCTGCAAATTACTTATTTTTTCTGCGATACTTCAAAAACAGAGGTGAACAGCTGTTGACTCTCTCGCTTTCGGGGTTCGAAACGGCCGTTGGCAGCGTAACGGACTTTTCAAAAACGGCCTGAGGCTAGTGACGACAACAAGGATTGAAGTCGAAATGCCGCCATGAATTTGTCGTTGTTTTAAATCAGATTTTACTGCAAGATAGCGGGTATTTGAACCGAAAAAGAGCGGAAAACGTGTAAGAAAAGGCAGAGGTGTTGAAAGAAAGTGGAAGGCAGACGGTAGTTTGTGAAAACACTGGAAAATAGCTCACTGAAAAAAGGTTCTCGCGAATGTTGAAATGGAAGGCCAGAGAAAAGACGAAGAGCAACCGCCGATTGTGGATTTCAGTGACTTTTCCGGTGATTAAAATGTTCGGAGTTTTTGAAAGCAAAAAATATTCAATATGTTTCTTCTCCATCAGAGGACATTGAGTTTGACAACTTCGTGGGTGCTGCCAGAGCTCCTGCCGAGTTTCCCCAAGACGCTGAAAACAGGAACATAACTGAAGCCACCCCCATAGATACGAGCGCCAGTACCATAGAAGATGAAGACCTCCTGACCTTTGAGGATCTAGCCTCAGGTCCAAGCAAATCCACCCAGGATGTAGGAAGCTCGAATGTGGCCGAAACCGAAGCTGCCCCTGTAATCACGAAGTCGATCACGATAGATGATGACGACGACCTTTCGTTGGGAAATGTCGATTTCAGCACTATTTTGAAGGCGGACGGTATGCTTTTAGAATGTCAGATTTTGTTGACTTTAATTCTTTGGTTTCAGACGACCTTAATATCAACAATTTTACAAACCCTGACCCGAAAACCTCAGACCAACCAGTTGAAGCCAAGAAAAATGAGCTTCAGAGTTTCGACTTGACCAAAGTAGCCGAAACTAGTGCAGAAAAAATTGATTTAATTGAAGAAAAGACGGTTGCTACTGAAGCCTCTGAAGGAGTTATAGATCTTGACGAACTTGAAAAAGAACTTGAGAAGTCTCTAGACGATCAAACAAATGAACAAACGAGCTCAGGTGAAGCATCAAAAGTGAATACTGAGCTCACAGAAATACAAACTGAAAATCTCGAAAATGCGAGCATCGAAAAAGTTGAGTCCGAAAACCGCGATAAAGTCGACCTAGTGTCACTAGACACTTCCGAAGAGGGAGAAGAAATAATCAACTCGCCAAAAGATAGAGCGGAAGCCCCTGAAATGAAGGATGACCTGGAAGCTGAGGAGATTCGTGGAGTAAACGACTTGCAAGAAAGGGGTAAAGAGACTCCTGCAGTCATAGACCTTGAAGAAAAAGACCAACCAATCGAAGTTGAGGAGAATCCTGAAGTCAAAGACCGGGAAGAAACAGGCAAAACGATGGAAGTCGAGGAGGTTCCTGAATCAACAGACCTAGAAGAAAAAGGAGAAGGTATGGAAGTTGAGGAGGTCCCTCCAATCAAAGACCTGGAAAAAGACTCTGACTTCGATATAGACCTCACGAGCCCCGAGGTTGAAGAGAAAGACCCTGAGGAGGCCCCAGATCAATCGGGTCCTGAAGAGTCTCCTGCTCAAGCAAGTCCTGAAAACTCTCAAACCCGTACGTCTCCAGCAATCAGTATTGAACCCATGGACGTGGACGATATGGAGTTTGAAAGCGTCCCTGGGTCCCCCAAGAACGATTCGAGTGACTCAAACCTAAAAGAAGCGGAGAGAGACGACGAGGAACTCAAACTCACCGAAGACGTTGAACTTCTGAGCGACCAAAACAACTCTTCTGAGGCACCTCCTGCCGAAGAACTGAATGAAGAGACGGTGGAGGAAACCAAGAACTCTTCTGACTCTGAGGCTCCCAAGATCGAAAAGCCCGCCGTCCTGCCAGAAACCGAGTCACTCAATATCAGCGAGCTGGTCCGGGACATCAAGAATCTTGATGACGAGTCCAATCACTCGGAAAACAATCTCGTCATCGACGAGCCCGGGAAGACCCCCGAGAAGCTCCCCACCCACGCATTCGTGAAAACCAACTGCATGAACTCGGCGTGTCGGTCCACCACGGACCTCTTCGTGGCTCCCTCGTTCGTGTGCAACTTCTACACTCCGAGCCTGGCCTCCAACAAGAAGTACTTCGTGTGCCAGGCCTGCTTCGACGTCGCGGTGGAGAGGTTCGAGAGCTACTGCTCGGCTCTGACCAACGGGAAACCGGTTCTCAAGATGGAACTTCCGGTAAGCATTTCTAAGAGGCCTGAACCCCCCGTTTTTCATGAAATTTTTCCAGATCAACGAAGAAATTGTCGAGCTGAGTGACGACAGCGACGACGAGGACAGCTCCTCCAAGGAAGACGACCCTCCCCTGTCCAAAGAAACCCTAGAGCTCATCGAAAACGAGCTGGAGGAGGTCCTCAACCAGCAGCTCGCCAAGGTGAACATCGACCAGCAGGTCAGCTGGGCGCACGAGATGCTCGGGAAGAAGATGGCCAACAACTTTCAAATGAGCGTTGAGATCACAGAGGAGCTACGGGAGCTAGAAAAAGCGGCCTACGAAATGAACCGGAAACTGCACTCTGTTGCGGAAGTAAGGAGAATCTCCCTGCCTCCCCTGGACATCAGCACCATCATCGACCAGAGTTTCTACCGAGAGAGGTACGAGCTCCCGGGCACGGCTGAGATGATGCGGCCTCCGATAGACTGCGGGAGCACCTACTACGCCGTCAAGCTGCGTCTTCTTGCGGCCTGGGTGCCCGCAACGGTAGTGGATACGTGCCTCGTTGAGGACACTCACCAGTACAGGATCACGTACAGCCAGACAAAGAACTATCGCGTAGTGTCGGGCAAGTATCTCGCATACTCCCATCCTCCGCCTGGAAGGTGAGCAAATTTGGACTAACTAAACCCCTATTTTCAGTGAGACTCGGGCAAACCAGTACACTTGTGTCCCTGAACGTTTTCCAATCCACAGTCAGTAGACAATTTAGAGAATTGGCTTATTAGGGCACGGTCTGATGGGAAGAGGGTCGGCTGCTCTAATGTATGGGGCAAACTGTTTAAGAGCGGGTTGTCTACAATCATAATTTTTATTGTGACGTAATTTTTGAATGACCCTTTATTTAGAGAAAATATGGCAACAAAAATGGCAATTTTTTGTGACGGTCTCATTGACAACTTTGACAAAGAAAAGTGGACTATTTAGAGACACCAATGTATTGGGCATGTTTGAGGGCCTTTGAGGGTCCTGAGAAATTCTGAAGTCAATAAAAAAATCATGGGAGTTTTTGGAACCTGTAGTTTCCAGAAAGAAATAGACGAAGAACCTCACCCTCTCACTGCCATTTAAAATTAACAAATAAATCCTAACGGATCTTAGTAGTTGAGCTATCGATAGATCAGGAAAACTATGAACTACTAGATTGTCATGGCTAAGATTAAATCAGGAGAAATGTGAGAAATGAGAAATGTGAGATTTCAGGGCCATCTGAAATTTTATATCGGTTTTCATCCCAACTCAATTTCTTATTTTTTTTGGCAGACTCAAGGTGGGCGACCGAGTGATTGCACTCTTCAACAACGAGGACAACCAGATGGGCCGAGGCAAGCGGGACTTCTTCCCGGGCATTATCGCTGAACCCCTGCAGCCCTACAACGGCTTCCGCTACCTGATCTTCTTTGACGACGGCTACACCCAGTACGTCCACCACCAGGATGTCCGTCTGGTGTGCGAGGCCTCCCTTCAGCCCTCTCTCGACGTCCATCCCCACGCCAAGGACTTTATCGAGGACTACCTCAAGACGTTCCGAAACAAGCGCCCCCTGGTGCAGGTTAAACGAGGTCAAAGGATGATTACCGAGTACAAGGGTAACTGGCACCAGGCAAAGGTGTTGGAGTTCGAGGCGAGTCTCGTGAAGGTGTACTTTGACAACATCCGAAAGTCGGAGTGGATCTACCGGGGCTCCACCCGACTGGGTCCTATCTACAGGACCAAGCAGTCTGGCACCATCCCGCACTCCATTCCGTCTGCAACTACGCGGCGAAACGAACCGAGCGTCGAGTACGTGTCGATTGGAGACGACGAGGAGAAGGCCATGACGTCGTCGGGGCCTCGAGCAGTGGCTCGCAAGAGCTCCGCTGGACCCCTCAGGAGACCCGCCCTTTCTGACTTCCCCCAGTCGGCCCAGCAGCGCGTCCGGAATCTCAACAACTCCACCATCATCCTGGAGGACGACATCGGAAAAGGGTTAGTATAACTTCACAAATCTTTTGGACAATCTTTTGGTTCCCTTGGTTGATAAAATTGACTTTAAAGCCTATTATGCCCCCCATTTTGACGACTAGACTCCACTTGAGCCCAGTTCTGTGCAGTCTCTGATTTAGGAGCGATTTTAGAAGATTGTACTTTCGAGGCGGCATGCTGATTTGACAGGTCATGCTCAGACTCGAAGCTCCTAGTATAGATTTAGGTCATTTTCCAAAATAAAATCCCCTAATCCCAAAATCTTTTATATACTAATTCTGATGAAAGTCTATGTTTCTTCACCAACTAGGTCGGTGAAGTACTTCAGAACGAAAAACCACGTCAAGCTGGCTCCCTACAAGGTCCACGAGTGCAGTCCCCAGTGCATCATCAAGCGCAACATGAACCTGTCAAAGTACAGCCCAATCGCAAAGCCCCTCATGTGTGGGTGGGAGCGTCAGGTGGCGAAGAACAAGCGCAGCAAGATAGTCAACTACAAGGCGCCCTGCGGACGCCGGCTCCGGAATATCGGGGAGCTCTACATGTTCCTGCTCAAGACCGAGTGCCCGCTCGGCATCGAGTGCTTCGAGTTCGACCTGCTTGTCCACTGTCTCGCCACCTACGTGGTGGAGAAGTCCATTCTCAACATAGAGGACATCTCGGAGGGCCAGGAGGGCATCCCCGTGCCCTGCATCAACTACTTCGACGACTCTCGACCCCCGCCCCTGAAGTACTCAGCCGTCAGAATTCCCACGGACGGCGTCAATCTGAACCTCGACCCCGCCTTCCTGTGCGGCTGCGACTGCGTCGACGGCTGTCTCGACAAGACCCGGTGTGCTTGCCAGCGTCTCACCATAGAGGGCGCTCGCTTCTGCAACCCCAATCTGCGGCCCGAGCAGGTCGGGTACGAGTACAAGAGACTCTACAACCACGTCCGGACCGGCATTTACGAGTGCAACTCGCAGTGTCACTGTGCCGCCAACTGTCTGAACCGCGTGGTTCAACAGCCGCTCTCAAACATGCTGCAAGTCTTCAAGACCAACAACCGGGGCTGGGGACTCCGGACCATCAACGACATTCCTCGTGGTACCTTCATTTGCGTCTACGCGGGCAACTTGTTGACGGAGCAGGCCGCCAACGAGAACGGGAAGGAGCATGGGGACGAGTACTTTGCGGACCTCGACTACATCGAGATAGCGGAGGAGACCAAGCAGGGGTGAGTTGAACTGTTTCATTTTTTTAAAGAATTTTTTTTCATTTCGAAAAATTAATTCGAGTTATTTTTTGACACATCCAGCCGAGCTTTTCAGTGGGTCGATAAAAATTTTGCATACCTTTTCCTAAGATTTTCCAAAAGATTTCCAATTGTTTCTAAATCCTAGTTTTCTTCTCTTACTCCCCTTTTATTTCGAAAAACGAGTTCAGAAATTTCTTCATTTTTATAGACTGGAAATAGAAATTAGGGAGGCCTAAAAATAACTTATTGTTAAACCTTAGGAAAAATGACCCAAGACAAGATCTGAGGGACCTAGAAAATTATTTTTCCCCAAATTTAAAAAATTAGGCCCCAAAAGGAGACCGATGAAAATTCCTTTTTCCTCAGTTTTAGAAAAAGAGGTCCCAAAACGGGTAAAAAATTGCAGGAAATGTGCTACTTATGCTACAACGTCCTTAATATTTGTTTTTAATTTCCAGGTACGAATCCGATGTCCCGGACCTCAGCGACGATAGCGACAACTACGAGCCCGACAACGACGACGACTACGTGAGCACGGCCCAGGTGTCGAGAGGTCTCCGAGTGACTCGCCAGTCGCTGAAGAAAGTCACGAAGCAAATCTCGAAAAAGACCACCAAGAGGTCCTCCACCAACTCGACCCCCACGCAATCCGACAGTGGGGTCGACGACGAGAACAGCAACGATCGCGAGCGGATCAACCTGCTGCCGCACCAGATGGGGGCCGCAGAGGACATGCCGACCGTCGACAACGATGACAAGTCGTTCAGGAAGATGTTTGGCAAGGACGAGAGCGTGTACGTGATGGACGCAAAGGTGTCGGGCAACATTGGGCGCTACTTCAACCACTCCTGCGAGCCCAACATGTTCGTCCAGAACGTCTTCGTGGACACGCACGACCTCCGGTTCCCCTGGATAGCGTTCTTCGCCGAGTGCTACATCCCAGCCGGCAAGGAACTCACGTGGAACTACAACTATGAGGTCGGAAGCGTCTCTGGGAAGGTGCTCTACTGCTCGTGTGGGGCCCCCAACTGCCGCCAACGCTTACTTTAAGCTCTTTTTTACTGTGTCATAGTTTCACTTGGTATTAAATATCTCAATAAACATACTAAAACGTTTAATTAAGAAGAAAAAAATTAGTACAGTAAACCATCCTCGGCATTCAGATAACAGCTGCTCGAGAACCCATAGAATCACGGTGGAAAACGGTGGGAAAATGTTTCACGTGACTCCAACAGTCCAACAGCCAACTCATGTGACCTGACCCCAAGAGTTTGAGGCTTCTATTTTCGATTGTGGATCACCATCCAGTGAATTCCTAATCAGAACAATGAATGCAATGAATTTTACCTCTAAAGGTCGGTTGGAGGTCTAAATTTAGGAACCAAAATAAAACCACGAAATGCATGTTTTACAATTTTAAATTTTATTTTAATATTATCGTTTGTCTTCTTGCATTTATTGTTGTATCTCATATATATTATCATGTATCATATCATTTACTTTGTTGTCTCTGGTGATTCTTCTCTATGTTATACGCGCATTCCCTCAACCGGTGTAATGCTGATTATGAGTAACAAACATTTATAGTATTTTTCTTTTTTTGTGTGTTTTTACGTTTTTCAAATTATGGATAAACATTTCAACTTTTTTCCTTTACTTAGCATTTAATAACTCATACAATCTCATAAATTTTTATTGTAATATGTTATTTTTTTTTTCATCTCAATTTTAAGAGTTTAATGACTTTCGATTGTTCAATATGGCTCTCATAGCACTCTTTATACAATTACTTTAGTTTGTTTCCAATAATAATAATGTAATCTCATTTTGTAACGTGTGGTAAAATCTTTTACATGTCGCGTTATGTGTTCCCTAAAAAGCTAAAAATCATCTGAGCTTCCACGAAAACCTACGGTAAATGAGGGCCAAAAGAGGTACTAAAACTCGTCCCATCTTCTCTAAAAAGGCTTGTAAAGGGATCCCAAGTGTCAAAATTTTCCTCAGCCGGTCCAGAGTTCGGGTCGCCTGGACCAAGCTGTGGCGGGCATTGAAACTCCTATAAGGTGCCGGCTGGTAGTTTTGTCAGTGCGATTCTCTAATACTGCTGGTGTCTCTCTAGGTATCGGGGGTCAGGGTAAATAAATTGTCATTGAGATTTGTCTGTTGGGGTTCGATTTGAGGCTGTCCACTTCTTGCTTCATAAAACAGCTACAAGCATACAATATGTATATGTAAATATGTTAAGAAGGTAGTTGCATTTGAATTTTTTATACAGAATTTCCGACCTCTCATACACTTCTAGGTCTCGTGTTACACAAGTTTCTAAGTAGTAGATATATATATTTATAAGATTATAGGTTTAGATTATTATCAGAGAATATTGTTTGGGGATAAAGCTATCAATCAATCAAAGGTTCATTTTTGTCTCGATAATCTGCAACATGAACTATCTAACAATAATGATTCAATATGTTGTGTAAATATATAAGGTATGGTAATGAAGGACTCCGACGCGTGGCCGGAGACTGAGCTTCAGAGGGAACGTTACGGTAGAGAGAGAGAGAGCTTGTAGCATATAAGACTATTTACAATAAGAGAGGAGATGCGGGCGCAACTAATCGAATGTTGATTGATGGTTCAAACTCACTCACAGATATGCCGAGATGCGATATATGTGGTGGAGCAGGGCCGGGGGTCCGGCTAAAATATGATTCTATGTGTTGCATCTTACGTCCTAGTTCTGCTCTACGTGTTTGTGGAGTTGCCTAACATTACCACCGGCGTTCTTGACTTTCAGTCATTTTCGGCTTTGCTAAATTTTACATTCAGTTTACTCTTTACTTAATAACAATTATATTATGATTATGGTCAATATAATAACATCTCTAGTATTTGTAATAATTCAAACCTTGAGTTTTCAAATTTACAACTTCGCTCCGAAGCTCCTCCGGCCCCAGTTCCGGGAACGGGGACGGGGGAGACTCGAAATGGAAATCGCTTTGAACGAAAATCTAAGATTTTCGGAGGAATTTTGAGGGAGAACAATTTAATACGCTAAGTTACTCATGTCTTAATGTATGAGAAGTGCAATTCGTTCGTTTGTTGAATCTTTATGTTTTAGTTATTATCAAGTTAGGTGTTTCTTGGTTGTCTTTCATCATGTTTGCGTCCAAAATAACTTTAAACCTTGACATTTTCATCAATTTTCAACACAATTTTCATCATTTTTTTAGTTTTCCATCATCATAAAGAGACATAATGAATATATATAGTGAGAAGTAAAAGTTTCTGTTGCGCTCAATATATATCAGCAAGCTTCTTAGCAGGAGGGCTCCTTAGTCGCCACCTTAGTCCTTCTTATCCGCATCCTCGGGATCCTTCAGCGTGTGCCATTGTGCAATCGGTCTTCGGGGAGACGCCAGCATGTCAGACCAATGACGAAGTTCTGTACCAGTTGCATTGCAACCCAGCACACACTTGCCAATTGGCTCTGATGTACCGATGCGATCGTAGTCAACCACGGTTACGACCAAGTTTACTTTCTGCAACGGGAACAAGAAAAACCGCGATTTCCGCGTAAGTACTTGGGGTCCTGAATTTCACCACCGAGCTCCAAAGGGACCAAATAGCTGACGAGAAAGCTCTCCGGGATGTCCCAAATTTGCGAGTCCTCTCGTCAGCCATTTCCTTTGGGGCTCGTACTAAGCAGAGGTCGGAGGTCAGCGGGCGACTAGGCGACCTCCATATAATGACTACAGGACTCACAAGTGAGGAACAAACAAAAGGTTAGAGTCGTGAGACAAAACGAGAGAAACGAAATAGAGTCAATGAGTAGAAAAGCCGATCAGCCTTGGGAATCTCGCAAGTCGCAATTGGGCTTTTCTCACACATTTACTCGATTTCGTTTTCCGGCGTTACCAAGACTTTACTCTTAAATGAGGCGACACTAACTACGGTAATAAATCGGGGATAGGATGCATGCAAAAACTGACTACTGTGGACGGCCTTGGAACTCTTAGGGAGCTACTTTTCAGACCTCTGGAGCCCTTGATTTTTTCTTAAGCCTCTAAAAGCCTTTGGGATGCTCTAAAATTATTTTTTTTCGAGCCTGTAGAAAACTTTGGGATGCTCTTAAAAATTTAAGAGTTTTTCTCAAGCATTAACAAGCCTAAGGTGAGCTTGAAGAAAAGTTTTTGAGCTTGAATTTAAGCTAAAATTTTCTGCTTTGCAATCTAGCGTCTTTTACAGAAGCACCAGCAACCTTAAAGTGAAGCTTAAAGATAAGATTTAGAATACAGAATTTTACATAATTTTTTGAAGGCTTTGTGATCAAAAATTTTAAGAGTCCAGAGTTCCAGAGGTTATTAAATTTGTTTTTATTGAAAATTTGAGACCGATTTAAGTGTCAGCTCTTGAAGGTGTAGAAAAGAAGAGCTCTCAGAAGCTGAGTAAAGTTTCAAGGCCGTCTGGAATTTGAAAGAATATCTTCAGGTGGTATCCAATCAAGTATGTCTAGTCCAAGTGAGTGATTGAGTAATGAGCGTGATTCTCTTATACCATAGTTAGAAATATAAAAGGTTATATTGTAGCAAATAGTAGTATTTGAAGTTTTGAAATACTGGTAGACGGAAATGTAGTATACTTGCTGATGGTTTGAGTGTTTTTTGGTTGTTACGGTAGAGATACACAGAAGGTACGATATAGCAGAAAAGATACAGGTACATACAAAAGTTTATCTTAATATACAAGTCCAAATATATGCAATATGAAAGATATGAAAAGGAAAAATTGGTTTGGCATTTTGACAAAATTTAGCAGAACGCTTTTACGTAATGTTCACTTGTGCACTGAAAACGCCTGACACTTCAGCTTTTTGTGTGGAAGTCCTTTGTTGTGGTTCGTTTTATTTTCTACTTACAAACCATGCAAGGAACCCGAATTGAGGAGAGGACGGAGGGGGAGTGGTTTCGGGGGCCGAAAGGAGTCGAGGTGCGGTCCCTCGAGCGGCTCTCAATTGGGGTTCCCATTGCGGGCTAGTGGTATGGTAATCAGTTCCTGTAGAGTAGAAGTGCATTGTTTCTTGCTACATGTGAATCTTGTCCTGTGTTAAAAGAAAAGATTTGATTTTATAAGGTCACTTTCCACGACAATATATGAGAACTGATGGAAACCAAAAGTAAATGTTTGCATTATGGTGTTGGCCAAAATCGAGCCGAGCGGTCTGGGACGCGCTCCGGGGCCAATGGGCTTGCGAGGGAATTTCGCGCCCGATTTTGCGCCAAACTCCTCAAAGCTGAATAAAAACATGTTACGTCTCTGTCTCTGTTTCACTACGAGTGTTGATGGATTTCGTGTTAAATCTTTTCTTAAAATCATATTTTTCGCAAGGCACTGATTCGCTGCTCGTTGCCGTTTCCAGTTTTCCGGACTCCGGGACCTCTTCATCCATTTGTGTTATTTCTGACTCTACAACTCTCTGTTATGTGCATGTTCGAGTATATCAAGTATCTGTTCTGTTGTTGATTTTGTGGTGGAGTATCAAATTTTGTTAATAAAGCGGCTATCAAAGCACTTGAAATAAAAGTGTCGCCAAATGCACGAGGAACCCGGGGATCGCAGGACCGGAGTCAATGCGACCTCCATGAATCGTGTAGGTAGTAGGTAGCTGAGAGTGAGAATAGTGGTAAAGTGGTGAAGGAGTAGTTGAGAGGAAAGTATTAGGCGTTCTCAAAATCTCAGATATCGCGCGATTCCGCTTCACGTCGAACGTGTAGGCCGTGTGTGTCGTCACGGGGCCCAATTTGATATTGGCTTGCAATGTATGGATATATGTTATGGTGGGTTTCTTCTCTCTAACATCAAGTACTGTTCTTTATACATAGAAGTGTAGGTACATAGTAAGTATATATATACGAGTAGTAGTAAATATATTGCCAACCAAACCATAGATATGTCAACTATTAAGAAACCAAAACCTCTGCGCTCTTTTATCTGATTTACGTACTGATACACGAATACAAAGCCACAAGAGACACAGAAAACGTCAAAACGAGTAAAACGAAAATTTGGGGGAGAACAAAATGAACGGGGACAACATCATCATGGTTCCAAGTGAACAACCAAAAAAAGGTAAAACAACACGTATTTGGTCAACCAATGTTAAGTATAACACATTCTCGCATACTTGTATTTGCTCGAAAGGAACTTCGAATGAGAATGATTCATTGTAATATGGATTCAATGTGCATTTTTTGATACTTGTTTTCTTCTTTTTCAGACGCTTTCCATTTTGCATCAATGCGATTTTAACGTATGGATCTGGAAGAGAGAAGAGAGAGGTGAAATTGAAATGTTTATTATTCATGGATGCGGATTTGCAGTGCAGCATTCCGCATGTCAGCGCCTTTCTCTGTCTGAATTGAGATCTCTTGACTTGTGGCTGATGCATTAAGGGAGATTGCAAAAATGAGGCTTCTATGACCAGCTTGAATTTTTTTGGCTAATCTTTTTAAGGCCTGATTATTTTCAATTGACAAAAATAATCGTGCTCAAATTTGAAAGTCCTGAGGCTTTCTAAGGGTTTAGTCTGGTTTCCAATGAACTGTAGGAGCCTCCAGACCGGTTGAAATCGGTCCAAAAATGGCTTTTATGAAACAAACTTCGAGCAAAATTGAGCAGTTTCTTAGGGGAAGGATTTCTCAGCAACGGCTAAACCAACAAAAATTTTTCAAAGCATTTTGGAAAGAAGACAAAAAAATTAAATATTTGTTGTGAGCCTTTTTTTGAAAAATTTTCTTTCTTCTTTGCAAAATGCTACGAACAATTTTTGGCGGTTCATCCGTTGCTGAGAAAAACTACAACCAAAAAACAACTCAAGTTTGCTCGAAGCTAGCTCCAGAAAAGCCATTTGTGGACCGATATCATCTGGTCCAAAAGCAGATTTCTAGTCTGGGTGCTCCTACAGTTCATTTGGAACCAGATTAGACCCTTAGGACTTTCAAATCAGAGCACGATTATTTTTTTCAAATCAAAATAATCAGTTGGCCAGATTTTGCTTTTAAAAATGGCCTTAAGCCCGAATACCTCGGAAAGGAGATACAGAAAATCGTTTAGAATGGAGTTTCGAAATCTAAAGGCTAATAACTTTCCATGAAATATCGTTTTCTTGTTGGGGGATCAGTCAACTTCTCCTCTAGATTAAATTCCTAACCCCGAACCTAACTAAAATCACCCAAAAAAATTTTATTTTCACAACTAAATTTGGCTATTTTTGGTCAAAATAGCCTCCTACCCCTTCCAAGAGTTTTCAGACCTCATTCTTGAGATGAAATCTCCTCAGAAGGATACACTTTTTTAATCACCCCTAAGCAATGCCTAAGAAAGGATTTTCTGACCTCATAAGCACAAGTCCAAGGTTGCGTCGAAATCGTGATTTACAATCGGGTAGGCCAAATCGAGAGGTAGAAAAAAAACTCACCAGAAAGTCCACCAACATCCATTTTCTTCAAGTTCTTTGCCTCCAAGATGACGACAGTCAGTTTTCCAGCCGTTGGTACGTATCGCAGCGAGAAGCAAATATCTCCCAGCTTCTCCTGTTGTGAGGCGGCAAAGACGGCGGCAAGGAGAGGGAGAGAAGGAAAATGTAAACAACGTTATCAATCCGGTTCGGCATCCGAAGATGTAAAACACAACATTAAGGTATTTTCATGTTCTGGGGTCTTATATATTTTCTATCAGAAAGTTTCGTATCTCTGTCTTTTTCGTGTGTTTGGGTGCATATCTAATCTAATTTCATGTAACACAAAATATAAGGTAATATAGAAAGGACGGGTTGTACAAGTGTTGGCTTGTTGTTTCGATTTGGTATGAAATCTTGTCATTGTTACACAATTACAGTAAAATTACAACAACAATAGCCCGGGAAATGTCGCTCTTCAAATTTCTAATACTTGAAAAGTTCGTAACTCAACATATTTTACACAAAGTAAACAACCAGCTATACGGAGGGAGGGGAGGGAGGCGGGGAGGGGAAGGGGAGAGTGGGGGAAATCAAAGACTTGATACTTCGCTTTTGACACCAAACATTCTAGAACCAACTAAACATTGAAAAATCAGGAATTCAGAAATCAACGAACAAAAAGTTACTGGTCTCTTTCTACGGGTTACTCTAGCTCTTCGCTCCGCTGAAACTAATAGAGGTCTCTCTCTCTGTACAAACGCAAACTCGTTGACAATTTTTTTATCGGTTCAAAAACACCCAGCTCAAATTTACGGTCGCCGCGGCGTTGCAAATACCTCAGCTGCAAATTTATGTATACTGTCGAACTCAAGAAAAGAAGCCAAGAACGGAAACGATAAAATTATTGGCTAAGTTTGTATTATCAAAGAATTAGGACTATATGAGAAATGTGGCAAAATGAGGATTTTCTATGAAATAAATGCAGATAAATGTAAGATTTATTGTATTGTACTCGAATATATAAAACATTAGCAAATGACACTGAAATAAATGTATGATGTCTGAAGCATGAGAGTGAGATTTGCGGCAATAAAAATGAACGCAAGTTCGTCCCGACGTCTGACAATAAAGCAGGGCACAGAACTGCCTTGTTGGGGTTTATTTCGCGGACTAATTTTTCCCATTTGCGATGCAAATTAAATTTGCATTTTTTCTCGTCACTTTTTGAGCAAAATTATTTCTGCCCCCATTAATATTGATACTGCCGGGGTTTTGACGAGCTCGTTGCCTTTTTTTCGGACGCTCGTTGGGATTGCGGCATTTTAGCAGATTACAAAGTTCATCGCCTCCAGGGATCGCTCTGACAATGGAACTGTGGCAGAATTGCGCAATCATTTACATTTAGTGAAATGGTTTTGTGCTGCTTTCAAGTCATGAAACTTGAATGAGAGGAGAATTTCTTGGAAAAAAAACTTGCAGAACTGCAAGTTTGGAGCCAGATAGCAACTGGCAGTGGCGTTGCTAGGGTTTGTGGCAGCTTTTGACCTCAAGTTGGCTCTTTTAGACGTCTCCAGAGCTTCCATGGGCGGCTCAAAGACAATTGGGTACCCCAAGAGAACATTTAAAGCCAATGAGGTTGCTCCCAAAGCAGAAATAGCCCTTCTAAAAGTAATTTTGGACCTCTTAGAGCTCAAATGGTGACCCTCAGACCTACATTGGTCTCTTCCATGGCCAAATGGGAACTTCAGGACTGTTTTGTTCACCCTCAAAGCTAAAACAGTGGGATTTTATACCTGCTTTTTAAAAAAATAGGTCTCAGACCCCTCTACTTGTTTCCACCACTGATAAATGGAAAGTTGAAAGACTTACAAATTACTTTCCGGCAGGCTTTTTCACCCCCTTCCTTGTTCCTTTTGTTTCGTTGATTGAATTTTCAGCTGGGCCACAATTCAATTTTCAGCTGGCCCAAGGTAATTAGATTACGACAAAAATCATACCCTCCCACACTTTATAAGACAAGTCCCTGAAGTGATGAGGGAACCCCATGATGGTGATGTATATCCTAACTTATGTGCAAGAACAGTCCAGTAACTCATTAACGTCTAAGGCCATTCCCCTCTAAAAGCGTTTAAATGATATATAACTAAGACTAAGCCAAACATGCATATCTTACAGAGGCGCAAAAGCGGCATTCAGAACTCCATGATGTATTACTGATAAACCAATTAAAGCATTAACTTTTATCCAACATATAGCGCTTCATATTGGGACTCATATATATTGCAAGCCTTTGGTACACGGATATAGACACTGAGGAGACAGCGAGGTAGCGAATCAGGAAGGATCTGATTTGTACAAAGGACCTTCCTTTGATCATGTCTTTGAGACGCGTGGCGTGAGGGCAAAGAAAGTCAATTACTAGGAGACAGATGGAAATGCGATTACATATTCTGCTCTTATCCATTAATATATAAATACACATCACATGCTACACATTGAAAGGTTACAGGTTACAGTTATGTTCAAATTTTTGACATTTTATTTCTGTTTCTTGATTGGCTGTTTATTGATTGTTTTCTGCAGAAAGTGAAATGTTTCGTTTCTTTCTTGTTAGAAAATGTCATGTGTTTCTCTGTCTCTGAGAATAAAGAGAGCTCAACAGATACATTTGATTGATATTTGATTTGAATTGAAGTGTACGGGAGACAAATACAAGTCATGAAAAATTCATATACTTACGCGATATTCGCAACATTTCATTTTTGAGTCAGAGTCAGTAATATTTTTAAAGTTATCGGTTTTGAAGCGATACATGCATTTTCAAGTTCGATTTTGTTTAAATTTTGATATAAATTAAAAGGATTTGAATTGATTTTATATGATGAAGACACAACCATTCACAGGCGTAAGCATCAGCAGAATCGAAGAAATTGAATACGTGAAAAAAACGAAAAAAGGAAAATTTAATCTAGGAATATAATAAATGTATAGGATAACATTTTATTGTAATGTGGGAGGAATTCGGTGCGGCTGAGTTGGGTGGAATGTACATACACAGTGTCCCTGACCTTATGAGTGTGAACCGTGAAGAAGGGCTTTGTCCGTGCTTAGGGATGGTAAACTCTGAAAACTTCTTTGAGGACCTTTTGGAGAACTTCTAAGAAGGACCTTTAGAAGAGTTCCAGTAGACTTCTTCGAGGAACTTATTTTTGACACTCAAGGGACCTTTATAGAGGCTTTTGAAGAACTACTTGGAAAGCCTTTTAGATTGCCTTTAGAGAACTCTTTTGAATAGCTCTCAGAGAACTCGTGTACCTTCGCATTAAATCCAGCTTCTTTAAATTTTTTTCCATTACTTAACCTGCAAGTTTTTTTTCAGCCTTTGACTTCAGAATATTTTCTGTGGATTTCATGTACAGATTCAGCAATAAGTTCAATGGAAGAAATTACCCGAAAAAGAAACCCAGTCTCCCTCTTAGAAAAAAGTGTGAAGCCACAGAAGCCTGTCTCTCAAAACCAGACACTTATCCAATAAAAATCCCATGAAAATCCTGTGGTTGGGGGTCAATGGCACCCACTCTAATAAATGTCTCGTGTCAATAAAAATCCCACCCACGCATTACGGTTTTATTCAATCTTCGAGATACGTTTCCAAGAAGTGCCAAATCCCGGGCGCCTTCACACCCGTACGTTGGGTAGAAGGTGGGTCACATTTCGCTTGGAGCCCACCGAATTCCTCCCCAAAGCTATGTATATATTATTTACGTTTCGGCTGTAAAACAAATTTCAATGATAAATTCATGAGTATTCGTAAAATCAAGTCAAAACGGCAATGATTTATATTCAATTCAATATAAAATATAATCTGCAAGCTAATTAACAATCCAAAACCAGTATTTTCAATTTGAGGTAAATCATCGTTGAACTGAACCAAAGAAACTTCAGAGCAACCCATTTGCATCATCACAAATTTAATTCTAACTTCATCTAGAATGCCGTTCGTAAAATGTATTTCTATAGTGGATTTGAACTGGGTGTCAAGAGTCTCGCATCCCCTATTTCCATTCCTCATTTTTATTTTTATATAAAAAGAATCAAAAGTTTTATTCATAAAAATGAAAGCAAAATAAAAAGTTCGGTTCGGCAGAAAATGGAAAATCTTACCTGACCACCTTCTCCTTCAACACTAACAAGCTCTCGCCATTCCTCGATTGTTTGGGCTAAGTCAATCTGACACAGTGGAACTTTCACTTCGCCGATTTGATCGTGCTTGGAGAACCGATCGAAATCAAAAATAGCAAACACTAACGTTTTGTTCATGGCGTCTGCGTATGGAAGGCTCTGTGGGAAATAAGAGAAGTATTTAAATATTGGGTTTCATCGGCTTCACTATTCAAACCAGGGTCGTAATTGAACCTCACTCAACTTCTTCTTAATTAATCTTTAACATTTTCGATCTCAGAAGAGAGAATTATTGAACAGAGTCCACATTTAAGAGAGAAGGGCTCCCATATGGAATAAGAGGGCCTCCGAAAAATTTAATTCTTCCTGTAACTGATACAAAAGACCCCCAAAAACGAGTTAAGAAGCCCACACAAATTTTATGTCCTCCCTATTTAGAGAAAAAGGCCCCCAAAGTCGCAGTTAGAAGCCAAATAAAAAATATTCTTCTACTTATTCGTGAAAAATAGCTTCATAGACGGGAGATAGGGAGCTAAAATAGTAGTTCTTAGTACTAGTTTAATTCCACAAAGCCCACAGAGTGGAGATAGGGAGCCAAAATAGTAGTTTTTAAGGACAAAAGAGTACAAATTAATTTTTTCTCCCTAAAGTTATAAAAGAAAGGGCCCAAAACGAGATACAAGGAGGAGCTCAAGAGGGTTTTCGAACTGCCTAAAAGTCAGGGTTGGCCCCTCATCATGTTTGAAATGTACGTCCCAATACTTTGGAGCTCTCAGAATGTCCCGGATAGGAAGAAACAACAGAAAAAGGAATAACGAGCTCAACAAGAGTTCAATAGAAGTTGAAGAAGAGCAAAAAAGTTACCTTAAATGTAAAAGTTTCATTGAACTCGGGGTTCAAGGTCTTTCGATGCACCTTCGTCTCGAACTTCTTCTTCTTATCTGGAAGCAAATACACTTTTACGTACGGATCCGAGGTTCCACCCATGTCCAATGCTGGAAGTTCCTCTGCCTGAATCACCGTCACCGATAAGGCATTCGAGTTGAAGTCGTATTCGAGCTGCAAGAAGCCAGTGAAAGAGGGAAACCAAGCAAACAGCCTCCAACTTACCCTGAATTTTAGCTTTCCTAGTTTCTGCTCACTCTGCTTGCTTCCCTCCTCGTCCCCTTCCTCGGCGTTCTCCGTTAGTTCTTCCATATCAGGCTGGACCTTCAATGTGCAGACAAATTTAGACTTTGCATGGTTGATTAATTAGCACGGTACCTTTTCCTTATACGCTGATCCAAGGAGCTGCACGGACTTCATGTCCACCCCCTTTCCCTTTTTGCCATCCTTTGTGCGGCGCTTTTTGAAAAACCGCCGGATGCAGAAGCCACAAATGCCCAGGACTATGAGCGCTATTAGAATACCTATGGCAACTACACCCCACGACGGGATTCCCGTTCCTTCTCCTATTTTTTCTGCAAGATCCATAGCTGTGTCACCAATTTTCTCACTAATTGAGGGTGCCGACGTCGTGCCATCTAAATCAATATCATCTACAGTGGCTACAGCACAACACAGACCGGGGATAGTTGTTGTTGTTGTGTTTGAGAGATATTTGTTTTTTTGATTTTTTTGAAAGTTGTGTGTCATTTTGTGTTTGGTTGATGTTTTGTTGATGGAGAAATTAAATTTTGCGCATAATAAAAAAGAAAGAAATTTTCTATGTAACTCGTCATCTAAATGTGCAAACATCGAGACACTTATCATATATATGTATATTAATCAGAGGTATTTGTACAAGACATAGAGAAGTTGAAAATACGAAAGGTGGAAAAAGATCAAAGGTAGCCCGTCCCAGCCCGAAGATTTTCAGTATTGTGCTGTAAACCTTAACTGCGGGAGAATTAGTTTAATCATTTTACTCACAAAACTCCTTGAGACAGAAGCCCCTCAAATACAGTCTCTTTTATTGGAATTTCTGTTGTTAAAAGTTCTACCTACTGTAAAAAGGAGGTCAGATACGCATGCAAATTACGAAAAGCTTAAGAACCAAGGAGATACCGTCGCAACTGAGGATTTCAAGCTAATTAGTAAATTAAGGTATTCGAGGTCATTCCAGGAGCTTGCCTCCCACACGCCATTTATTCTCAAGGATACTCTTGATAATCTTCAGCATAGCCAAGGTTACTGAATGGGCAACAAAGAGGGGTTTCAAGGCCAAAAAGGAAGTCTTGAAGAAGATTTTTGGGAGGCCTTAAATATTCCAGGAGGAGCCCTCTAAAAATACTAGTGGAGCCATTTAAAATTAAAGAGTCACTTTAAAGCGACCTTTGAACATTCAGGAGGTCCATAAGTGGTCACATAATTTTGGGATACACTCAAACATTCAGAAGGCTTCTCAAAAACTCTAATAGCCTCTAAAAAAATTTATGGAGTGCCTCAAACATTCTAAAGACTTATTTTTCAAAAATTATGAAGCTCCTTAAAGTTTCTCAAAAATTTTTAAAGAATTCTCAAAACCTCATAAATTTAAGAAAAACAAAATTTTAAAAAATCTAGCTTGAAAACTAGCTAAAAATATTTTTTTTAAAGAGGAAAGTCGATAGCAAAATGTTCAGGAGCCTAATGATTTACAACTGCGGTCCAAACTGATAAAAGAGTCCTCGAAAATAGGATTTGAAAAGGGTAGAAAAATTAATCCCATCATATGGCATTATAAAAATGGTTGTGGAAGGAGACGACTGGCTCTTTTCCCCCATCAGCATGAGCATCACTCCCAGAACGACCTCCAAAGTGTATATCAAAATGTGAATTGTTCAAAATGTCAACAGTAAAAATGTGAAAAAAGTACTGGTGAAAAGTCGAATGGATGTACTTGAGATGTATATTTCTCGTTTCGCAACAGAAGAGCTACACAAATTTCAAATCAATAAACCAATACGCAAAATCCGTTCAAAAAGAAGGGCATGCGAGTCGACGGAAGCCAGGCGGGAGGAGAAACAAAGAAAGCGCAAACAGGGGCTCTAAGACATGATCGGGGGAGACAGGCATGATAAGACTTCTCACCTTCTAGTGACGCATCTGTGGTGCTCGGAGCTTTCGCCTGAGGCGTGTACGCGTGAGGCGTGTGGTGCCCGAATATCTTTGGTGGTCCTATTGTTATCTCTGTTCCAGCGGGAGTGGCTTGCTGCGCCACTTGTTCCGCCTGTCGCTTCACAAGCAGCCTCGTAAGGTGGTGATTGGGTGCCATGGTGACGATGATCTGTGCTAGGCTGCAAAGTAACCCCCTCATAAGTTAGATATTCCAAGCACGTGGAAGCGTCGCTCGCGCCCGTGGCACTAACGAGAAATGTGTCTGTTTGTCCGCACTCTGCACCCAAGTGCCACCCACGCAAAATCACCCACAGAGGGAGAGCGGGAGAATGACGTTTTATCTCAAGCAAATTGCGCTCAGAGGTTGCCATTTTCATTACAAACAAGCGATAAGAGCAGCCTGTTTGCGTGTCGCAACTTCCATATGTGTAACCAAGGGCTGCTTGCTTAGGCTTCGTCTCAACTCTGAAGGCTCTGAATAATGCGAAAACTTTCGAAGAACCGACGTTGGCTACAATCGTTCGAGCGTCACGGAATGAGAGGGCAGGCAAGGAATATATTTCGTAATGCAATTACTTCGTTTTTCTGTTGTTTCCTTTCGTTCCGACGTGGATGTATTACATACCCAGGGAGGTTTCTTATGTAAAGAGCTCAGAAATCATTTACTTGATAGAAAATAGAGTCTTATAGGTTTTTGATTGAATCTAGCTCGGGCGACACGAGGCAGTACAACTGCAGAGATTTTCCGGGAAATTATGCAGAGATCTACGTAAATGACAGCGAGGATTTAAGGATGTCTGATGTCAACTGAGCTCTCCCAAGGTGGGTGGATGCTTATGTCTTCATTTTGATACCTCTCATTTATCTCAAGTTTTCGCTATTTTTAGAGCCCCGACTTTCAAACTATGTAATTTATTTAATTAGAGGAAATCAAACTCCCGCCAGACTCCTGAGAGACGGAAGCAGTTTCAGGTGGCTAATTGATATCTCCCAGACAGTTTTAATTGAAACGGAATGGAATCCGAGACTTGCTGCTCCTGAGAGTAGTCCAATAAATCAGGAAAGCTTTACGAGTGCTTCTTGATGAGGGTTGACTGGATATTTAAATTTAACGAGTCGCCTTTTAATCGATGGTTTGAAGCCATAGAAATGTACGTGCTAGAGGCTCCCTCTAGACCGGTTTCTTAGCTTTAAAAATTCCTATTTTGCTCGTTTTTAAAAATGGTCACTCAGAAACAATTTTGAATGAGGTCTAATTGAATTTTGAACTCCTGCCAGAAGCTTAGTGGGGCCCTAAAAAATTTTTAAAAGTCTGAGCTCCACTCTGAAAACCAAATTTTGTAGATGTTTGAGGGAAAAACAGTTTTAAGATTTTTGAAGTAAATTTTGTAAAATTTACGGCGTTTCTGAGGATCTTTGACTCCCCAATCTTGTAAACAAAATTTTTACAATCTTGTAAAAACAGTTTTTGAGTTAAACATCTGCTAAGTTTTGGTAAAAATGTCTCAGGAAATTTTTTTCATAGAATTTTTTTTTTGAAAAGTCTTGGGCTAAAAATATGTATTAGTAAGCCCTTGGAACAAATTAGCCCTTGGAACCAAGCCCTTGAAAGCCCTTGGTAAACCCGTGGATTTTTCATGTTTCAGCCAGCAATTAGGCCACAAGCTCCAAATATGAAAAAGTTCAAGACGTTATAAACATTTCCACGAAAGCATCAAATCGATCAAACCCTTTAAAAGTGCTTCGTAGAAGGCCTGCGTCTTGCCAGCTCTGAATTTTCATAAATAATACATTATAAACACATCACTCCTTCGCCGATGGGAAATCCTACGCGGAGACAATAGTCTGTCAGCGGGCAACAAAGATTATGTTGCAACACACTTTCCTTTCCTCCCTCTTCTCGATCGCATTCGCGTGTACCACATTCGGAACTACAAGTTATTATCACTCCTCTCCCGCTGTGCCACGCTCTTCCGTGTGTGTATATGTGAGCGAAGCCGCCACGGAGTCCGACTGAAATAAGCTCCAAATATGGCAACAGCAATTATATCGTGGAACTTTGACACACAGAGAGACAGAAAATTGTGTTGTGAATCGATAAATTTGCGTTTAATGCGAGCAACAGAGGAGTCAATTTAATTTTGCTATCGATATGCCTTTCATATCACTCAATTCACTTATCTTTAGCACTTCACTTCACTTTTCATCAGCGATTTGGTGTCGGAGTGTCGACATTCGGTGCGCAAAACGGGGTTAACAGGTACAAAATCAGCGCTAATGGCCAGACTTGTGGCGGAGGGAAGTGATAATTCAAAGAGGCAGGGACTCACTGCCACACATACGCAGCTCGTACAGAGACGAAATGGTCTTCAAGGTCCTCACAATAGATTCATCTCCGAGTGCCTGCGAGTGCTCATCCGTGCAAACTTCAAGGGTTTTGTTTTCGTCGCTTTCCTCCCTCGCAGAACATACCGCCGAGTGCTTTCGGAGAAACGGAAAGCGCGAGAGCCCCAATAGCTGATGGCTCGGTTCGGGGAAAAATCGATACTCAGCGAAGGAAAAATAAAAACGTCTTTATCGCTGGTGCCACTGCACTCTCCCGAGTTGAGTTGAGGACGGGGTGACGGGGTGGAGGGAACGGCATGGCAGGCATTACTTACGTCACAGCCTCAAGTCCCTCAGCACCGATCGAAATTCAATCTCCGCACACACCAAAATCTCCTCACTGCTGACCACCGAAAGGCACTAAAAATCAATATCTCCCGCAACTTTTCCCTCTCGCACTGGGGATGCCACTTTCTCGGCCACCTGGGTGCCTTTTCCGCGATGCCCGAACCCTTCCTCTTACCGATTGAACTTCTTCTCTTCCTCGTTTTTCCACTACACAATTTTCCTCCCAAGTTGTCGGACAATTTTGTGTGCAATATTACAGCTACACGTTTAACTTTAACACAAATCACTGCTCTGAGACGAGCATAACAAATTTTATGCGTTTTTACGGACTTTTTCGCAAGGTTACCGTGCAATTTTTGCAACTTTTATGTCGCGAGAAAATTTTCCACTTCGTCGTCGATGGAGTGAAAATTTTCTTCTTCACTCGATGTATCTGTGTGTCTGAGTGCCCATCCATCCTCACCGTTGCTGAATATCCTGTACAGGAACGTCGGAAAAATCGATTTCTTTCGTCACTCAATGTGTACAAAATTGTCCCACACGACCCGTATTGCCGAGCCATGTTGTTGTTACTGATTGAAAATGGGCTTTACAAGAGGCATGCGTCGAGTATGCGCGAAGCTCCGGAAAAGCTGGCTCGTGTGGGGCTCTACGACGAGCGTTGGCGTGTGTGGAAATTTAAGAATGAGTTGAGATTTGTTGTTGGAACTTGGACGTTGTCGGCTTGGTGGTAAACTACTCAGCCCTGAACTTTCAAGAGCAGTTTGAAATTTGGCGCGCGAACTTTCCCTGCTCCTTTTGGTACGTCTCTGGTCGCTTTCAGGAAGTGGATGGAAAGTTTTCACCTTTTTCCGCTGTAACACGCAACAGCAACGCATTCCACGGAATTGCAGATATCGTGAGGTAAGTGAATGCATAAATTATTAGTGTGTTTGTGTCGGGTTATGGACATGAATCTCACCTTAGAAGTTTAGGCTTCTCTATTGATTGCATTCAGGAACAGTTGAACATTTTAACCCAATTCGAATTGAAATGAAATTTTCATGAACCAACTACTACGAATCGACCATTCCATTATTTCAACTCCATAGAGCATATCTACTAGAGGGACAACGGGCAAAACGTCAGTTCCTTTGGTCTACGATTTTTGTAAAAATTTGTATGTAAGTTGAAAAATAAAAAAAATGATGACGTTTTTTGTTTTTGAAAATCGAATATGGCCGTCATAGAGGTCACATTGAAAAATGGTGAATATTTTGAATGATCGATTTTTTTAAGATCGATTTCAATGATCGAACTCATTTTGGAATCTGCATGAACAATCAAGTCTACTGATGGCCAAGTTATTTTTTTTAAATAACCCTAAACATACAGACATACAGACATATCTAACACAATTTTTTTTTAAACCTCAAATATTTTCATTGTATGTAGATAAGCTCTATTGTTAACTCAGTGATGGAATATCAGATTTATTTGATCCAAAATCAGTTTTCCTAAAATATTCGTTGAATCGATAAAAAATGTCCTGGTGGGCAACAGAGTATTCCTCCTAGTTTTTATTAGTCTATTATTTGACTATCAAAGGCTGTCATTCGACCAAACTTGCGTTTGATGAAAGGTAGAGTTCATATCCCAATTAATGAGCACAGCAAAAAGGTAGGCAAATCTCGTTAGTCAGATTTTGTCGTCAAAGTTGGATTGTGTTGTTTTAGGCTGCTCACGGTTTTCCGCCGGCTGAATACAAAACCCTTTCATGTCTGACAGAAGCTTGTTATCATTTGAGTCTCACAGCTCTGTAACGAACCAGAAGATTTGTCTGATCCTTGTCTTTAAGCGATTTCCCAGGACGAGACCGCGTTTTTTTCTCTCTAATCAGAAGCCTTTTAAATTCTGCATTAACTTTAGATCATGATTAACCTTGGGCTACTTCTGTGAGCTCGCCATGACTCATGAGAAGCCTTTGTGCATAATATTAGATAATATCAAAGCCTCTCTTAACAAAATCACACAAAGTATAGATTAAGAGATAATGCTTTTGATTACACTCTCGGTTTCGGTGATCGTAAATCATTTGTATTCAAGCTCTTCAATAGGAAATTTCCATTTATAAAAAATTCGCGAATTTAGGCATACCATACTTGCTCGTAAACAAGTTACGCACAATTTTGCAGGCCCGATTCAGGTTTGATGACCATTAAATGGCCTCTCAAGAATTTGGATTTTTTAAATTTTTCCCCTAAATCCAGTCCTGAATTCAAACGTTGACCCCTGCGGTTTGCCACCCAAAATTCATTCCAAAATCTGGCTTTCGCCGGTGCAAATATGTATGTAGGTCCAACGACCTAATACCGCCAAAATCAAAACTAGCTGCGTTTCAGATAACAATCAACTGCGCGATGCATAACATTACGACTGCGACCGGTGTCGGTGACAAAACAGCTTTACCATTTAGGGGATCAATAAACTCAGTTATCAGCGAAAACTCGGAGCGGGTGATGAATTTCACACACCTCCGAAAACACGCAAACGGAATTGGAGGGGTGCATCTCATTTGATCGCAGTTGACGCATATGGCTGTATAAATAAATTGCAGGCCGAAACGTTGGCTTAGTTTTGGCTCAGATTCATCGCCAATCGGACACTAAATCAGCGGGTCTCAGCCCGTCACACCCAACATGAAGTATTTACTCGTAAGTTTCGACAGTTTTTGGCTTCCAAGCTCAAAAAATTAGAACAAAAAAATTTCCAAGTTTGAAAGATTACGAAATTAATTTTTTTGGTTGAATTTTTAAAAAAATTTGACTCGATTTTTTAGGCCCCTAATGTTTAATTTTGACTTCCTGTCCAAAAACATGAACAAAAAAAAATTCTAGCTCAATTTTTATCCCTCATAGATCTCGTCCGTCGTCGTTTCTCTCGGACTCTTCGCCCAAGCAGACCCGTTCGGAGGCAAACTTGCGCAACTCCTCACCGGCGGAGGGTCCGGCTCTTCCTCATCATCAGCCAGGACAGTTGTCAGTTCGTCCAGACCCGTGGGAGCTGTCACGCAAGTCGGAGAAGCCCAAGTCGTCAGCGTGGGGCAACCCATTGTGCAGCAGCAAGTCATTAGACTGGTTCAGACGCAAGAGGTTCGACCTGTCGTGAAAAATGTCCAGTACACCCAGCAGGTGCCCGTTCAGCGCACCGTCCAGACTGTTCGGAAGGTCCCAGTCTCGAAATGGGTCCCCATTCAGAAGTACAAGAAGGTAACCCAGCTGGTTCCGGTCACTGAGAACCGCGTTGTGACGGACTACGTGCCCCAGACCTACAACAAGCAGATCGTCAGCTACCGTGAGTACTTTGGAGCTTCTCAGGAGGGTCTCTAATATTGGTTTTTGCAGTAAAATCTCCACCTAGCCAGCCCCAGGTTGTGAGCCGGGAAAATGTGGGCGGGGGTCAAGGATTCGTCAGTTCTGGAGGAGGAGGCCAAGGCTTCGTGGGAGGACCGAGCTTTGGAGGACCCGTGGGAGGTCAAGGCTTCGTGGGAGCTCCAAGTTTTGGAGGAGGTCCAAGTTTTAGAGGACCCGTGGGAGGTTCCTTTGGAGGCCCAGGGTTTGGAGCTCCAGTCTTCGTAGGAGGGGGCTTCGGAGGAGGATTTTCATCAGGCTCTGACGGAGGAGGAGGAGGAAGCGACATTCCTTTCATCCCAAATAACGATATCCCCTTTATCCCGAACCCCGACCCACCCTTCGTTGATCCACCTTTTATTCCAAACAACGACGTGCCCTTCACACCCAACAACGATTTCGGGGGATTCTCAGGAGGAGACTTTGGAGGGTTCTCAGGGGGAGATTTCGGCGGCTTCTCTGGAGGAGATTTCGGCGGCTTCTCTGGTGATACTGGAGGCTTCTCTGGCGACACTGGAGGATTTTCAGGAGGAGGTGACTCTGGAGGATTTTCTGGGGGAGGCGATTCCGGAGGAGGGGGCGGGGGAGGTGATTCCGGAGGAGGAGGCGGGGGTGGCGATTCCGGAGGAGGCGGAGGGGGTGGAGGAGGCCCCGACTGAGAGCACTCTTTACTGAACTGTACCTTGTTAGATATATTATTTAATTTTACATACGACCCAATTTCGGAAAAATAAAACCAAATGTTACATGTTAGAAAGTGACTATAAATTTCATGTTGCGAAACACCGGTGCATCTTCATCTGTCAAAACAATGAATTCCGTAATCAGAGCTGCGTTGACACGTGCCCCATAAAAGAAACATTCGTACTGTTGATTTAATACAGGGATGGCTTTTAAGATAAAGAGAGCAAACCTTTTTAGTGGACGTAAAATTTATCGGCTGTGGATTCCACTTTGATTGATGGGTTCATGGACGTGTGTTTGAATATTCTACTGATTGGAAATGCTTAACGAGCTCATGACCTCGTTTTTGTGGCTTCTTAATGAGAAATTGCTTCCAAGACTACTGTCTCTCGAAGAAGTCTCTCTCAAAATAATATTCCATGTAAACTTTTTGACTCATTTTTTTCGCAAAGTTTCCTGGGACAAAGTAATGATCGAAAAGACAATACAGTTTTATTTTCCTTTTATGTTAAGAAGGACTTCAAATACCCCTTGATAAACTTCGAAGCTTTGAAATTGCCTTGTGGAAAGTTTCAAAAATTTCGGTAGTGGCTGAGCAATATTTCTGTCCTGGAAAAAGTCCTGGAAAGTCTTCCAACACGCATTTTGGTCGACAAATTATTGGTACTGCTTTTGATTTACTTGAAAGGTGTGGGTATAGTATTGATTTGTTGATCGACAAATTAGGCAAGAAGTGACACAACAGAGAGAGGGTCAATTAACATAATTTTGGAAATTTCAAAACAGTTCCGAGTATCCTATAAATATTTATGGCACCTACCTTTGACTGTCTCTCTTCCTAAAACTCGTCAATTTCGTCACTAAAAAATCTTGCTGAAATCTCGGCAATCAAAACGTTAAGTAATTTTATTAGGATCTATTTTATCAAAAAATGACTCTGATAAGATAATATTCGGTAAACATTTTAATGCCCTCGGTATAGATAAGATACATATACTTAAGTACAATACAAACTGCAGATTACTCTCCGGAATATTCTTAGCGGGAATGTTCGTTAGTAATAGACCACCGAGTTTGCATAGGGATCCAGTGGAAGACACCAACTGCAGGGAACTCCTGGAGAAAAACACGAGCTATACATTTATTTAGTGGCAGACTGTGAAGTGTTTTTTGTTTATTTTTGGAAAAAGAGAGAAAATGAGCCCAGTGAGACACACGCTTAGCGAACTAGGTTATTCAAATAGTGCGGAGTGGAGAAACTGAGGCAGCAAGTACATGGACAATCTGAAACGAGATATCAAATGAGGCCCAGAGGTTAGAGACGGGTGCGATATCAGCGTGAGCCCTTGGGGTTGTCAACTTGTCAGCTTGAAGGGGAGAAAAATCCAAATTAAGGTGAGTAGCTATTTAAGCGTGAAAGGTGAGGACTACTTAGCTTTCTAGCGGTGGTTTGATTTTTCATCACCAGATTTTGACTAAAAATTTATATGATAAATTTAAAAATTTTGACTTTTTTTTCAAAAATTGAATTTACAGACAGACAGACAAAATTTCCAACTTTGACGGACAGTGCTAATAGGTACTACGTTTTGGTACCTGAAAAGTACGAGTAGGAGCCTGGTTACAGCCAACACTCACCAGTTCTGGTTATTGGAAAATTAGTGAGGAGGAGCAGGAGAGAGAAACCAACCCAGCGAGTTTACTTAGAAATTTTATTTACTGTAAAGAAGTATGTATTACGTGGAATGAATAACAGAGTTGCAATAAAATACATAAGTTATAATACTTTGGGCTTCCTTAACTCAATTAAGTACATGTGATAAATTGACTAAAAACAGCAAAAGTGCCTCCATTGCAGGTAAAACGCAATGACACAAATCAAATTTCAACTAACAACATTTTCAACGTTTTTGGACGGAATATTCACTAACCTAATACAATATTCGTACAATAATCTTCTCTCTAGTATTTCCACATTGTTTTCGCTTTTAGTCTTTAGATTTTACATTTTAAGTACCCGATTATCGATAGCTTTTCCACATTGTTAATCATAAAGTTGCTCAAACAGTACATTAAAGAAGTGTTCGAAAGCTATAAAAAAATAAGGTATAGTCTTTTGGAGAGAAAGTGCACCTTCTGTAGGACTTTAACCCATTTCGGTCTGAGCTATCAAAACTCTGGGTTGCTTCATTTTAATGCTGGATTTTTGAGTCGTAAAATTTAATATTGGGTTAATTTAATACAAAAAAATACCCTGATTTTTAAAAAATTAAAACCTTAAAAACTCGAATTTTAACTCAGCAAAAATCAGGTTTTTCTTTTAGGCTCCGAAAAAAAAAATTTCTGCCAAAAATGGGTTAAAAATGTTCCAACCAGAAAGTGCACTCGAGCTTAATCTTACGTCAAACGTTTGGTAAATCAATATCGTGCAGTCGCAGGTCATTAACTGCTTCACTAAGGCTACATATTCGGTAAGGGCATGCAATTCGAGATTTTTTGGGTATTCAAGGACACTTTGAGACCGCCACGGGGGGCGTAATTTAGTACGTTTCAATGCTACTCGGGCCGTAAGTGTGTCATGTTCCAGATCAGATCGTCCGCCGGGAGACTGGAACTTGGGGGCTCATACTGTGCTCCTACGTACACACACATAAAATTAAATTTTAGATTTGCCAATTGTGGGGGAGGTGAAGTCGTGAGAAATGGCCTCAATCTGGTGCACGTGGGTGAGTTAGAAAGCTCGTTAGTTTGATGCGACTCGACACTAGTATTTTGGTGTTACTGTTATCATTACATATTATTATTGTCTCTCTCTACCTACACGGTGACTAGCTAGAAGTTCCACATACAAAAGGTCCCATCACCGAAAAGTAATAATTTGATTATAAAAAAACTTGCCTCGTGGTTTGCACGTTAAATGACGCTCGATATATTGGCAGGGGCACATAAATTTGACGCAATGCCGGGCTGGATTGACGCTTGTAACATCCAGAAAGCCACGCATTGCCTCATTGCCCCAACGGCTCGCGTACCGAAGCAGCAAGAGAATGCCTCGTTCCTATAAATAAAAAGAGCAAAACCACGAAACAAACGTTACAAAAAAAACAAAATAAACATCGAGGGATAGAGTCAAAAATCATAGTCAAGCCATTAAAACAACAACAACAAGCAAAATGAGGGGAGGAAACGGGTTATCTGAATTGGAAGCCGGCGCGTTCGCAGCAGAGGCTTAGCTTTGTGCAGCAATTTGGGTTATCGGGCTTTTCGGGTTTGTTCAGCAGCACTTCCTCGGTGTACTGGCACGGACAATAGGCAGTGGAGAGGTGGCGCGGGGAGGCGTTTACTCCTTCGTCCTCGATTGTCCAATCCAGCCGTCGTCGGAGGAAATCTTTGCCCCATCGTTGCAAGTAGCGGAGGTACAGATTCTCTGCTCGGGCCTAAACATTGCAAAAATTTTATTCGCTCTCTCCTCACAGAGCTGATCTTTAACTCTACCGGCTTTTAGGACCTTCTGGACTTTAAAGTAATTTTCTGGGGTTTTCTTCTGGCTTAACCGAAAAATTCTAGTAAGGGGGCTATTTAAGAGTTTTAAAAGGTGTTTTTAAAGTATTCAAAATCAAGGAACCGACCCTTGAATAGCTTTGGGAGGCCTCTCATATCCTGGATTTTAATTGGTGGTGTAAAATAGGTTTTGGAAAAGAAGGTCATTTGAGGTAAAATATCATTTTTAAAACATTTTGGAATATTTTAAAATTCTAGAAATACCTCAACATTATTCTTGGAATCTTATTTGACAAATACTATATCGAAAAAGGCTTCAAGTATCATCTAAAGCTAGCTAAGACTTGATTTAGTGAGAACTAAGTTTTCTAAAAATGCTTGCTTTCTATATTTTTGAAAGTAGTCGAGCTAGAAATCTACTGAGCCAAAAAACTAGAGGCCCTACAAATCCTAGAGTGCATTCAGAAAGTGCAGAAGGTTCTAAAACGGTCAACGAACACGCACTTTCCTCTCATTCTGTACCCCTAGCGTTCTACTGGTTGTTTCAAAGCTGCCAAAAATATTTACCTGCTTTCGAGATACCCTCGTCGTGTTGCTGCCCTGGATGACAATGTCATCAGCCGAAACGTCCAAGCGGTTCTCCCATCCAGCCTCAATTATGGTCCCATTCAGCTCATTCCGGTCAATGAACTCGTTAATGTACTTGATGCACTGCGTGGGGTCAAAGTAGATGAAGCACAGGTTCACTTTGTGACACGAAACGTTCCCACGGTCGTCGAGAGCGAGCAGAATTTTGTGACGAATCAGCTGCTTGTTGACTCGAGCCATGCATCTTTCGAGACCCCGTGCGAGTCTCAGTTTGACCCACATGCACAGGAAAATGGCTGCAGCGTTGAGGAAGAGCCAGGCAACGCCAAGACTGAAGAGTGTGATGCCAGTTAGACCGGAGAAGAGGATGCCGAGGAGGACGAAGAAGGCAAAGAGGATCCAGCAGATGAGGACTCGCTTGTAGCAGATGTTGTAGGTCGTGAAGCGGTAGTCGTTCACGAGGGTTTCCATCGCGTGAACGTACTCCTCGACGGTGAGCTGGAAGAGAATGTTGGTCAGAAAATTTAGAGCTTGAACTTTGATGTCAAAACTCGAGTCTAGCCCCCAAAATTTAGTAAATTTCTGGTCCCGAAGGGTCCAAAAATATTCAAAAATTATATCTTAGAAATTCTTTCTCTTTTGAAGTCACCAATATAACCGCCATTTTGTATTTTTAAAAACCTAAAAAAGCCCATAATGTTTATATTTTCCAGGTGAATTAGAGGCTGACTGTTCCAGTTTTCACCTCATTGTTTTCAAATCCAGATGAAGCCAATCCAAGCCAGAATCAATAACCCGACTCTAATTCAAACATAATAGCGGATAAGTCATAGGAATTAGCATTTTCAACCATACAAATAATATGCAGATATTTTCTGATTGTAGTTCTCAATGCTTCAATTGGAATTTGCTAAGCTTCGCACGTATGTGTTCATTCACAAGTGCCTTTTATAATCTACAATTCTAAAGGCTTATCGAAATTTATTCCTCTGACTGTAAAGTAAAAAAAGCTCCTCACCGTGAGTCCCTGGGCCATCAGCTCCTCCGGCACGAGTTCTGGTCTGAACCTGGCGGGCGTCACCCAAGGCCACTGTGTGTTGACGGGCAGCAGAGTCACTGAAAAAGGACAAAGTTGACTCCACAGAAGGACACCCGAGGGTAACAAACATACCGATGATGTCCCCGTTCGCGAACCCCTCCCGGACCCGGCCGGTCGAGAGCTCGATGGTCCTCATGCCGCTCGTTTGATTGTCTGTAGAGGTGGACGATGATGTAACAGTTGTCGTGGGCACATCAATTACCGCGGGTTGTGACGTCTTCGACATTGGACTCAAGGAGGCGGCGGCCCTGGCGGGTGGCTTGGGAGACGGTTTCGGGTCAATCTGGACGTTTACAGACTCCGTCGCCAGAACGGCCGGCTCGCTGGAGATCGCGACACTCTCCAATGGGTGTGTCTGAAATGCAGAGCAGAATGCGTACACGTGACGTTGCTAATCGCTAATTTGCATTTTCACCTGTCGCGCAATTTCTGATTGGAACGCGAGACTCACCTGTTGGCTCTGCTCCGACTCCTCGAACTTCACCCACTGCTTGGCCTTCTGGCCGTCCTCCGAGGGTCGTGTACGTGATGCGGGTGTAGGAGTTGGTGCGGGCGACGTCTGAATCTCCTCTGGTGAGGCTTCAGGCGACGGTGTTTTCGAGGCTGCCGTCCCATTCGAGACTGGTTTCGTCTCACCTTCGTCTGCCATCTTCTTCAATTAGCTCTTCATGCTATTACACGTCAAAACTATTTCCTTTTGCACAACTTGGGCAGCAAATGAGCCTGCAAACGAGCTAATTGGGCTTCTCTTCCGTCGCGACTCGCAAAACAACCTGATGCAAAACGCTAACTTGAGAAAAACGCTAACTATGCAGTAGTTTTTGGTTTGAAAAATTCTACCGTTTAAATATTTTTTTGAGGTAATTAATTTTTTTAACCAAACATGTCAATTTTACAGCTTAAATAAAGCAAAAAACTATAGATATTCAAACTCTTCAAAACAATCTGCTGAAAAACGCTAGGTACCTCTGACAAATTTTTAAGATTAAGATTTTTAATTTAAGATTAATTCCAGTTCTACTTATTGTCGTAGTTACCAGTGAGGGTGACAATGAATCCAAAGCTGCAATTTGCATGTAAAACAAGCGTGAAAAATATTGAGCTTTGGTAAAAACGCTAACTTGCGAAAAACGCAAAATATCCATATTCGCTCGGTTTTCAAAAGAATCGGCCGTTGAGAACACTGCGAGTGCACGTGACCGCTCATATATCACAGAGAGGTGCCGAATCGAATCGCGGTGATTTCTTGGTTTCAATTCCGGCACAAAAAAGGCGTGAACAATCAAAAACGCAAACAAGTTTTCTAGAAAAATGGACTTTCTGCCCTAAATTTGCATACCATCGTCACTGGAAAAGGCATCAAAGTAATCCTCTCTAATCCCCATCACTATTCATGTCGTGCAACCGTCACTTTACAAGTCAGGTTTCGTTCTAACCAGAAATTCTAGTCTTTTCAGAGATTCACGCTCGCACAAAAACCCGTCCGAAGCCCGTGAAGTACTTTGACATGACGGACAGCGCAGAACGAGCAACTGGAGGGCCGATGGGAGCAAAAAGACGCGAGGAGCCTTTAAAACCCGACCGGGCGCTGCTCTACGAGCTATTCTCGCGAGAAACGTGATCAAGATTTGTTGTTCTTCAGCCTCCCTCCCTCCATTCGTACCTCGCATCTCGCAACATTTGATAATAGGCCAGAGTGCGCACGTAGATTACACACAGGCTCGTACAGAAACCTGAGCCGAAGAGACAAGAAGCGACTGCGGAAAAAATTCAGACGACATTCGAGTTTATTTCGTTCCAGTGACAAGAAGTGTTTATCAGTATCGTTCGTTGATTTAAACCATTTACAAGGTGATTAGTATTCTCTCGCATCTCTCTCCATTACGAGACCGACGACGGCGAGATTTACATACAAAAAGAAATTCCAAGGATTTTGCTCGCACCAGTTCAGTGCCTCTTTCGTTGACCTTCTCGAAGTACCAGCAATTAACGTTCCCCAGCCTCCCGAATAAAGAACCTCTCGTGCGCACAAGCCGGGCGGTAATTAACCTTGAATCCGCTAACGTATGACTGGACAGATCTTCGCTTTTTGTGACCTAAACCAGTTTCGGTGTCGGGTGTCCACAAAGCAGCAGATAAGTTCTGGTTCGCATGAGTGACTCCTCGGGAGAGTGGTGGCGGAAAATAGAGAGGAACCCCCAAAGTCCATCCTTGGGTGGAACGGAAAAAAAAGTCGGTTGTTATTGATTTTTCGGAGCAGGTTTCGGTGAACTTTAATAAACCCGCTTGAATGTGTGAAAGTGACACTTGCAACACCCTGCCTTCGGGAGGTTTTAGTACCTTCGTAGATCGTGGAGCATTTCCGAGAGTTTATGTGTAAACATGTTTTTGCCGAAGATCTAAAACACGGAAGTGAGTCAGTTCCAAGAAGCTTGAGTACTTGAAGGTCGCGGAGTTGGACTTAGTTTCTGGTTTCTTGCCATTTTGAAATCCACCAGAGAGCCTCTAAAAGTTTTATTCCTCAAATGAAACTTTTGGGAGCTTCCGAACTTTACTTTAAAGAGCTTCGTTTCGTCTTCTAAAATGAGCCTCTAGTTTTGATCTAATTTTAAGCTTCTAAAATTAAGTTTCTAAGTCAAATCAAATTTTCTTCGATGCTTTGAATGTTGGGATCTAAGGGTGAAGTGCTTGAAGACCCTCGATCAAGAACCACATAATTTTATTTTAAGAGATATTTCATTAAATTATTTCTTTGAATTCAATTTTTTGAGCTTGTGAATTCTCTTGTTCAAAACTTCATGAATAACCTTCCAAAGAGTGTTTTGAAGAGCCTCCATATTTCATTAACACTCTCAAATACAGTTTATGAGCATGAAGGCTTTTAACACCAATATTTTAAGAGCTTAGGTTTACGAGAAAAATGCGAGAAAATCTTAATTTTATCCAGTTCTAAGAAGTCTCTTGTGTCGACTGTAAGAAGCCTTAAATTTAATTTTCAAGAGACCCAGAGTTCAGCCATCAAGTGCAATTTTGGAACTCGTACAAATCCAGTGTTAAAAATCTCTAAAACTTCACTCACCCTTAAACTAAATTACCCTAAGGTTTTAACCCAAAAATCGCTAAATGTCGATTTCCACAAAATAAGTTATTTAAACGAAAAATTTGGCTTCAACACAGGACTCTACAATGTGGCAGTTTGGACTTATATTGGCAATGGCAGCCGGAGCTAACGCAGGTAAGCCACAGCCCTGGTCTACTGATGTCCATGTCTGAGACTAGAACTGCCATTTCAGCTATCTCCGGAGCATCGGCTGGAGCGTCAGCGGGATCCTACGGAACAGGTCTTTATGCCTCAAACTATGCAGACGATGGCTACTACGGATACGCATATCCTTATTCAGGTGGCTACACGTCAGTCGGCACCTACTCGCCCGTCTTCCCGGTCGTAGCGCCATACGGAGCCTTCGGGTTCAACAACGACCTCTACAACCTCATCCAGAGACAGTTCTTCGACCTCCAATCCCGCTTCCAAAGGTTAATTTTGATTCATATTTTTCCTCCTCTTTTTCTCTCTCTGTCCAGACCTCACTCTCTTCCATGAGTTACCGATGTTTCTAATGAGTTTTTGTTTTCCATGTTCTGTCACGAATTTTATTACATTTCCTCCAACAAATGCGCTGCGAACGCGCGAACTCATGCCATATTTTCGTAAGTCACTCTTCCGCGGCTCCACAAAAGTCGTCTTTGTGATTAAGGTAATGTTCCTTCATTTGAGTACGCCACTTTATCATTGCTTTTGTAGCTAACACCTCTCGCCAGACGCCACATTTCAGGAAAAAAAAGAGAATGCAAACAGTCAAAATTGGGTTTTACCATTCCGTGACGTCACTCATTATCGCAGCACTATATTCACCTTCTGCACGTTCTCTCATTTCTTATTCTCCATCGATTCACACATTCGCTCGCTGGTTCGGATGATCTCACTACTCGCGTAGAGCTCATTTTAGTAGTGGACGTGTGGTAGAGTCTAAGTTCACCAGTCACCGCTTGTCTGTGTTTGATTTCGCAACGCAAAAGCAGTCAAAATAATGTCCAATTTTCGTCCTTTCAATCCCAACAGCCAGTTCGCCCAGCAGCAGGCCTTCTTCGACAACGTCAACCGATACTCCCAGTACTACTCGTCGCCCTCTTACTATTCCTCTTATGCTCCATCCTATTATAGTGCGGCGGCAGCCTCTGGTTCCGTCGGACCTGGCGGAGTCTACCAGTCGGCCTCAACCTACCCTGGACAGGTAAGCAGTTTCGATGTTTGATTTGTCCGTCTGCAGTTTTTTTGCCTTTTTCGGAAAAATTCATTATTTTTCCTGAAAATTCCACAGGGACGTGACCAGGGGGATTTTTCATTTGCATGAAACATTCTTATACTTCACTCGATTGAGATGAAATTTTAGTATGTTGAAGTCCGTAGAAAATCTAGCAAATCATGGAACTATACATGACCCATATCTCTTACAGGGACGGAGCTAGGGGCTCCCAAAGTTTGTATAGAGAAAAAAATTAGTTTCCTCTATTGACCTTAAATTTTAGTAAAGTGTTAATCTAGTACAGTATCCTTGTACTACAACCAGGGACGGAGCTAGGGGGTCTTAATTTTAAAATAATGACTTAAAAATTGGTTTGCTTCAATTTTAATCTGTTTTCAGACTGTAACCCGATTCGGACCCGGCAGTGTTTCCGTCACCTCAAACGGTGGAGGCCCAGGATACCAGGGAGTCTCAACGTCCGCCTTCTCCTCATCTTCTGACCAAGGTGGCCACAAGACATCCAGCCGCTTCGCCGAGACCTCTGTGAACGACAATGGCCGCGTGACGACTTACCGCGTCCAGAGCTAAGATGGCTATCGGACACTTTTTGTATAGCATTAAGACGTGAGAGCTTTTGTTTACGCCACAATGAGCAAAGTTGAAAGCAGAAAAGAATGAAAAAAATAATAAATGTCGCAGAAATTTGACATTGCGTGTTTTCTCGACAGACAAGTGACTCATTCGCCTGATTAATTGGTCTAGAATAGTCTAGAAAGAGCATGATCTGTTTCGTAGAATCCATCTCAAAGGCTTTCCGAGAGACTTCAAGAAATTTGCTGGACTTAACTTTGATCTCAATTCACATTCACAATTTTTTATTCAAAATCTTCCAGAACACCAATGAAATTATTTTCTTGAGGTAGGCTTTGAACGAATAGAACGAATCAACCTGGAATAAATTAGATCCTGGAATTTTTCGAAGGACTCTTACCCTCTCAAAAAATCTTGCGGCTGAATGATGTGTATAATTAATGAACCAAGCTACGCTGGACGATGTGCATGTCAATTATTCAACTTGGCGGTCTGGTTTTGTCCTTTGTCATAAATATGATTTTATTTAAATGAAAATTTTAACTCTTACTTCTGGGGGTGTTTAAACTTAGATCCTCCATAAAAATCGAAAACATTTCGAATAGTTTCTCACCAAAACGATCTAAGTAATTTTGTAAAAAAAAAAGATTTTTCCGAAATTTTTTCATGATGTCACTGTTAAAGATTTGTCGAGTAATTTTCCAGGAAAATTGAAAAACTCTTGGCTAAAATTTTTTGCGCAGAATTTAAATGTTAAAGTGACTCCCACACGAAAATTAACTTGCAGGAAAGAAAAGGAAACAATAGCTCTTACCAAATCCCGCCGTCTCCATGCCTTCATTTACGTAAATCAAACACGTGACCGCTTTCCTCAATGAAAATATGCATATGTAGTTAAGGTTCATCCGGTGGACTTCCAACTAACTAACAGCTCCCAAAACACCAGAGTCATTTTAATAATCTATTTTATGAGCAAAGTGTGTTCCAATTACATTGTTTGAGCTGACCAATTCATGAGCTTCCCTAAGACTAAAAATTAAAAATCTGAGGCCATCTGAAGGCCACGTTGTGCAAACTACCGGTACAAGGCAATAGTTGAGCTTAATCCTAGTGACTATTCAAGGGACGGACTATTGAAGGGCATCTCCTCAGTTGACAAAAATCTCCCCATTTTCGTCGCTGCAGTTCAGGAACCTCTCTATGAGCTCCTGCTCGTTCAAGTCAATCAACCCGTTGAGCTCGTTCTCATCGAAGGTGTCCATAGTGGGCAAGTAGCAGTTGATTGGTTCGACAATAACGTTCGGGGAGGCATGAACTGGAGCGTTTAAAAATGGCACAACTATATCATCGTTAGCGCACTGCGGAATCTCGTCGGCAAAGTAGATCTCGCCCTCCACCGACGAGCTGTTGGCCGTCGAGACGATGGAGTTGTTCTCCTCCGAATTGATACTCGCGATGCTCTGTAGCAGCTCTTCGGCGGTCACCTCGGTGACGGGAACTTCTTGATCTAGTGGCACATCCTTGTTGGCTTGTCTCTTCACATCCGCATTCTTCTGACGCTGGATACGCTTGCGTTGGCGTGCTCTCTTCCGGCTCGTCTTCGATGTGTCCATCGCTAGTTCCCAGTACCCGCCCTTGCCCTTCTCGTTCTTGTTGCGGGCGACCTTGGTGAAGAAGAAGTTCAGCGAGAGGTTGTGGCGAATCGAGTTCTGCGGAAGGAAGGATTTCAGTAACCGACTTGGGCTAGCGAGGGGGTGAGGGGGCTTACATTCCAGTTCTTGTGGGTTTTGTAGTACGCAAAGTGCTGCTGGATCCACTTGCAGATGTGCTGAAGGGTCATTCTGCCCTGGTCCAGCAGCGCCATTGCGATCATGTGGGCGTAGTTGAAGGGAGGCTTCTCGTTGGGCTCCGACTCGTATATCTCCCTCTTGGCCTCGTAGCTCTCCTGGCTTCTAGAAATTCAATTTTCGGGGGTTAAGAATTATATTGGCTTCTAAATAATCTTCATGAAAATTTTTTCTCTCCCCTTTTTGCCTTTTCAAGTGGGTGTTCTCAAACTCTGTCAAGCGGCCATTTTTATTTTAAATTGCAACTTTAAATCTTTACTTCAAGATATTTTTAGTAAATTTTTTATGGGGCCAAAACACTCAAAAAAGAGCCTAGTAAAGCCCAGAAAGGAGCTAGAAAGCACGGACAAAATTTTCAGGGATTATTTCTGGAATAAATTTAGAACCAGATCTTGACCTCTATAAGGCCCAAAATATCATGTTAAAGGTGGGACTCAAGGAATTTTAACCCATTATCGAGCCACTGGTCAAGCCATTTCCAAAAAAAAAACTTAAAAGGCTCCAACTAGCCTTTTCAGGTTGAAAACGTTCCAAAAAGAACTAAAATGGGTTAAGAGGCCAACTTACTTCTGAACAGCCGCGATGAACTTGTTGAACCGGTGAGCTGGCTGGTCCGACGGAGGCTGGTCCGGAGGCGAAAGATTGGTGATGTTCTTGAGTTCCGTCAGCCAGTTCAGGTTCGTCAGCTCGGGCTCCGAGTCCTCCCCCGCCGAATCATCCTCTTCTTCCTCAAGCACCTCAATCTCCTGCGCCGTCTCGTGATCCTCCTCCAAGCCCTCTTCCTCCAAGAAGCCCCCGTTTCCGCCAATCGTGTGGACGGGCACTTCCATCACGGCGGGCATCAGCTCGTTCGGGGTCTCTGGTGGCGTAATTAGCTGCGACAGGTCCAATATTTTTGTGTTGATGGTGGGGATTCGGAGGATATTACTTTCACCATCTATGGAAGTGGAAGGAAAAGAAGCAAATGGAATAGGTTAATGCCTTAAGCGATTTTCACTCGGCGATTTTCTCATTATCGCCTAGTTGTGTGCTACTAATCCCCAATTTTCTTCTCCTTCTCTCTCACCGATACCGACGCCAAGCCAATATTGTGGCCGTAGTTTTGCGGTTTAGTTTTCTACACGTTTTCACCAGAAGGTTTGGGATAGAGGTCGTTTGAACTAACCTTAGTTATGAAAATTTTTCAAAAGTTTCAGGATTTTTAATTTTTCGAAAAAAAAATCCCTAACAAGTCTTTCTTCAGGTTTTGGCTTTTCTCAGGTGGAAAGGACCTAAGGCATGTCCACGAAAAAATGTGCTCATTTTGTTTTTGTTTTGTTCCAAATCGAAGGGAGAGGGGCTCGAAATTTTCACATATTTTACTTAATCGACCAGAAAACTTGCCCTTGAAAATTCAAATGGAAGGAAACTATTTATTTTTACAACAGGTTTTCGACTTATTTTAAAGCCTGTTTCAAATTATTTTCGACTTCAAAATTTAAACAAGTTTCCAAAAACGATGACATGAATATGTTATAATGGTAAATGATCTAACTGAGAGCTGCTAGTGCGAGTCTCATTTAAGATATGGTTCAATTTTAAACCCAGAAAGGTGTAAAAAAATTTTCGTGGACAAGCCTTACTGTTGCCAATAAACCTCTTTCTTTTAAACACCCCTCAAAACTCATGTTTTAAAAGTAGTAAGAAAATGTCCACGTCAGAGAATTTTGCAACAGAGAAACTACGCCGTTTGTTTGAACAAAAAAAACAGGTAAACAACCCGATTTTCCTCACCCCCGCGAGGTGCAAAATTCAGTATACTGGCTCTTCCATACTTACTATTGAGCTGGTTGTCAATTATAATAACGGCGTCGGAGCCGTTGAAGTAATTGATTATGATGCTTTCTTCGGCTGCCTGCGCTTCATCGATCATCATTGTGGACTTTATTTGGCGAACGCGAGGTCGGAATAGCTTTTATCTTCTACTTCTATCGGGGTTTTTCTTCCAGAACATTGAACTCTCGATTTTCGATTCGCAAGCCTCTGGCGTCGCTTGCTGACTAGATTTCTGCTTTGCACGCTTGCTTTGTTCCCTCTTAACTAAATAATATTGAGCTTCTTTTCGTCGTTTTGAGCACTTTCACACTAGTTTCAAAAAAGTTTTCCGAAATGATGCAAAAATGGCGTCTTTTGCGTCCCTAACGCGTGACAGACTGTGGAACTGCGGAGATGAGAAAGTCCGGTCGATGCCATATGTATCACTGGCGCTTTGGTTTCTCTGCCCTGGCACCAATACTCGCTCGAACCCTTCTTTCTCTCTCTTGGCGGCTCGTTAGGGGTCACTGCGCAGATTTGTTGTTGTAGTGGTGCTGCTACCACTGACCACTGGCCAGGCTTACGTCATTTTATCGATTTTCCATAACTTCAGGAGCTCAGTTCCCAGCTAGTTTCTCAGTATTTTGGGCAACTTCGGGCCAGAGGGTCACGCTGGACTGCCTGGGGGTCTCTTGTGATACAGAAAAGGGGGTCTCTTGAGGGTTTAAGAACTAGCTTTCACGGGAACTGTTGACCGAACGAGAGTTACAAAGGGACTAATGTAGCGAGAGCAGTACTCAGTAGCCGCAGGACGCACCAACACCAAGGTACCTGTACCTTAATTGTCTACTTATGCTCGAAACCTGCGAGTCAGGTGCCGTCAGTTGTTCTCAACCCTCGTCACTCGGCGCCACTGCCCCTGACACTGCCGAGCATTGCGAGTCGCTGGAACTCTCATCCCCTTTCCTTTTGTCCCGAATATGTATAGAAAAAGGCAACACTACTAATAAAAAATTATTGCCTCACTTATACACGCAATAAAAGTATGTGTTGCCGCTATCAAAAACCGATTAAATTTATTCACACACAAAAGGGGACAAGGAACTTTTCGCGGGGTGGAAGTTGAAGTTGTAGTTGAACCCATGTGTAGACACTTCCAATCAGTAGCGACTGGCGCAGACAAGGGGTTGTAGCTAATTTACGGGAACGTACATTCGAG
>CAWVOI010000109.1:332251-347857 GCA_963930915.1 Forcipomyia taiwana | reverse complement strand
TTTTTCATTATTATTCATACATCTCAACTGAGTTTTTGATAGATTTAAAGTAAATTCTTTTTGCATATCATTTTTATTAAATTTTATAATTGAATTAATTTGTTGTTGGGATAGTGGTAAATAAGTTTCCTGCATAATACTTTCTTTAGTTCGCTTAAATTGAATAGGTGCAACTTGATAGAAACTGATTCATCTTTTTTAATAGCACGATAGATTTCTTTTTGCTGATCTTCAGATAAGGTCCCTGGGTGCTCTCCTTTGCTGGCGCACCAGTCAGTAGGGTAAACACCAAGTGGTCACTGGCCTCTCCGTGGCGGGACTAGGAACGTAACCAGCATATGGGTGGTGCAACCCGCCGCAAGGCAATGCGAAATTACGGCTAGCAAGTGTACTGCGTGCAGGAGGACAGTAGGATGAAACTATGGCTTTGCTGTCCAATGACTGCGTATGGTCTTGGGATTGGGACCCTAAACGCTTCCCTTGGCCCGACGGTGAACAGTCGGTTGTGCGCGAGGCTTGCGACCTGCCACTTAAAATCCTTCAGCAACGAATAGAAGAGAAGAAGAAAACAGGACTGGAATTACGGTAACGAAACGGAAACGTCTTAAGGACTTACGCTTGGCCACCTGGAATGTACGATCCATCTACAGGACGGGTGGCCTCCGGTTACTGACAGGAGAGCTTGAAAAAGCTCATGTTTCTGTTGCTGCTATTCAGGAGACACGGTTCAACAAAGACTCTCCGAACTATGTTAGCGGTGGCTACATGATCTATAATAGCAGCAACAGAACAGACCATGTACTTGGTACTGCCTTCCTAGTGGCTAGGAGGATACAACACCTGGTTCTGGACTTCCGGAAGGTCGACGAGCGGATGTGCGTGCTGAGGCTTAAAGGACGCTTTAAGAACTATTCCATCGTGAATGTGCACGCCCCTCATAATGGCGCTCCTGACGAGGAGAAAGACGCCTTCTATGAGAGACTCCGCGACGCCTATTCGCAGTGCCCAAGATACGACGTCAAACTCGTGTTGGGTGATTGCAACGCCCAGATAGGCAAAGAGGAAGTCTACAGACCAACGATAGGAAGACACAGTCTCCATGATGTGACGAACGAGAACGGCCTGAGGCTTGTGGACTTCGCAGCTGAGACAGGCATGGTTGTGAAGAGCTCGTTCTTCCAGCACAGAAGGAGACACCTAGCCACTTGGATACACCCTGACCCCGATCTGAATGTCGAAAACCAGATTGACCACTGTCTGGTGGACGGCAGGCATTTCTCAGACGTGATAGATGTTAAGACGTGTTGGAAAGCGAATGTCGATTCCGATCACTATCTGGTGCTGGTAGTTGTGAGAGCTCGGCTGGCGAGATTCCACAACAGACGCTACGAGGGAGCTAAGGCGTTAGCCACCTCCAGGCTCAAGGACCCCCAGGTAGCATCGGCATTCGCAGAGGGAGTGGGCGCAAGAATCGAGGAGCTTAGAACCCGACCAGGGGCCACGACTACAGATTGGCGAGCTGTAAGTGAGGTGGTTAAGCAGGAAGCGATTAACACCTTGGGGTATCGGACCCCAAACGACTACAAGACCTGGTTCGATGAGGATTGCGCCCGGGTTACTGACGCCAAGAACGAAGCCCGTGTCCAGAAGCTGCTTTCGAGAACGAGAGCCGCAAATACGCGGTACTCAGAGTTGAGGCGAGAAGAGAAGAAACTGCACAGGAGAAAGAAGAGTGAGTTCGAGGACAGGACGCTGTGCGAACTCGAGAGACTCCGCAACGCAAACGAATCTCGCAAGTTCTATAAGAACGTCAACTCCCAGAGGAAGAGCTTCAACCCTCGAACGGCTATGTGCAGAGGTGCCGATGGCAGAGTGCTGACCAACAAGGACGAGGTCCTTGGTCGTTTTGCCCAGCACTTTGGGACGTTGCTGAACGAGGGGCACGAGGAAGGTGATCCAGTGGACATCAACTTCCTCGAGGACGACGGAAGGTCAGTAACCCCACCAACACGTCAGGAAGTCTCCTCAGCCATTAACTCCTTGAAGAACAACAAAGCCGCGGGTCCCGACAACATACCGGCTGAGATTCTCAAGTGCGGGGGAGAGGAGTTGGCTGGAGCCGTGCATGAGGTTATAGAGCAAGCCTGGGAGCGAGAAGTGCTTCCTGAGGAGTGGATGGAGGGATCGCTGATCCCCATCCACAAAAAGGGAGATAAACTGGAGTGCGCCAATTACCGAGGCATCTGCCTCTTGGACGCAGCCTACAAGGTATTTGCGCGTGTACTCTACAACAGGCTGCTCCCTCATGCGGAGACTTTGATCGGGGAGTATCAGTGCGGGTTCAGACGGAATAGATCGACAACCGACCAGATTTTCAATCTACGTCTGATCCTGCAGAAAGGCAGAGAATTCAAAGTCCAGACGCACCACCTATTCATCGACTTCAAACAAGCCTACGACAGGACCAAACGTAAGGCACTGTATGAAGTCATGAAGGAGCTGGGCTTTGAAACTAAACTTATCCGACTGGTGAAAGCGACACTGGATGGTACTAAGTGTCGGGTCAGAGTGCAGAATGACCTATCGGAACCTTTTGAAACACGTGAGGGGCTCAGACAGGGCGACGCGCTATCCTGCCTCCTCTTCAACGTGGTTTTAGAGGGTGCCATGAGACGCGCGGGCATCCAAACAGCGAGGACGCTGGCCACTCAGATGACCCAGATCCTGGGCTTTGCGGACGATCTGGACATCGTGGGAAGGCGTCACTCTGAGGTTTCCGATACTTTCACCAGGTTGAGAGACGAGGCTGAGCGGCTCGGCCTCGTCATCAACGTGGATAAGACCAAGTACATGAGGACGAGTAGCAACCAAGTCCCGGGCCCGACAGGAGATGTCGTGGAGATTGGAGGCCAAAGGTTCGAGATAGTCAACGAGTTTGTGTACCTAGGGGCGCTGGTCCGCGCTGATGGTGATAACTCAGCAGAGATCAAGCGCCGCGTCATGGCCGCAAACCGGTGCTATTTTGGCCTCCAACGGATACTGCGCTCGAAACTGCTGTCGAATAAGACAAAGTGCGCCATCTACAAGACCATCATCAGGCCAGTGCTGATCTACGGATACGAGTCATGGCCGATGCGACGCAGTGATGAACAGCAGCTGCGCTCCTTCGAGAACAAGGTCCTCCGAACCATCTTTGGACCGAGGAAGGAGGGAGACAGATGGCGCCGCAGGTATAATTTCGAGCTGCGGAGGGACTTTGGTGACGCAGACATAATTGCTACCGTCAAGACGCAAAGACTACGATGGGCAGGCCACCTTGCGCGGATGGAAGAAGGTCGAGCCCCCAAAGCACTCTTTGCGAATGATCCAGTGGGGCGTCGTGGCGTGGGACGCCCCAAGAACCGCTGGATTGACGGGGTACAACAGGACCTACGTACCCTGAATGTCGGGAACTGGCAAAGGAGAGCACAGGACCGTACCGACTGGAATCGGATTCTTGACTCGGCCAAGACCAAAAATTGGTTGTAGCGCCGGAGAAGTAAGAAGTAAGTATATATCGGACAAACACAAAGAAAAGTTAAAGTCCGGATTAAAGAACATCAGAGCGCTGTGCAGAACGGGAAATTCAAGGACTCAAGCGTGGCCGCTCATACCACAGAACACAGACACGAGATTGACTGGGAAAACTCTGGGCTCATTAAGCCAGTCAGAGACCCTCGGTTACTGGACGCGTGGGAGAGCGCCTTTATTTTTCACGAAGACTCCTTGATGAACGGAGAGGACGCGCCAATAAGGTCAGGACTTTTTGAATTGACAGAGCTGAGAATCCCAAAATGATTCTGCAGCAACAACAACCCAACAGCGACGAGTGTGAACACACACGAGACACGGAAACACATCAGTCGGACTTCGTCAGTAGATGGGTCATCATCGACCCGAAACCGGTCGCGCAAACAAGGTAAATTTAACCTCTTTACCTTCGCGAACCCCTAGTGAGGATAGAAAAGTGTTGTCGACTAGTATTTTAGTTTGTCTTTTAACCGTCGTATTGTCCTTACGTTGCACAAAAACAAAATAAGTGTCAGTGAAATGATTACTAGTCAAGAAAAGTGCTTGCGCCATTTTGGCCGACTGATGAAGAGAAAAAGAATTGTACAATTACACATTAAGTTCTTGACCAAATGCAAGAGGAAAGGTGTGAAACCAAACTTCGTGAAAGTTAGAGTGGCCAACGAGAGTCCCTCCGGAATGAGAGCCCAAAAAATCGCCGAAAAAGCCTGGCTAAGTGAAGAAATCAAGGCTCAGCACGCAAAAGTAGGGAACTTAGAGAGCCAGATTTACCCGCTCCATCTCGAACTTCTACATAGGCTTCCATACCACTCCGTAGCCGAATGTGTCTCACGTAAGTGCCTGCGCAATGATGAGCCGTGCTGGCAAAAATTTCAGGAGAAGATCCAGCAAGAGCTTAGTTTATAAGACCAAACGCAGACATAGGGAAAAATTTAGGCATTTGATGGAGACTCAGAAAAGGCCCAAGCCCAAACCCTCCCCTGTGATGATCGAGGGCTTCGTCAAAAACCTATCCTCATGCCAATTTACCCCAACTGAGCTCAGCCTCTTGAACAGAGGCTTAAACTTCGCTGTTTCACCTGATTTTGCGCCTCTCTCAGAAATTATTATGAGCATTGAGAGCTCCATACGGCACAAAAACTACTCATACAAGGAAGCTATACGCCATGAAGTAGAACAGTGCATTCTCCACACTGCAGACGAGACACACAGGCCCGTACAGAGTTCAGTGAACCTTGACTTTGAGATTTGGAAGGGCATTCGATCTCTCAAATCCAAAGAAGTGGTTTACTCCAGAGCGGACAAGGGCAACGCTGTCGTGATAATGGATAAGAGCGATTACGATAGGAGGGTAGAAGATATGATAGAAGGGGGCCCATATGAAGAACTGAAATACAAAAATAATAAACCCAGAGATCCTTTACCCGAGATGATGAGAGAAGCTGATCAAGCGCGGAAAAAGATAGGAGAACTTATGGGAGAAGATTTTCTGGCAAGGAAACTTCACGTTCCGAACTCCAACGTACCTTCCCTCTACTGTCTCCCCAAAATCCATAAAAATCCAATGGGAATGAGGCCGATCTCGTCGAATATTAATACACCCACTCAGAAAATTGCCACCTGGCTGTTGAAAGAGGTTGGAAAACTCCCGATCAGGAATGGTAAAGGAGTGAAGAACTCGAAAGAATTGGCCGATAAGTTGACGAATTTCCAACCAAGAAGAGGCGAGATAATGGTGTCGTTCGACGTTGAAAAACTCTTCCCCAGCGTCCCAGTCTCGGAGGCTCTGAGATGTTTCAGAGAACACCTGGAGAACTATAGGCTCCCACAGAACCACATTCTCGCCTACTTGTGTGCTGCGAGAACTTGCATGAGCCAGAATTTCTTCAAGTTTCGAGGAAAATTCTACAGACAGACTTTCGGACTCAGCATGGGAAGTAAACTCTCCCCCCTTCTAGCAGACCTTTTTATGACCGACCTAGAAGGGAGGATTGAGAAACATCAGTACTTCCCGAGATTCTGGAACCGGTACGTAGACGATGTTCTCGCGGTCACCAAAGAGAGGTTCCTGAATCAGACCTTAGAGCTCCTGAACTCCCAGAACCGCTCTATAAAGTTCACGATGGAGAAAGAAGAAGGTGGAAAACTACCCTTTCTCGACCTTCTCATCACAAGGTCAGAAGAAGGTTTTTCCTTTGGCATTTACCGGAAGCCAACCTCCACAGACAGGTACATCACGTCTGACTCTGCACATCCCGGCTCTCAAAAACAGGCAGCCTTTCACTCAATGGCTCATCGACTCGTCAACATCCCCCTCAGCGACCTTGAGTTCGAGGAAGAAAAGAAGAGAATTCTGGAGGCGGGGAGAATTAATGGGTACTCAACTGACTTCGTGGAAGAAATCATTAAGTCTCACCTCAAAAAGAAAAACCAGAGAAATGTCACCCTTCTGGAGCCATTCAGAGACACACCCCGCAGAATGAGTTTGCCCTTTTTCCCTCGTGTCACGGACCCTCTGAAAGCCACTTTGAAGAAGCACAAATTTCAGGTTGTTAACAGGAGCCAGAACACCCTTAAAAACCTCCTGTGGAACCTGAAAGACCCTCAGATAACTGAAGAGCGCTCAGGGATTTATCAGATTAAATGTAAGGATTGTGCAGACGTATATATCGGACAAACACAAAGAAAAGTTAAAGTCCGGATTAAAGAACATCAGAGCGCTGTGCAGAACGGGAAATTCAAGGACTCAAGCGTGGCCGCTCATACCACAGAACACAGACACGAGATTGACTGGGAAAACTCTGGGCTCATTAAGCCAGTCAGAGACCCTCGGTTACTGGACGCGTGGGAGAGCGCCTTTATTTTTCACGAAGACTCCTTGATGAACGGAGAGGACGCGCCAATAAGGTCAGGACTTTTTGAATTGACAGAGCTGAGAATCCCAAAATGATTCTGCAGCAACAACAACCCAACAGCGACGAGTGTGAACACACACGAGACACGGAAACACATCAGTCGGACTTCGTCAGTAGATGGGTCATCATCGACCCGAAACCGGTCGCGCAAACAAGGTAAATTTAACCTCTTTACCTTCGCGAACCCCTAGTGAGGATAGAAAAGTGTTGTCGACTAGTATTTTACTTTATACTATTCATCAAAATGAATTGACAAAAAATCCACAAAGACCTTCTAACTATAAAAATTGGCTCAATGATCTACTAATTAATCAAAACTTTTTGAATCTTAAACTTCAGTTTCCATTTGAAGTAACAGAAGAAAATGTGAAAACACTAGAAACTTTCTTTAACATCACAATTAACATTTATGAGTTTCATGAAGACAAGGATAGCCTAGAACAACTTCAACTGCTACATAGAAGCAATTCATTTGATTCAAATAATGTTAAAAAAATTCATGTTGATGCATTATACATTAGTAATAAAAATAATTCGCATTTTCTGCCTATAAAAAATTTGTCAGGGCTCCTTAGAGGTAAAATACACAAAAACCATAATCATTTATTTTACTGTGTGAAATGTTTCAGGAAAAATTTCAAAACCCAAGAAGATTTAGATAATCATAAATTAAATTGCTACAAAACAGAAAGTAACTTTGATCAAACTGTTGAGATGCCAAAAGAAAAGGATAATATTTTAGAGTATAAAACAAAAGGTGCTGAAATTTATCATCCATTTGTAAGTTATTTAGGAGTGTGTGTGGCCTCGGTAGCGTGCAGATACCTGTCAATCTGGTCCCAGTTTTTGACCAAATTTAGTTGATTTACGCGCACCGATAGTGTTGGGGAAGTGAAATACTTTTGGGTGAGTGCATTTAGTGGACACTGTGACCCGAGTCGGCGGGCTGGACCCGGAGGATTCGGTGCTTTTGGGTGAAATAGGGTGCAGGAACCGACATCACACACACTCTTTGCGTGGCGGTGAGTGCCATATGTTCGCAACCACGTACGTATACGTACGTGGTTGTTGATTCGCGCACTCTTACAATCGGCGTGCGACAGCTGTGGGGCTTGCTCTAACTGCTGTTTCACGCCGATGTTTGAGTGCGTTTACTCTGACTTCCGAAAGGAAGTTTTTTCTGCTTCTGTAAAGAAGTTTTCTGGGCGCTCTTATAATCGGTGTGAGACGGCTGTAGGGGTTACTCTTACTGTCGTTTCATTTTGGATTTTAAGAGCGTTTTTCTGCCTCCGAAAGGAGGTTTTGCTGACTTCAGAAATGAAGTTTTTTCTGCTTCTGTACAGAAGTTTTGTATTTGTTGCGACCTTAAGGTTTTATCTGACTTCTAACGTGAAGTTTTATTTGACGATTCGGGCTGAAAATTGGTTTATTGGTAACTACCTGGGGGCATTTCTTGCAATGAACTTCCAGGTCACACACACTTCTCCAACTGACGGTCAAGGCTCCCACAAAGGTACCTTAGTCCGTTTTCAGCGACACTTGGGACAACTTTCCCCTAGTGTTTTTGTGCACTACGATGTTTTTGTCATACGTAGTGTTTTTTGGCATTTCGGTGCTTTGCATACAATGTATAAATCATGTGACATGACGCTTAAACCTGCTTTCATCAGAGACAAGAGACTGAGACTTCCAAAGAACTTGTGGTTTGACCCCCAAATGAAGACAGACAAGAAAGAATATGGCTGATGTGACTGCACTGACAACAACTCTGAGCTGTCAAACCACTCTTTTCGCTCTTTTCTGTTGTTTGATTGTTCACTTTGTTCTCTTACCAACTCTGGACCAGATTATTACAATAATTGATATTGTTCTTTTGATACATTTATCTTTTTTCGCCATTTTTATGATTGAGTTCAGATTGATGGAGGCAGATAAAAGCCTGAACAGCTATGTAGGTGATCCAGGATGATGGTGAATGACTCTCTGAAATTTGCCCAAATTAATTTGAACAGATCGCCTGCTGCAGCGCAGAATTTAGGATCCATTTTTGGCTTTTCCATGGCTTCTCCAAAAGGGATTCAAATATATTAAGAGTTATCTACAACAAATCTTGGTGAAGAGCCACTCTTTTAACTATGTACCAAGGGCCTGGAGAGGAGTCAAGGTCTCATTCATCCCTAAGGTAGGAAAGAGATCTAACTCAGATCCTAAATCCTTTCGACCGATAAGCTTATCATCATTTTTGCTCAAAGTAATGGAGAAAATATTAGACAGATACATAAGAGACACAGTACTAAGTGTAAATCCCCTCCATAAGACTCAATTCGCTTACCAAACAGGAAAATCAACGGAATCTGCTCTTAAGTCATTGAGTAAGAAGATCGAATCTGTTATGCGAGGAAAAGGCTACGCTTTAGGCGCCTTTCTGGACATTATGGGAGCTTTCGATCACACTGCATACGGATCAATTTGTCAAGCCTTAAATAGAAAGGGCATTGACATGGATACCTGCAACTGGGTACTCTCGATGCTTCGAGACAGAGAAGTCACAATGAGTTTAGGAGACGAATCTATCAAGCTGAAACTTAATCGAGGCTGCCCACAAGGTGGAGTCTTATCACCTCTATTATGGTCTCTGGTCGTTGACGATCTATTGGTTGACCTGGTTTCACCAAATTTTTCCTATGCCTGGACCCCCCAAAATCGGCCTTAAAAGCCCTCTAGCTCCTTACCAAGGTCAAAAAAAGTTCAGCATCACTCTTTGAGATGTATCTGATGCTGAACTTTTTTTGACCCGGAAGATCCTGGAAGATCCTCTTAAAGAGTTCTAGCTACGGCTAGAACATTATTTTGCCCTCCAAGCTACTCAGGAGGAGCTACAGGATAGATAGATAGATCTGGGGTGGGGGAGAAGGTCACGCAGGTCCCGAAGATCCTATTGTGACCCTAAAGGAGCTACAGGGTTTCCGCGAAATTTCGTTGCATTGAAGATCCTATTGTATGACATGACCTACAATGCAACCAAATTCCGCCGGAATCCATGTAGCTGAAGGCTTGAGGGCAAAATGATGTTATAGTTGTAGCTAGAACTCTTTGAGATGTATCTGATGCTGAACTTTTTTTGACCTGGAAGTTTCTGGTAAGGAGCTAGAGAGCCAATTTTGGGGGGTCCAGGCATAGGAAAAATTTTTTTTTTGGAAAACCTGATTTTCTTGGCCAGAGCCTCTTTTTTGGATTTATTCGGCCTCAAATTTGGAATTTTCAACAAAAATAAAATTTTTGAAAATTTTTTCCATGTTTGGATCCCCCAAAATCAGCCAAAAAAGGACCTCTAGCTCCTAACCAAGAGCTTTCGGGGACAAAATTTGAGCCCCATCTTAAGTATCTTAAAAAGTTGAGGGGACCTCTCAAAGACCATTGTGAGATCAGAGCCCTCGTTTGGGAGCTACGGGGGTAAAACCCCAACTCAAAACCTCACAAAAATGACGAGATACCCGTATCATATGCTCTTTTTGGGCACAAAATAAAATTTTTCGAGCTATTTTTGCATTTTTTGTCTGGATAACTGTGAAATGCATCTGATATAGTTAAATTAAGTTCATTGAATCAATTTTAGGTCGATAACTAATGGAAAGAAATTTCACTTTCATTGAAATTTCATAAATCACACACTTAATCCCAATTTTCTCGAGAAGTGCACTAGATCGAGAAAAACCCTTTGTACCCCAGAAACCTTGACTTAACCTCTACATAAAATACTAGAGCCCAGCTCATTGTAACGCAGCGGCTCTACGCTATTTTAAGAAAAAGGTGAATTTTTGGTAAAAATTCAAAAATTTTTTTTTTTCAATGGAATTTCAGATTTTTACCCCAAAGCTATACTTTTTCAATAAGTCATAGTCCACACAGACTACATAAAAAAAATTAGCTCGAAAGCTTGAAGTATTGAAAGCTAGTTATGGTCGTTCGAAGTTGACCCCTCCCACATCTCTCCCACAGAGGATGCCAAAAAGTCTAACTTTGAAGGCCAATATCTCGAGAACGGTAGGTCTGAGGGAAAAAGTTACCATATTAAGGTTTTCACATTTTCAAAGGAGAGTCCGACGGTACCCGACTTAATCCATTTTACGAACAAAATTTACATACTTTTGCGATCTGGGTGTCTACATAGGTACTTTAGTAGTCTGTGGTCATAGTATTAAATTAGGAGCGTATCGACAAGCTGACAGATTCATCGGCTCTCATTTCTAAACCACTTGACGTAGAGCCCTAAAAACTTGAAGACATCTGTTTTGACTCAAAATGAGAGGGGCTGTGAAAGGATTGATTTTAGCGCCCCCTGGAGGAAAGTTATTAACCAAAAGGTCCATTTTTCCTTACAAAATGGGCTTAAAACTTTGAATTTCGGTGTAAAAAAACTACTTATGGTAGCTAAATGAAACCACACATGAGTGTTGAGTCTGACAAGGTTCTAAAGCTCCTAAAGAAAAAAAAGGTTATAAGGGTGAGAAAAAAATTCTCCTTGCAAAAATGCAATTTTTTCGCTATCGGACAACGGAACTCAAAAACACCGAGCCAAATTCAGTGCGGATTCGTACACAGGTGTTTCTTAATGCAAAGACGTGCTTTAAGAAGCGATTTTGCGATATCTTTTGTGGGAGGTGAGTCATGGGGGTAAAACCGAAAATCACCTGTTTTCGGCCACATAAATTCCAATAGTGCTCCAGACCTTTTTTCAACCTTACAAAGTTTCAGCTTCCTAAGTCAACTTTTCATTATTTCGCGCATTCTCAAAATCTTCACATTATGTTGTAATTATATGTTAAATTTCTTATGTACTCCATAAGAAAACTCATGAATTTGGGTTGTTTAAGACCAGTGGTTGGCAAAAGGGGGAGGGGAGTTGACTAGCTTTGGAGAGCGAGTTGTGGAGCGGATAGGGTTACTATTAATTGAATGTGGAAAACCGGGACATACATTTTTTGGAAGGAGGGGGTAGGGGGGGGGGAGTGGTAGGTTTGAAGGACCTTAAATTTTAAGAAATTAATTTGAAAATTTGTAATTGTTGACAATTTGATAATTTTTGCAATCCATTGATTTGTAAGACAGGCAATTTTAAACAAAAGTGAAAACTTTTGAAACTTAAGATTTTTGATTTCGATGAAACTTGGCATATTTGTTCAGTTTTGAAAACGAAAATTTTCTGCGTTTTTATTTGTTTTTAATTCCATCATGGCTGCCCTTGGGATCGCCTTGAAAATGCGAAATTTTCTAATATTTGTGCTTTTCTGCCCTCACATTATTATTTGTTTCTCCTGCACTACTTAACCGATTTCTATAAATGACCATTTTTTAAAAACTGCATAAAATTCCGAATAAACTGAGAGTAAAAACTAAGTTCATATTTCTCCATACAAAAATTTTTCGATTTTTGAGTTAAGAACCTTCAAGCCCCAGCCAGCCACATTTAACTAACTTTCGTAATGCACCCCTTTGTTCACACTCAAATATGCACATAAAGGGGTGATATGGGGCTTAATCAAGCATTTTCAGGAATGCCTAGCTCAGGCTTCGAAAGACTTAGGAGTCTCAACTTTTTTTTTGGATTAAAACTTAATTTAGGAGTAACAGATGAAAAACAAGGGCAGAAAAACCAAAAATTTAGCATTTTCAAGGTGACCTCAGGAGCAGCCATGATGAAATTAAAAAAAAATTAAATCAAATCAAACTAAATTAAATCAAATCAAAATACAAAATCGAAGATCAAGTATAAGAAGTGCATTTTCCCGGATTTATATTTTGAGGGAATCTAATTGTAAATTGTTCAAGAATTCAGAAATTTTGTATTATGAATTTAAATAAGATTCCCTCAAAATATAAACCCGGCAAAATGCACTTCTTATACTTGATCTTCGATTTTGTATTTTGATTTGATTTAATTTAGTTTGATTTGATTTAATTTAATTTATTTTACTCTCAAGTTCTACTCATAAATTTTTACTTCTAAACTTAAATAACCTTTTTCGGTAATTTATTTAAATAATTTAATTTTCAGCCTAAAAGGCAAATCCACATGAATTTGCTTGCCAAACAAATTTCGGGAGTTCCCCTCTCCACTCCTTTAGTTGATAGAAGCATACTATAGGAATGTTTTTTGCTCAAATAAAAGCCCTCTAAGAGTTACCAAGTTTGAGCTCAATCGGACGATATTGAAAATTCGCCCATTTGTCTTCCAAGGGGAGCCACAAGATTATATTCAAAAGTTTCCTGATGCCTTGTTTTACGTTTTTGAGACCATGTTTTGAAGCAAATGTTTCTAACAATGTAATTTTAAAGTATGTTCACGAATACCTTTTACACAGATTTTAGGCTGTCAGATTTTCAATTTTGATTAGATACATCATGTTATAATTTTTTTCAGTTTAAAATACCTTAAGCATGTTAGGAAAAATACCATTTCAACTATCCACTTCAATCTGAGAAAGATTCAAAAATTTCTGTTTTGGACCCCAAAAAACCTTTTTTCCCGACCCTCTGTCGTACTGTGAGCTACACTTTTTCACTTTCTCTCTAGATATTTCATATTTTTTTTGAAGGCCTGAAGCCTCTCAGTAGATTTAGGTTGAAAATAGCCGGATACTTTTCGATGGGACGAAGTTTTGGTATATGAGTAGGTAAATGCTCTTAGAGAACGAATATGACTCTTTGGCTTAGAAATGAGCTCCAGCTTTTCTAAATTAATGAATGGAGGCAAGGTTTAGTCATAATGTTGGCTTATGGTTGTGATTATTATACGCGAGTGACAATTGGTTTCCCCAACAATTTCGGATAGAAATATGTTTCATCAATGTTCCGAAATTCTGCAAAATTGAGTTTTTTTTGACATATATCCAGATGACTTGCTAAATCATGATTTTAAGTTAATTTTTTATGGCTATTTGAATTGTAAGCTTTTCTGTAGACCCCAAAAAAAGTTTCTGAAAAGAATTGAAGACCGGTTAAAAGGTTGCTTTCATGCTAGGCGTATGTTTTTGTCTTCTATTAAAATTTAGCTTCGATTTCTGTCCTGCATATTCTTCATAAAGTTCCTGGGTCTTTGCTGTGCAGATTTTGGTTATGAAAACGTCTTGATTTGATTTAAAATCACTTTGTATGACCTCTAACTTAAAGTTTTCAGTGCATTTTCCCTCAAATGGAGAAAAAATGCACTATTGCATCTGCTATGTCCGTCTGTCCGTCCGAAACTTTATAACTCAAGAACCAGAAGAGATAGAGACCTGCGGTTTTCTGTGTCGTGTAGGACATAGTCTGTAAGGTGGAAGGTTAGACATCTTAGACCCCCATTTCTCCTAGGAGGGGGAGTGAGGGGGGTAAACCCGTTGTATGAAAGTTCCTTATACTTCGTTCGATTGAACTGAATTTTAGATATGTTGTAGTTCACATTAAATCTAGCAAATCATAGAACACATGTATGCCCCTATCACTTAAGGGGGCTGAGTGAGAGACCCCCGAAGTTTGTATCGGGGAAAACTTTAGTTGCTCCGATTGAGCTGAAATTCAAAATGGGCACGTAAAATTACATTATTAGAAACATTTGCTCCAATACATGGTCTCAAAAACGTAAAACAAGGCATCAGGATACTTTTGAATATAATCTTGTGGCTCCCCTTGGAAGACAAATGGCCGAATTTTCAAGATCGTCCGATTGAGCTCAAACTTTGGTAACTCTTAGAGGGCTTTTATTTGAGCAAAAAACATTCCTATAGTATGCTCCTATCAACTAAGGGGGCGGAGAGGAGAATTCCCGAAATTTGTATGGGAAGCAAGTTCATGTGGATTTTTTCTTGGGCTGAAATTTAAATTACACTAGTCAACAGAAAAAATCTCCCGGACTCGAAGTATTTTTTCCCATGTAGGACATGATGAGTGTAGAAAAAACCTCATATAACATTTTGGATTCCTATTCTCAGATTTCGAGATGTAGCCCAAAAAGTGAAAATCACGGTTTTCACCATGTTTGGTCCTACGGCCGAGTTTCCATCATACCGAGGTAGTTTCCATCTCAGGAGAACCTCCGTGTCGCTCACAGCAACTATGTCTATGTTGTCAGGCTGGAAAATGAGACTGCGTTTTAAAAAACACCACCTTATCAGGTCTAATTGAAAGAAAACCTACCGGATCTGGACGAGTAGCAACGAGGACCCTAACTCTAGCTACTGTTTGACTCAACCTGTTTCTCGCCACAACCTTGTAGATTCCAGTGTCTGCTATGGAAGCTGGGTTGAACTGCAAAATTGAGCGGCCATCGAAGTCCGAGGAGAAGCTGATTTTCTTCGATTCTTGGAGCACGGTTTCGTTGAAGAACCACTGCACGACAGGTTTCGGGTCTCCAACAGCGAAACATGACAAGTGAGCAGGTTCTCCTTCCGTGACGGACAATGTCTGAGGCTTCTCTCTAAAGAACGGAGGATGACCGCCTTTTCCGGATTCGATCATAGCTTCCGCTTCTGAGTACGAGTGCAAGCGGCTTCCAACTTCGCTTCGCAATCTTCTCATTGAAATGGTGTCGTCGGTTCCCAAACGAGTGCGAGATCTTCGCTCATCGTCAATTTCCTCATCCATCACATCAGTAAATCTCCGACGTTCTCTGATGATTGGCATCTGCAAAATGATTAAGTTGGGCGATTTCAAGCTGAAAGGTCTTAACTTTCTTTACTTACACTCAAATCGTAGTTACTTTCGGACAGAGAATAGTTAAAGCTCGGTGAGCGGCGCTTGGCGACTTGCATGTACTGACGCAACCTAACGGGAAACTGGTGTCTCTCAGCTGCAGGAGATACGTGTCTGGACCTTGCGTGTATTGGCTGTCGGACCTGAACATTCCCAGTTCGTACTCTGGATGCAAGAAGTTTGTGCCGCTTGAATCGTGTTTCGAACTTGGAATGCTGGTTATAGCAGGAGGAGGAGTTGATTCCGGAGTGAACACGTCGGCTGAAAAGGTTTGCGTTATCAGAGTTTCAGGTTTTGGTTTAATCTTGTCTTACTTGCGGAGTAAATCATCTTTGAGGGGTTGTCAAAGGCGGACATTAGTGGCCAGTACTCTGCGTTGATACCACTGCTT